>CM023828.1:12567500-12975000 GCA_013266295.2 Branchiostoma floridae x Branchiostoma japonicum | reverse complement strand
TATGGCCCATCTAGTAGCTTTTGTGCACTACTCACGCTGTAGGCGTTGTGGAATGTCGTGACTGAAATGAATGTTGTGTCACAACGCTGTTGAGACTTTGTGTGGAACAACATCCGAAAACCGATTTGGCACACTGTCAACTTTTAAATACTGTACTTAAAACCTAAAATAGGTGTCTGACTCAAAATACAGCACGCCATTTACATCATCTTGGCGAGAAAGCAAAGGCGAGAATACATAATGGTGTTTCTACACATTTGCTTTAAAGCTTCAGAGATTCTATGCTACACTTTTCATACCCATCAAGCGTAAGAAACACGAAGCAATATTGCCGTGTAGGCAGCAATAACAGAGATGCTCTCTTGTTACAAGCCTCAGTCAACATTCATTCCCCTCTACAAGTAATCCTCCAAGTCTCCAAAAGACGGCAAAAGATCGCGCCAGCAAATCTTCGCTGATAGTGGTAGTTATTACCTTCACTTACTTCATTCCAAAATCTGGCAAACTTCCCGCACATAGAACCACTCACATGTACAACAGGAGTTCAAGTTTCGCTCCATTGCTTTCCAGTCTATTCAGAATTGTAACATGAAAATACAAAGTGTGCACTAGGCAGCAAGTATGCTGGTAGCGTGCACACCTAACACATGATATTCATTTGCACCTGAGTCAAGTGAGGAAAGTCGTGTAAAGTGCCTTTCCCAAGGGCACAAGGTCGGTGGCATGTCAGGACTCGAACCTGGGACCTCTTCGTTCCGAGTCGAGTACTCTGTCGTTGCGCCACACGACCCCACGACCACACAGTCTATCGCAACTTATTCTCCAAAGTTCTTCTTACATAACACACTTGAGTTACATGAGGGTTTAATGTGTTGAATTAAATAGCCCTGGAACGATCTGGAGACAACCTGGAACGATCTGTAAGGAATCATATGGTTCTGCTCCACATAATGTTGGTATGGAAAGATATCTTCCTCTGTCGTAGGTTTGCTGTCAGCATGCAAAAATCAGAAAGAACTGCAGACCTGTTGCCCCCAACACGACTAGAGTCACATGGACGTTGCCTTAGGAACTCAAAGTCACTGACTCTCCCGATCACCCGTACTACAAGATTCAGTAACAGTCCAGTACCATCACTGCTGAGAATACTTAACGAAAGAAAATGACACCGGTACCACATATTGTTTTTGTTGTAATTGGATTTAATGTTGTACAATATGTCACGGATTTTAATGTTACGGTTAAGTTTTACCGATGATTTTATTACAGTGGATTTTATAATATGTGTAAATAGCTTTGTAACTTTTGACTTTTGGAATGTGATGTAACAATGGGCACAATTCAGCCTACATGCCAGTAGTGCTGCAAAGTCGGTTGATTGAGCAATAAACCATTTGATTGATTGATTGATTGTCTTAATTCCGTACTTATGCACGAAAACACAGTATTAATCACGATTCCCAATAACAGTTAGAATGCTATAGTTACCCCTAGTGTTTTTTGTAACAGACCTCGGATAATACCTTAAATTGAGGTCCCGTTTTGAGCAGAGCTATACCTCGAACCCACCACACTCACCGAAAAGGGTCCTACTAGGTGTGAGTGAATCAAAACCACTCCGGTCTAACAACAGTTGGCAAAGAGAGAATATTAGTACTTACGACATAATCTCAATGTTTCAGTCAGTATCTATATAAAAAAACACACAAAAAACAAAGGTCAACTGCAGTGACGTAGGAACCCCCCACGTAGCCCATGTTTGGCCTTGACAATGGCCACCCCCAAGACAACCTGCCTGCCAAAAATCGTGAACCTCGGACCTTGCCTTTAAGAGTTATCGTCCATAATCTGCCAAACAGTGCAAAACCGATTTTATAGACTTCTGTCGAAGTCAAAAAACAACAAGACGAAGTCATTTACGTAAATGTTAGAGAAAGAAATTACTTTACAGAAGGATCTGTATTGTTTGCGAACGGCAAAACCCCCGTGTACGCATGTTTGCAGTAATCGCATAGAAACAGGCTGTCCCGTTGTGTTACAGCACACAGTGGGGCTACTGAGTTCAGCTAATCGGTAACGAATTGCGTTGTGCCGGTGAGATTACGGTGGCTGCAGGGACTTAAATTATAGCTAAGTATGGTCTGGGTAGTCTCATGACAGAGAAAATGCGCTTATTTAATATCCCACTGACGTCAGGAGCTCAATCATGCAAATCTCTCCTCACGTTTCTACGTAAACCTTAGGCCACACCAATTTCATTTGTTGCTTCTCGGATTTTTTCAGAAAAAAATCTGAAGCGACAGGGCGAAAAAAAAATAAAATAAAAACAGGCCTGGGCATCCTGTTATAGCCCCAAATGTTAGAATAGGTGCCATGAAGTCAACACAAAATACTGGGTTAAAATTTAAACAATGAATTTTGAACTTTTAATCAAACCACTGCATTGGTAATTGTAACAACTAGGAAGAAAAGGACTTTCTTCAACTGTTGGAGGCAAAATATGAGCATTTTTTAGTTGATTCAGAACCAGCAAATCAGAAAAAAATGAAGAGGCGAATCCGAGAAGCAACAAATTAAATTGGGGTGGCCTTACAGAGACTCGCTAAGCTAAAAACAAAAGAAATACACCTCTAGTTTCCTTTTTTTATTCATCATGAAGTACTACTTCCTGTTCAAATTGTGTGTTTTTAAACCTTTGTGTAATGGTAATGTACGAGTTCAAATTCTGGGTAGTCGTGGTGTCTGTGGCGTTTTTAACGAGGAAATGGCAATGGAACGGTGACTCGTGATGGCGTTTTCTAATGCCCCTGTCACACATAGCCGAATATGGCCTCCCGAACACTGCCGAACTCCCTCCAACCATTGTTAGGTGTAGGTCGGTAGCAAGGTCGGCTGTGGTTGGCTGGTGTTCAGCCAGGTCGGCTGCTGTTCCGCTGCGCCAGCCGAATGTTTCAAAATGTCTAAAACATTCGGGTGTGGACGGGAGGTTCGACCATGGTTGGCTGGTGTTCAGGAGTAGGTTAGCAGTGTTTGGGGCGTGTTCGGGGGTCAAATTTGACTCAAATTTAACTCAAATTCGATTCGATTCGTATCGAAAGGTAGGCGTGCCCTAAATTTGGTCAGACTGCTCCCGAACTTTAGCCAACCTTGGTCGGTTGGTTGGTATTCGTAAGAAGGTTCTGAATGTATGACAGGGGCTTAACAGAACGTACCCATTAATATGATGACGTCATAACTTTTTGGACGGTTGCCCGCACACACGCAATTGAAATTCTTACATTGCTAGGAGAGTGATCCCTGGTCGTAACCGTTTGTCAGTAGGATGATCATGATTGGAAACATTAATGCAGCACAACGTTCCATCATTACGTGCACCGCGGTTTCAGTGGGACGCTGTTGGCAAGGTTTTAGGACACGTAAACATAGAGCAAAAGAAAGCGTACCTCAGTTTGACTTTGTTGGGCTGTGTTGATGACAAAAAAAGCACAGTTTTGTTACCGAAGTACAGTATTGAGCTCTAAAATGAATTAGTAAACATAGAGCAAAAGAAAGCGCACCTCAGTTTCACTAAAAAATGTTGTACTCTGCTAGTAATGGCAAAACAAAATTCCCCATTTTTATTACTATAGTACTGTATTGAGCTCTAAGAATGAGTATATTCTTCTTGTTGTAGCTCATATCTATTCAGACGCTGCTAAAGCATCAGCTGTTGCATCGCCGTAACCAGATACCACTCAAAGAGAAAACAAGAGAAACGACATGAATCATAGCAAATTGTCTTCTTTCATGTTGTCGAACCAAAGAGCAGCGTTGATAGAAATAGATTTTTGGTCCCCAAACTCGGTCACAAGTCGTTCCACAGAGCACATTTGCAACATAACCGCCGTCTCTTATCGACATAAGCCTGAGTCTATGTGCACTCTCACTATATCATCTTAAGAGTTCTAACGAAATAACGTCGACTGGGTAGTCCATACAGCCTTCCGGGCGGTCCCCGTGAGAGATGCATATATGACTGACTGTTCAGCGTGTGTTCATCTGCTATCACCTCAGGCTACGAGCTGTAAACGCTCCGGGTACCCCCGCTGCACTCTCTCACCTATCGTTCTATACGTTAGCATAGTTTAAACATTTATGATATACATGTATAATAACGGAAGTCAAACTTGAAAACGTTTCAGCATTCTGAATTTTCTGTCAGACGCTCATTACCCTGCTTATACGCAACAGGTGGCGCTTTCTGAACGTTATTGGCCTCATCATTAGACAGCAGCAAGCTTCTACATCCACCGGTCTTGAAGAAGAGGGATCCTGTCCAGCAGCTACCGTCACACTACAGTGTAGAAAAACACCTTGAAGGTAAGACCGTTTCTTGTCCGTATACTCTTCGTAAATCTGATATGTAACATGCCGCGTATTGCTGCATAGCTAGTATACAAAACAGGAACACTTCGCGTGTAACGTTACAGATGAAATGTGAGAGAGTGTGCGCGAAAAAAAAAACGCCGCTTGTACATATTCTCCGTCCCATTCTCTTGTCGACTTGAATTACATATATTTCAGTCGCAACCATTACGAATTCCCAGACACTTTACACCTGTGCGCACGGGAATCATATCACCCTACAGCCACAGTGAAAGTCTGAGTGCAGGCGCTAAGTAAGGGTACTGAGTCAGAATGCATACGAAGCGTGCTGAGAAGGCTGGCTTCACTCAGACTCGCACGTCAAGGCATGTTAAACGATGACCAGAATCAAGCTCTGAAGGACGTTGAGAAGGTTATGAGAAATATAAGCTTCCAGCTAAAATCCAAAGTAGCGTACTAGTATAAGTAGGGAACAATATTAATAAGACAAATAATATCCACTCAGGTAACATGATTCAGATCTTATCGTATGACGGTACGGTATCACATCGCGTGATTGCATAATGGGGCGGGGTGGGGAGTTTAAAGTCTTCCTTCTTGTTTACTGCTTTCCTTTGCATGCGTACACATTACGTGCAAAAGTTATCTCACTGATAGAATATTAACTATAAACTGTATATCAATATAAACTATACCTGTGCACGAGAGATTATGTAAATATTGCCCAATGAATGCAGTGAAAATGAAACACATTTTATTAGTCAGTGTCCTCACTGTGAGACAGACAGAAACAGATTATTTCAAACAGTTACCACAATTTCCCCATCCTTTCATCTTTTCAAAGATCACCAAAAGACTACATTTCTACTAAGATCACAAAACCCACTGATTATGCAAAACGTGGGGCTATTCATTATCCACTGCCTTCAAAGAAGAAGTCAACCCTCATAATAGCAAGCGTAGTAGTAGAAGTATAAGTTTTCCTAGACATTAGTTATCTCTTTTCTATTATTGTATTGTACTATATAGTACCTTTGAGTTTGTGAAAAGCAATTAGCCTTCGGGCATGACTTTGCAAATAATAAAACCATTAACTCGCCCGCATGGATCCTCTTCCCACGCAACAGAAGTAGACAGAAATTAGCCACCCAAAAATACTTCAGTCTTCACTTCAGTATTTAGTACTCGGCCCAACGCACGAATCTCATGATCAAATCTATTTCTACCCATCCTTCAGTAATCCACCCAAGGTCTTCTGTTACAGGACTAATCTTTTATGATCACCTCTTAAGACTTGAGGGCGAGCTCTTCTAGACTGTAGTTGCATTTTTGCGTTGATATTCGCTCGTGGCAAAACATTGTAACCTTGACATGTAGGAAATCCTTGCCTCTGGAAGTGAAGTGCGTTGTTGAAATCTTTATGAACATCAAATTCGTGATTGAGTAGCACACGGGGCAAGTTTTGTAAGCACCGCCCGGTTATTATTCTCATACATGTATTCTTATTATTCCTTGATGAGCAGGAAACGCCCAAAGTATCATTATTTCCTCGTTTAGGCTTGGATACAATCATAAGTTTTCTGTCTTCAAAATAATGGTGTACGGCGCAACGTGCTGTATGCAGATAAAGAATGCATTAAAATGTCACTACTAATAATAGTCAATTAGACGCCCATTCTCCGTTAACGTGTGCAATTGGGGGTAGAAAATGGTGAAAAATAAAGTTCTTCCAAATACCTAACAAATGTGCTGAAATTGTTACCAGTATTGTCGACCATCTTTTGCCAATTTTGTACGGTGCTACCACCTATACTTTTCGAGATATTAAGTTTTTTGTCTGTAGAAATGGTAATCTCCGGAACAAACCACCAAAGACACCACCAAATAGCCAAAACAAGCTCACGTGCTACATCTGCTTGGAGATTAAAGCAGGGAGAGTAAACCTTCTGTACAAGACAAGGCCAACTACAGTATTGTTACAGTTGATAAAATGCTGTTAATCGAACTTTGCATCGTATCCTTTTCCTGTAAATTCGATAACACAGTGAAGAAAAAAATGGTAACGTAAGTTAGACGGTAACGTAAGTTAGAATTATGCTTATGATGATCAATACAATCTAAGCCGTCAGCCCTTACACTATAAAATTTACATGCAAATGTATATCTGATGACCCTCTTTCTGATGAATGGAAGTGCAAGTCTCTGTCTCTAATCTCAATGGGATATCATCCGAATAACCATGGTAACGTAAGTTAGAATTAAAGATTGACAAACGGCCTAACGCTGTTTTTTGTTGTCATTTTTCCGATACTCGTGTTTTGTTCTCCCTGCTATGGATTTGTTTCACAAAAACACAGTCTAGTGGATAAGACAGTGTGAAAATTATTGTGAAATATCTTTTCGTGGGCGAATTATACCCGTCTATCTTTCGGTAACGTAAGTTAGACAAAACCTTGCGACAAAAATAAAACGACATCAGATTTAGTATGGACGCCAGATGGACAAGTTCATCCACCTGTGGCAAGACGGTTTGGTGGATAGGTGTAAATTATGACTGAAAATTTAGTCAACTCACACGTTTTCATTGTTTGAACCCGACGTTTTGTGCGTTACTAGTGGTTGCGACAGGTGATTTTAGCGTGTTTCTTAGCAAAATCTTCGCCTGGACGACCCGAAGGCAGCTGACAGTTGCGGTAAAACATAACTTAGTATATTACTATCATGTACGGATAACAGGAAAGCGCAAGATACGCAGTTATTGCGTGTTTTAAAAATTTTGTGGGCCGCTACTATCATGCGACAGCAATTGCACACGTTAACGAAGAATGGGCGTAGAACAAGTTTTCCAGAAGGTAAATATGAAACATTCCAACCACGTCCTAACAGATGTACCCGTGCATGAAAAAGTGCAGACTCACAGGGAAGTAGGGCGAATGTTTTTACCTCGGAGTCGATCAGAAGAAGGATAGGTACAGAACCCATAAGGCCTGGAGGATCATATCAGTGAAAACGAACGCGAAATGCAAAGTGATTTACCAGGCTGCCACAAAATGTCAACAAACTATAGTATCTAGGAGATGAAGACCATATCCAAGCTAGCATGAAAAAGTGCAGACTTACAGACAAGTAGGGCGAATGTTTTTACCTCGGGGCCGATCAGAAGAAGGATACAGAACACATAAGGCCTGGGGGATCATATCAGTGAAAGCAATGAAAGAACACCAAATGTAATGTGATTTACCAGTGCAGATTGCTACAAAACGTAAACAAACTATAGTATCTAGGAGATGAAGACCATGCGGTATGTACCCAAGCTAGCATGAAAAGTACAGATTCGCATGAAAAAGTGCAGATACATTGAGAAGTAGGGCGGATGTCTTTACCTCGGAGTCGATCACAAGAAGGATAGGCACAGAACCCATAAGGCATGGGGGGACATAAGAGAAAGCAGCGAAATGCAATGTGATTTACGAGTGCAGACTGCCACAAAATGTCAACATACTAGTATCTGAGAGTCACTCAGACCATGCGTTTGACATTTATAAGGCATTTGGTCTCGCAGTCAGAGGCTTTGGAAGATAAAGTATCGATTTTGGTGCCCAATCCTCTCGCTTGCGTGGCAGTCTAATGACATTTTGACTTTGAAGCTTGTCGCCATGATTGTGTGTCATTATCTATGTAATCATGATTACCAGTGGCGTGCTGTGCCGTGCGCCCGATGGGATGTTGTTATTTGCGGGATCACATACAGTCCCCGCGGGGTACTTGTCAGTGTAGTCGACAAGTGAGTAGAGTTGAATGTTGCAGACAGAATTGGTTATGGAAATCCATTTTTCATCACGATGGTACAAACGCTAGTAGCTCTGCTGCATAAAGAGACCGATTAATGAACGTGGTTGGTGGACACAGCAGCCATTTTACACTTGTTTTTGATTGAAATTACCTTAGGTTATTTCCCTATAATCATAACTATACACAGATGTTGCAATTTACAAAATGGTGACAGGTTTTAGAAAGTTAATACTTTACTGAAAATACTTCAAATATCTCATCAAAATAAGGAGAGGCACATGAGAGTCGTTAGCCAGTGAAAATCTTAAGGGGCAAGTCAAACAAGACTATCGATAAATTACTGCTTATCTGTATCTGTATCTCTTTTACTCCTTCCCTCTTTCATCCCCCCTGTCTGTTCCTGTCTCTCCATCTTTCTCTCCATCTATCTCTTGTATTGTTTGAATTATGTATCATCCCTCACTCCTTCCCACTTTCTCTCTCTTTATCTGTCTCTTTTTCCATCCATCTATCTGTTTATTTGTTTATTTGTTTATTTTGATTTTTTACAAAGTGAAAGGGAGGGCAAAACAGGTGCTTACGCACCTTTACAAGTTGCCCTCCCCCATACAAAAACACATATTATACAACATCAAAATTTACATAGTCAATAACAAGTATAGAAATACACAGAATTGGCAATCAATATAGAAGGTTAACCATAATTCAAATACCGTATATCTAGTAATCTATCCATACTTCTATCTAGAAGGCTGGGGCAGATATGTTTGAATTATATATTCACAAACCGTTGATGCCCGCAGCCCTTTCATTTGTTTCCCGGATCCTACAATCCTACCCCAAATGACGGAAGATGTGCGGAATAGAATCTGTCAGCGCCTCATTTTTACTCATATGAGAAAACGCAGCCATGTTTCATGTAATAATTCGCACATAATTACAACGATTTCTCAACACGCCGGTAACATATTACCGTGCTGATCCTCTCAGCAGCATGCTAGAGTCGCTCTCACCACTTTCATTGATCAGAAGAAATTGAGGCAAATCACCCAAACACATGCGGCAACGATGAATTGATTTCGTGTAAGCATGTTCCGGTAATCGTCTACTTAAAGGCAAAAAGGAACATAAAATCCACTTCAAACCCTGCCTAGAACATGGATGGCACGATATTAGGCCTTCAAGAGCCTCACTCGCCAAGGATTGCGACAGAGAGAACTCTCCATGCCTTCTGAGTAAAGGTATTATTAAGCCTGTTGCCGGAATGATTTCTACTGCCTGCAGCCATTTTTTCCAGGCATATTTCCCCTTAGAATTATCTTCATACGTTTTTCCAATTCTAGAGTATTTCATGTCAACATATAGATTAAGAATGTGCTATTTATAGTTAAACAAATTGAGTTAATGGGATGATACCAAAGTCAATTACATAGCGTGTTTATGCTTCCAAAAAATGTTCCAACAGTGCACGATAGGAGTTCAGTGCCGGTGCACCTGTCCTGTCACACGCACATTTGCCTGCAGCCGTTTTTTCCAGGCATATTTCCCATTAGAATTATCTTTATACGTCTTTCCCATTCTAGAGTATTTCATGTCAACACATGAAATGAGAATGTGCTATTTATAGTTAAACAAATTGAGTTAATGGGATGATACCAAAGTTAATTACATAGCGTGTTTATGCTTCCAAAAAATGTTCCAACAGTGCAGGGTAGGAGTTCAGTGCCGGTGCAGCTGTCCCGTCACACACACATTTGCATCAAGCCTACCACTTTTCGCCCGCAGCCTGCTTTACTCACACGTAGCAAGACGAATCGATCCCACAGCAAGACGTCTCAAATAAAACCCTTGTCTATTTGACTGACTGTAGCGTTGCAGAAAAAATCCGTTACTAGTAAGTCTGTAGCTTGTGAGGAAGATCGATGGATATGTACCGTTTTTGCGGTATTCTGATGGGTTCATGTTGTTGGAGTAGTTGACCCTGCGGCGTTTTTTTCCGCACATGGATTTCTTTGATTTACAACACCCAACGGTGAAGGTATAACTTTAGTTTGAAGTACGACCCACGCATTATTATCTATCTTTACCGAAGAGAGAGAGAGAGAGAGGTACCGTGTGGAAAAAGTCAGAGGTTCAAGAATAATGATCTGAAAATTGTGCACCATCCTGCGCAGTCGGTGCGACCGTGAATAGACCTCTACTGGAGAACTCCATACTTGGTGTTGTTCAGAGCTGACCGACGTTGAACCTGCCATTAAGCAATCCGTTGGGACGTGGTATTGTTTGGGTTGATGCTGTTGATGCGGTGAAAGGTCGTCCGGTCAAACCACACAGATCTGACTCCACCCTATACTGACAGCGAGCTACACAACAGGTGCGTAGTACGAGATGGTACTACTGTTTTGTTCGACGTTGTTGATGTTTTGCGTTGTCACATCATCATTAAACATGATTTTTGCGTATTCTGCGTTTCATTTTGATTCAGCTCTCTGTCATATAGTCTTTAAAACAGTCAACAGCCTTTAGCGTCGCGAGATATAACTCTTCTGCCTCCATCTTTGATAATTATTGACACTGAAATCGACTTACGTTTAGATTTTCTTTCCTATTCTCCTGTTCTGATCCATCTATGTCTGCCACCCTCATTTCAAGACTTTGACATTTATGGTTTATGATTGTGTTTGAATTGGTGATCAGGTTTGTAAACAACTGCAGCACGTTTTGAGGTTACAGGCAATTTCACCGTATATATGTACATTCCCCTTAGATCATCAATGCGTCGAATTTCAGTACATGTATTTCAATCCATCGAATCCTTTCAACTAATGAAATAGCCATTCCCATGATTGTAATTAGATCCTATTGTCTGGTATACCTGGAAGAGCCAGACAGTCTCTTCTCATTTCAGTTTTGTTGATACAAACGCTCGTGTTGTGCGTTGGTAGTGTGTAGACACCAGTCTAATATAACAAATGTGTCTAGAATTTCAGCACCAAGGACAGATACTATTTCTTCCCTATAGTAGTGTAGACACCAGTCTAACAAATGTGTCTAGAATTTCAGCACCAAGGACAGATACTATTTCTTCCCTATAGTAGTGTAGACACCAGTCTAACAAATGTGTCTAGAATTTCAGCACCAAGGACAGATACTATTTCTTCCCTATAGTAGTGTAGACACCAGTCTAACAAATGTGTCTAGAATTTCAGCACCAAGGACAGATACTATTTCTTCCCTATAGTAGTGTAGACACCAGTCTAACAAATGTGTCTAGAATTTCAGCACCAAGGACAGATACTATTTCTTTCCTATAGTAGTGTAGACACCAGTCTAACAAATGTGTCTAGAATTTCAGCACCAAGGACAGATACTATTTCTTCCCTATAGTAGTGTAGACACCAGTCTAACAAATGTGTCTAGAATTTCAGCACCAAGGACAGATACTATTTCTTCCCTATAGTAGTGTAGACACCAGTCTAACAAATGTGTCTAGAATTTCAGCACCAAGGACAGATACTGTTTCTTCCCTATAGCAGGTTACACTACCTTTTAGAGGAAATAATGACATCTATAGCCGCCCGATTTCTAGACACATGTTTTCGCTTGTCTATGGCTGTACGTCTCTATTGTTATGTCGGGGAAAGACGCAGGTATGGCAGCTTAATGCCACTAAAGCTGGGCGCATTTGCGTCCACTACAAAAAGATTGATTCTAAAGCCAGGGCATCGCATTTCACCGTTCAACGTCGGCATAACGAAGACAGAGTACCCGTACGTTAAGAACATGTGCTAGCTACAATCAAAACATGCGACGCAGGTTTAGATGTCAGGGCCTGGTCACATTTGTCCTACGATCGTCGTATGAAACTGAGACTATTCTTGGGATAGTCGTGCATGTGCTTGCAACATTCAATCATCTTCGTAGGTATATGTTTTTTTTTTATTGAAACATACATTGACAAGACGTGGTGGCGACACACTCAAGTTACACTTATATTCATGTCGCCACCAGACAATACACAATACAAGCAAGCAAAGCATGATAAAAAACACCAATAATTAATCAATGAACAGGTGAAACAAACATATTTATAAACACTGACACTGACAAGATGTTACAAAAAACGATTTGATACCAACAAAAATGTCTGTACATACAATAGTATTTGAGCATTGTACATTGTTGATAGACAAGAGGAACCTCTTAAAAGTAAATGTACCAGAATATCATCGGAAAGGTCATCCAAGTCTGTGATAAAGCCGATCAGTGTTTTCAAGTTGCCAAAAAGGGTATATGTTCGTTAATCATAAAAAAACTAATAATGCGGTGGTGTGATTTGTTATTTGCAACATTCGTACCTCAGCTGCATATGTATTTTTTCGTTTCCATTGCCAGGCTACTCTTGATCGATTTTTTGCATGCAGTTCTGACAGTCTCTTGGATTTGGTCCAAGACGTACCGATTGAGTGCCTAGTTAGGCCTTACAAATTCGATTTCATGGATGACATCCTCTGTAGCATTGATCTTACATAGCCCCCTAAGTCAATACAGTAAGGTCGCTTCTTTCTAATGATTGGCGGCGCATGTATGCAATAAAATGCTTTCACATCCCCATAAACTATAAGACCTATATTTCTTGTTATCTTCATTTTCCGAAGGAGGGGGGGTCCGTTTGTGTTTTTGCTCGTGTTAGTTGCGTAGCTATCAACAAGTCAAAAGTCTCAGAGAGGTTTCTCATTTTCTGTCGACAATTCCTGCTATGGTTGACCTAGGGGAGCCAGTGGGAAAATGAATGATGTGAGTGATGTCCCTTACAGGGAATTTGCGGACTATTGAACTAGAACTAGAACTAGAATAGAGAGAATCAGCGAGAAATTCACAATCATGAATAAAACAAGAAATTCACAAATACGCATCGGAGATGGGATCTTAAAGGAACGCAACACAAAATTTCAAATTCATTATTTTCCAGTAGTTTACCAATTAAAAAGTTGATATATTTCAATTTTTACATTAGTCCGCCAAATAATTACCCTGTGCACGCGTTTGAACTTCGCGCTCTCCTAACTCGCCCGCCGCGATGGCAATGATTTATGCTTTGCCCTGACGTCTCCGTTCCAAACCCGCTTATTTGCATATTGGCAATACCACTTGGAGATCACTGGACTGTGGTGTGCAAATAAACGGCATCGGAACGAAGACGTCAGAGCAAAGCATTAATCATTGCCATCGCGGCGGGTGAGCTAGGAGAGCGCGAAGTTCAAACGCGTGCACAGGGTAATTATTTGGCGGACTAATGTAAAACTTGAAATATATCAACTTTTAAATGTGTTAACAACTGGAAAATAATGAATTTGAAATTTTGTGTTGCGTTCCTTTAAGATGATGTCATCCATGCAATCACCTTTCTGCTGCCTGAAGACAACAGCACAAGGCACGGTACACAAGGACACGCTGTGCCTGGGGAACGTTTTCTGTAATTTTCCCTGCGATCCCAGATGGCTTATACGTACGCCTAATTAAACCCATCATTTCATGAAGGCAGTCACGTAGCTACGATCCTATCGACCACGACAGCGCAATTCCACGTACAGACGTTAAAGTGAAGCGTGTGTAAACCTATTGGTCATCCCTAGATACTAGAATTGCCGACCGCAGGTTAAGCCCCTGTCACACATAGCCGACCATGGCCTCCTGCGGTCACCAGCGGAACTCCCCCCAACCATGGTTGGGAGTGAGTCGGGAGCAAAGTCGGCTGGTGTTCGGCTGCGCAAGCCGAATGTTTCAAAATGTTTAGAACATTTGGGTGTGGACGGGAGGTTCGGCCATGGTTTGCTGGTGGTTTGCGGGTGTTCAGGAGTAGGTCAGCAGTGGCTGGCAGTCAAAGTTGACTCAAATTTAACTTAAATTCAATTCGATCCGTAGAAAGGTAGGCGTGTCCTAAATCTGGTAAGATTGCTCACGAACTTCAACCAACCTTGGTCGGCTAGTGTTCGGGGGAAGGTTCTGAATGTGTGACAGGGGCTCTAAAGTGAAGCATGTTGAAACGTATTGGTCATCCCTAGATAGTGGAATCGCCGCCTGCAGGTTGTGTTGGTGACATAACGTTAACGTAAAGCAATTCTGAACGTGTATTAACAAGTTGATGGGACATCGTGAAGAAATTTTTTTCTTCTTTGAGTCTCTCTGTCTTTCTTTCATTCTATTCCATAGTCTTTTCCATCCACAACCATGTACAGAACGCCTTGCAATGTCGGAAACACACATCAAAAGCCTTTGAGATCTTAAGCGCATTTGATCGGAGAGCATTATTAGTTTCCTTCTTCTTTGATACAAGGTGAAGCCCGCTTACAAGTCTGACGTCCGGCTCTGTGGTTCAATTTAAGAAGTCGACGGTGTAAAACGACACTAGTAGCATGTTGATTAGCATGAAAGTTCATCTGTGTTGGTACAAGTCATTATGAAATGGAAACTAAACTTTAACAGCCAACACTACAAAGAATATTGGGACTTACCCAAAATTTAAGAGGAGTGAAGGAGGCGGTCTACATAAGAGCTTCACAGACCTACATGTACCCTGAACAGAGACGGGGGGAGACACAAGTTATCTGGCACGGATGACCCGCTACTACGGTCACGTGTCTCTGACGTCATGCCCCAAGAGTAGACGGGTCCATTCCGTGAACAAGGTTGATGAAGTCAACCGAAAATTTGGGTAAGTCCCAATATTTTTTGTAGTGTTGGCTGTTAAAGTTTAGTTTCCATTTCAGCATGTTGATTAGATGAGGCATTTTACCAAAGTTAATCAACTTCTCCCTACATTGTGTATGGTTAGCCTGAAGCACATTTTGTGGTAGGAATTGGTAAACCGCGAAAGACTTATTTTTAGATGATTGCGGTAACGTTGTAGTTTTCAGAACAACATCAACAAGCATAGTACATATTCCTGGCCTGGTGATTCTTTCATGTCTTCAAGCATCTTTGACTTTTCCTCGCCTCGACTTTTCATTTAAATGAAAGTCTGCCTCCAAGCCACTCGTACAATGGAGTCTAAGAAAAGCCGATAAGTTCCTTATCTTTCTGTACTACACAACGGCAGTGCTTTTCAACAGAATATGGTGGTTAGTCATGCGTTTCGACCTTCCCCTCTGCTCTTCAGTCAAGTTTTGTAACACATTATTGCTTGGGAAGGGCGCTGCTCTGATACGATTTATACCCATTGAACCGAAGACATTGAAACATCGCCAACATACACGGGTGAACGGGCATCGCCGCTAGACTGTCACTCATGCTCATATGTTATGAAAGGGTTTTAAGAAAATACAATGAATGTGAAGTTTTTATATGAAGAACTCGCAGGATATCTTTTAGTTCACTAGTTAATGTATGCGTAGTCGCATAGAATTTGATCACTTGGATAGCTGTGCTGTTGAGTTCCGTTATTAGGGATTTGGATCTGAGACGTGTATGTAGAACTTCCAACGCTTCGGTATTTTGCTGGATTTGTCATTCATTTTTCCCATTACAATTTCGACCTGCACTTTAAGCCACTAAGACCGTCATGGCAATAGGAACCTTATATAACTCGAGCAAGTACACCGGACTCACTACGCATCGATGTCTCAGGTAAAAAAAGGTAGGTAAAGGTAGTCCCATAGACTTTTCAGGCCGTAGGCGCAGGGGGTTGTCAATCCACTGTGTCTAGGCCACGGTATTGGCCAGAAGGAGGAGCCCATCCCTTGAGGCTGTCCTGACAACGCCTTTTACCTCCCCAACCGAAGTTAGCTACCCATCTTTAAACCAGTGTGGAGTGAGGAAAGCCATGTAAAGTGTCTTTTCCAAGGACACAACGTCTTGCCAGGAATGCCAGGAATCCACCTCTAGTCTAACCACTCGGCCATGCTACGCCACAGTCAAGTCTCAGGTAGTACAGACTAAACAGTAAGCGGTAAGTTTGATACATTGGGTGTGGTCTCTAAGGCAAGAGTTGCCTGAGTAGTAACTAAGTTTTAACTGCCACACAGCGGGACCTTTGACCACGGAAGTCCTTTAGGACTACGTTAACCTTCAACTCATCCTTGCCTTGAGAGCACCACTCTAATCAAGTTAGCTTTCTACAGGTAAGACTGTCTGGAAGGCAACGCTTTTTCATTACGATGCTAATAGGGTAGCCCGGCAAAAGGTCACTACTGTTAATGGTGGCACGGGCTCAACAATACATTACACATGGCACAGGCAGTGCTGTAGCTACGCATCGCATTGCCTTGACAACGTCATTTTTGTAGGTTTCTGCCAGTAGCCACAAACTGTGTTATACTCACATGCTAGGGTAAGGGCTATGCTAAGTCAGCTAATCTTGTCCATAGGTGCTGCTACAGGGAAACGATAGTAAAGGAGGCCATAACGTGATGAGGGACTTCTAGACATTGTCAGCGATACTTATGGGTGAATCCCTTCATTCTTACCCCGAGAGGAACTCCTTAAAGCAATGTTGTGTGTGAAAAGTTTGAGATCTCTGAGATGCTTCAGCGGATGCCAACTTCAGTCACGCAGACAGACTCTGGTTGCACGGAATACATAGCTTTCGCTAGGGCGGTGAAGTACCTTCTTATTAAAGTTTTCTGATAGTCTATTGGCAGTCTTGCTACTTGATAGCGACAGTCAATGATGGTGTTTTGATCTCTAATGACAATTTTTTTAGACAAAACCATCTGGAATTTTACTGATTTTTTAGAGAGGTTTTATTACTTCTCACGACAATATAATATCCTGCATTACAGTTCGTACTCATATTTTCTACATTCTGTCTCGACGAAGGAAACTTGGAAATTTGGAAAAGTTTGAGAAGTTTTAAGTTGAAACTTGTGATGACAAATGTTGACGACAAAATTGGAAATCTTATGCTCCATTCCCCGCTACATATCTTTGTCATTATCATCTTCTCACTAACGTTGATAATAACTACCAATCTAAGGATAACGCCCTATATATGTGCGGACTTTCCTTCATCAGTCACTGTGATGCGCCAAGACAGACAATATGCAGAAAAATTATATGGATACGATGAGCTAGCAAACACATTGTTTCGTTTATGGTATTCCATTACAGATTTTATGAAACCTTTCTGCTTACGGGTGTTCATGACTTTGGGGGACCTAAATGATTTTACAGGTACAGGTATTAGGTACGTAACCCTAGTCCAGGTTTGCTTGGAATTCTCCACGTTTTTTTTCATCTAATCTTGAATGCACATCTGAAACTAATAAAACCCTGTCGCATTAATATTTATTCTAAAGAGAACCCCGACCAATATTAGATATAACACACATGCTTATCATTATCATTGCAAGAGGAAACGCTTAATCATTGTGCCGATTAAATTAAACTATTCCTATACATGAAGTTAGATAGTTTTTTTTGTCAACTTGTAGATACAAGGTCGTACGAGGGAAGAAAAATGTGTCCGTCCACAATGAACAATATCCACAGTGGACCTCCTTGGCGCCAAATTCAGAAGTGTTACTTAGGGAAGCATTAACTAAAAGCGTATGCTAATGATGATCTTTTGTACTTGTATTGGAGGTTTCACCTTGTTGTCAAAAGATTTCAAGATAAAGAGCACAAGCAAATTACTTTGCACTGCATGATCAATCCACAGAAGGCAAAGGCTCTCCAAGGACCCTACGTGTCTGCAGAAGGGGGTCAGAGGCGCCTTGGAGTCTATACCCCCTCCATTGGAGAGGGAGTCTAGATTATCTTCGTATGAAAGTAGATTTTACTCTAATATGATGTTATCGACCATCACAAACAAGCTTCTTTCATGCTACTGATGCAAACAAGAGCACCGGCGCTAACTCCTTTGAAGTTACAAATTGATAATTACTGCACCAAATTGCAGAAATTCACGGGTTATGTACAGAAATAATGAATAGAACAGGATTGCAAAGAGCATTGCATATCAAACGTAGATTAGACCAATTGTGGGTAATGTTGTAGCTTTGTTGTGGCGTGGGCGTTGTATCAGAACTATACCTTCCATTCTGCAGATGGTGCCCGAGAGAATTTGATTGTCGTTCTGTGTTCTTCTTCTTTCAATTCGTGCCGATTTATGTCAATTTTCTGGATAACTGCAAGTTGTTTAGAACCGGAACCCTTTGAAGCTAACCCTTATCGTCGCGGTGCAGATATGATTTTCAGAGTCTTTATTGCCCCGAGAGATACCCTCCTCTTCAATAACATCAACCAAAATGTCATGAATTGTTAGGCTGCATCCAAACAAAGAGACGCCCGCGATCATAAAGTTGCCGTGGGACAGATAATACCGTAGCTGACAAATACTCCAGGCAATGGTCAAAAGTAAATTAGTTTATACACCATACATCAGTCTTATCTACAATCCCAATGCATAAAAGTATGCTGCGTTATTTTGTATTCCGAAGGAGAACTCAACTCACAGCAGGCCTAAATGGAAACTTTTCAGATAACGAAGTCGCTCTCATTTTATCCCTGCATCCTCGGCTCTTGCTAGATCTGGCACTCATCCATGAAAACATTCATAGAGCCCAGTTCCGTATAATTTCGAGGATGGATATGGCTGCATGGTGGTGATTAATGGCTTGTTGTGATGTGTTGTCTCAGGCAATCCGTGGCTGCAATCTCTGAGTGTTTGGACGACAGGAAGTCAAGAACTGTTGCTGGACCATTGAGAGGCCTCCGGAAACATCTGGTTCTGTACCCAGCATTCCTGAGCGTTTGGACGACAGGAACTGTTGCTCGACCATTGAGAGCTTTCCAAGGACACCCGGCTCTGTGAGTGACGAGGTTACGAGTTATCGTTACACTAGAACTGTATACAGATAGCGGGTAGATGTTATGGCAATCATTTTATGATATGCAGTCTATGTTATACGATAGGTATCAAAACATCAGCACTACTGAATCTGGTCGTGGGCTCTGCGTATATAACACACAGTTCGCTCAAACGACATTGAGTCTCACATTTAACGTTACATGTTGTTTCTTCAACAGAAAGTGATGTACCAGAACATACGTCACCAGGCTCACCAGGCCAGAGTTAGGCAAGAACTAGGACTCAAAAGGTGGGTAATGTGCTCTCTACACTGTACTGTACTGTACTTTGCCTTCAAGGGTCAACGGTCATGACACGTGTTGTCGCCGAGAGCTTCAGTGAGTGCTAGAGTGAACTCGAGGGTAAGATAACCCTTTTAGTGGTTCATTAGCATACTTTCAGAATGTCACAAATTGACATCAACATCAGTGGACGCTATTTTCTACAGTTCCATCTGAAGAGCACTGTTGACCCTTCAGGTCAACGGTCGTGACACATGTTATTACTGAGTGTTTCAATAGAGTGCATACAATTCTAATGTATTGAAGAGTGGCGCTATGCTGATTCTCCAATACATTAGAGTACCTTGAGTTCAACAGCAGGCACCTGTTCTCAATAGCTACTGCGTGATGGTCTTGACCCTGGAGCTTTATGTAGAGACATTTAGTTGGTATTATCTATATTTATTTAGCAGAAAACGTTCATAGTGCATCGTGCGCGGCTGGGTTCTGACTGGGAGTTCGTAGCCTCCATTAAAAGGGAAAGAATCAGACTTGCAAATCCAGGACACAAAAAGGCTTTTAGCGCTAAAAGGCAACGCATTAGAGATGATTACAAGGAAGCAACTCGTAGGGAATATTGTTGGCGAGGTGTTTGTCAACGGATTGACATTATTGAAAAACATGGGGTTGCGTGTGATGGGACTTGATAACATCTATTTTTAGTTTTTTTTTTCTTTTACCAAGAAGCGTTCACATAAACGAACCCGTGTCACGACAACTATAGCTGAAATGAGATATTTTGATGTAAAGTTTGGTAAGTGATGGCTTTTAGCTGTTTCCGTACGTCATATTGATACCCAAGTTAACCTGTGCAGCCATGACTGCCTCCTGCATTGCCTGCTTTTTACCCTGCATTTCGCATGACTTACAAAATTTACTCGCGAAACTTCGCGTGCTGGCAATTTTCCATGAAGTAGTTGCCAGAAGTATCACTGTATTACTCTCCTAGCCCAGTAAAAGCGTATAATGTCTATTTTTGAAACCATTTCCCATTATGGCAGAGTTCTTGCCATCAGGTGCCATCATCGCGCGCTGCACCCGTAAGATACCGAGGACATCTGACAGTAAATGTAAACGACGGGCCTTCCCCTGCGGTGCTTTTCTCATTTGCTTCTTATAATGAACTTCAGTTCACAGAGACGTATGCCCTAGGCGTTCTCCATCAGTATGCCTATGGAATCAAAGAGTTGGAACTTCCCACCAGGTCCCTACCTTTGATTGCTTGCAGTGACATATAGTCGGCTCTGAGGAACTTTATGGATGCTCGATTGGCTTCAGTGTGATCAGAATTAGCGATATGGACCTTAATGGGAGGCGTCGTGTTATTGGACGATTAAGCTCTACGGTGCAAACCCGTCTCTATGTATGCCAATCCCCTCCACTGTACGTCAAAGTTGACGATGTTAACCATGGCTGGTGAGGGTACATAGACGATCAGGGGAAATATTTCCTAGCACCGATGGCCACAGTACTGGGGTTAGAGCTTAAACCTGGAATGAGGCGTTCATTATTGACGACATGAAATACCATACAAGGGCAATAGGTGGCAAGGTGGTCTTGCAGTTAGGGTTATTGACTTAGAATCTAAAGGTAATGTGAAGGTAATCCCTAGCAGACGACAATGTTGTGCCCTTAAGAAAGACACTTTACATACACCTACTTCCTCACTGGCTCGATGAAAATGGGTAGGTAGATTTGCTCAGGGACATCCTCTGGGAAGGGACGTAAAGCGAAGGTTTCGTGCATGAGCACGTTAAAGATCCCGCCACACTTTTTGAAAAGAGTCCTTCCCAGTGTGAGTGAACCAAACCTTACAGTCCGGTCTTACACAGTTGTACCTACTGCACAAAACTGGCGTGTTACGCCTATAGGTGGTTTTACCGGTTATGCGAAACAAACAAATTCAGTGGCAGCCAACAAGGCTGAATTGGTACATGGTGCACGGTTTTCCAGCTGTGATTTGACTGCTAATGATAGCTTTTACTCACCAGGCAAACACTATAACCCAGGAAGAATTCAGGTCAGGCCAATCACTTATAATAAGCACATGTTGAACGATTGTCAAGCCATTCCAAGCACACATTTAAAGCTGTGTTTTGCGAAAGTGTTATTGCTGTATTCGATCAGAGGATTCCATAAATGTTTTATACGTTTAGAGATTATGGTAAAGTGTTGAGGACCACAAAGCCACATCCACCTGTGCATTTGAGCAATTTGAAAGACAAAAGTGGCCTCTTTAATCAACAAATATATTTTACCTATGTCGAAACTGATATTCTATGCAAGGAAGATTCAGCTATATGCTGCGATATTTTGAGAGCAAAGTCACGAAGCCCTGGCAGGCATGAAAACAAACCATAGGGTCAAATCAAACTGTGGTGAAGAATCCACGTTGGTTGGTTGCTATCTATTAATCGGTGAAGACTGTGATGCTTTAAAGCCACCAAATAGTCACTTGCTCTCCCTAGCGGTATAGATAAGACCAACAAGCAATGCTCTTGATGACATGCGTTCTTCTAGCCCTCGCTACTCTTTGGCACTTTTTCTTTTCATTCGATAGTCCCCTGACAGTTGGTAGAATACAAGTATGGGTTTCTAGATTTCCTGCAAAATATTTTGAACTCGATGTCAAATAATGTCAAACGCACGATTCAGGGTTTTTCTGTCATAACTTTTTAAATCTTTCAGCTTCCTACAGTTGATACAAACGGCAAAAATAATCTTTTTGGATTTTATTGTCAAATTATGTTACCTCCGCTTTGGCGTCATAGCACCTAAAACTTCATGAATTCTACTTTAATCAGATGCATTTTTACTTGCATTTTTACATTTATTTAGTTTCTTTATTATGTTGTGTGTATGTATGTGTTATTTTGTTTTGCCATGGCCCATATGAGGCAAAAGCAAATAAAGTTCGTATCTATGCTACCACATTTATTTTCAAAATTCATAGTGATGATTAATATGAACATAGAGGTTTGCCCTATATACCTGAAATGTCATTCATTCGACTGACATTTGACACACTCATCCTCTCTAACCATCCGTTCCAAATGGGCCTTGGACGAAGCTGACCTCTATTAAATTCTGTTGACCTCTGTTAGACTCTGACATAAACATAAATTTGGATTTAAAAAATTGTACCAAAACAAACGATGCAAACTCCTCATATCATGGCATAGTACCAGATATGAAAAATCAGTTCACATTAGTGTAATAGTCCCTTTCATGCGAGCATGTTATGTATTAAACATTGCGTTTGGCTAAACCCTTATATTTATATACACCACAGGAATCCTATGTATTTCAATTGCTTACTTGCATAGGAATGACGCGCTTTTGAATCTAATGTCACTTTTAATACATGCTATGTAAAGATAAAACAGCTTGTAGTGCTTGTTGAAGCAAATAAGTTCAGACGAAAACTTTTTTCTAAATACTGGATAGGTCAGTATATATATATGTCCATTCAATTACGAGATGTATTGACATGTGAATGTATATACATGTATTACTGATAACCAGTATGTATATCCAACATATTCTCACTTTCCATACCAAGAAGATTCAACATAAATTTGGATTTAAAAAAATGTACCAAAACAAACGATGCAAACTCCTCATATCATGGCATAGTACCAAATATGAAAAATCAGTTCACGTTAGAGCAATGGTCCCTTTCATGCGAGCATGTTATGTATTAAACATTGCATTTGGTGAAACCCTTATATTTATATACACCACAGGAATCCTATGTATTTCAATTGCTTACTTGCATAGGGATGACGCGCTTTTGAATCTAATGTCACTTTCAATACATGCTATGTAAAGATAAAACAGCTTGAAGTGCTTGTTGAATCAAATAAGTAAGTTCAGACGAAAACTTGCTTCTAAAAATACTGGATAGGTCCATATTTGTATATAAGGTATATAATTCCATTCAATTACGAGATGCATTGACATGCGAATGTTACTGATAACCAGTATATATCTAGCATATTCTCACTTTCCATACCAAGCAGATTCTGACTTCTTTCAATCATCTTAAGAACCCTCGTCAATTAATGATGACATTACTTCAGCACAGCCGCTCTGGTACTGATCATTCTGATTGAGTACAACTCCCGTGGGCTTCTTGTCAACATAATGACTTAAAAGCCTGTCGCAAAGACTTTTTGACCCTCTCCAATGCCTTTATCATATCCCGTACTTTGATATGCTATTTAAGTGAGGTAGTACTTCAGGTGACGAGCATTCCTTAACAAAGAGTTCCTAAATGTTGTTCTTAGAGCCATACCTTGGCAGCAGACGTTTCCCCCCCAGCTCGCATCATTTATTATTCTGCCGTACACCGAAAATTCCTTCACGCTTGATCTTGGCTGCTGGCAGCTAGCCATAGCGGACACCGGCCGAGCTGTAGCGGAGATTGATAGCAATACAACATCGCTCCCGGGTAGGATTTACTATTATTTTCTAACACGCCGAGTAGAACCAGAACAGCAGGACAATTTAATGGTCTTTGGAATCCCCTTTCCGTTTATTCACCTGTGTGGAAAGATAGCTGTATGTCTTCCTACGATAGCGGCAAAAGTGTGACGAACCAGCGGTTTACCTTTTAAACCCCACTGGAGCATGACATTTAGGAGAGAAAGCGTCTTGCTGGTAAGATTGGAACCGGAGGGCAGACCAGTTTGTGGCTGTTATACTAAAGTGCGTGTCACTGCGTTGTGAAAGAAATATAGACGGCGTGCATTCAAGAAATGCTGCAGATCGTCTGACAAGACGTCAAGAGCCCATGTAGCATTCAAGAAACATATCGGTTGAATATCGGCTTCGGTATCTACTTTAAAGCATATTCCTTTGGTCTGGAACACAAATATCAGACAAACATGATTTAAAGAGAGATGAGGCGTAACGCCTTTACCGCAAGCAGATGCTTTTAAACGTCAATATTACATGAAGGCAGTTTATTATCATTTCATATTCACACCTTAGGGCTACCGTAAATTTTCAATGGGGTAACAGACTTAACGGCTTAAAGTTTCTTCAGGGGGAAACATTGGCTGGACCTGTGCAGCTGTCTGCTTTTCGAAGATAGCCGACTGAAACGCAGACGTCACAGCAGATTCCAATGTGCAGGAACTTGATGACGTGACGTACTCAGCTGTGGTTACAGACTGAAGAGAATCAGTTTTGGCTTAAATGAAGATACAGGAAAGTTGTGGAAAAAGACGTCATGCTGGTGCCATAACTACGTCATAGGAAACTTGAAATGTTACAGTAGATTTTAGAAAGATCACTTCGCCCTTTTTCTGGTAAGGTAATACTTGGTTATGATGACGTTCTCAGAATGTCGCAAGGCACACCTGGCACAGAACCCCTTGGAGTTTGCAGTACTGATGAGCTCCAAAACAAGGCCCGCTAAGGAAGGCACTGTGCGCATTCTCAGTTCTATGAGGACAGTCCTCAAGCACAAAGCAAGGGCAAGCTCCTCCAAAAAGGGCAAGAAAACCCCGATAACTAAATAGGGAGCTTTCCACATGCAAGGCACAGTGGTGGAAAAGACTGGTTGCAGCGGCAGGACGTATCCACCTCTACAGACACAGGGGCACCAGGTTATGATGGATAGTTATCAAGGGAAGGATGTGAATCTACTACTCCAAAGTTTCCAAAGTCTGTATCCCTGCTATACGGATATCCCGTAGGATACAGGACCGACAAGGATGATAAGCCACAACGGAACTTATTTCCGGAACTCCAACGGCTGAACCATGGGGAATCCAGGCGTTCGAGCGTGACTGATGTTACGGAAGCGGTTTGGAAGATAGCTTAACCGGGGAGGAGGGACCATCCGTGTACTGGCGCCATAACAAGTTAAGGAGACGTCAAGCTTGGACAACTCCCATTTATTCTCGGCGGAACTCCACTCCTCTGGAATTAATCTCCCAGAAAAGACAAATCGCACGTCGAGCGTCCCGAACTCCCGGTTCTTAATCGTCTTCTCATTAAAGAGAAAAGATGGAAAACACGACTCGACATGTCAGGAACTATTTAATGTTTGGAGTAAACGACACTTACTCATTCATTAGTGTAATCAATCGTTTCCCGGTCACTTTCCCTCATTCCGACGTGGTTCACCAAATGTTCAAGCAGTGATTTAACAATTACACATACACTACGTATTCTGTTATTGTCAGTTCGTCCTAAAGTACTTTTAGTACATTTAAGCAACTCTATTTTTATAATTGCAATATCTTCAAACTGGTAAAGGGCATTTCTACATTCAGACGATGTAAAACGGCCAAGGCACACACCGAAGAGACATTATTACTTCCAGGAACAGAAGTATTGTTTAGAGTGGCTGAGCTGTGGGTTTGTGTATCTGTTTGTCCCGACAGGGTAGGTTGACAGCACATTGCTAGGGGTGGAGATAGACAGACCGGATGACAGGAGATCAGAGGTCTCAAAATCATGAATTAGGGGTCGACATGGGGGTTTCCTGGAAGCCAGGGATTGCATGCTTGAAAAGTCTGAAATCTCCGAGTTCTTGTTACAAAACTGTACCGGCTGAAATACCGACTGAAATCTTTATTATAGATACAGATCACTAAATAGAGAGCTGCCAAAACCTTACTGTTTTAAATTTTCCTTATGGACCGCATACATACATGCATGTCTTGTTTCTTCTCTTTCGAATCGACTAAAACATGGAAAGTGTGCACAAATAGACGTCAGTGAAAAGTTCCTAGACTTACAGGCATTGGGGTGGAAGTGACTAAACCATACAGGCATATTTGACTGACTCGTTTTTGTGGCGCCGCCTGGGAATTTCATTTCCTCGTTTCCGCCAGGATTTCTGCTAAAAAGGAAGTAAGAGAAATAACTTCAGGCAAAATACAATACTGCGTTACTCACACCGACAGTTTGGAAGGCCTTTGAGCCTGTACATAACGCCGTAGCTCAACCCGGTAATACCGACCATCACACTACGTTCATTGGTGTTCTGAAGCTCCCTTAAGGCGTCAAAACACGGCTAACTTAGCTTCTCTGGTGATCCCAGAAATACGTCGACAACAAGGTAATAACGAGAAACCCGACCGGTCGACCCTAAGGTCACCCCTGACGCAATGTCACCTTGGTGTGACACGGATAATACCAACCCCGAGCTCTCAAAGCAAGATTATCCAACACGCCTCTTCTTTTGAAGCTAGATTACGGCTCTTATAAACCATGTCATGTATCACCACGTTGTTTGTACATGTAAATTTGTACAGAACGAAGGAGGCGGTAAAAGCATGTTGAGACTTGAGTGGGGTTCCTTGCTGCAGTATACTTTGAAACGAGAAATGATGAGTATGTGCTTGACATTTATGTCGGTGATATCGGTTCAGCGTGCTAGAGGGCGGCCTATGGAAGTATTATTAGAAAGAGTACTAACAGCTTTTAGGCCATGAAACGCATAACACTATCTCATGACCACGATAATACTCTGAAATACAGCTTTGTGACCTTCAAAGTACGGGATAAGCACGGAAAAGTGCCTACATGTATATATAAGAAGCTTTGCAACACTCATGCAATCCCTGTGATCTGCACTAACACTCAAAGTAAGCCCATTTCAAAGTACAGTGTCATTACGCTTTTATTTTCCTTGCACAACAGTCGCCCTGTTACGTGTACTTTGCCGTAGATGTATTGTTAATACCTCACACTACTGTTACCTTTGTATCACAGAATGTAACTTTTACAACTATCAATGCTAAAAAAGAAGGAAGTTCAACATTTTAAAGCCGATGACGAATAAGTAGGTTTTTCGGGGATTACATACTTCTTTAATCAGGATTTTGTCGCATTCTCACTGTACAGTAGTAGTGGATAAGACAAGAATCCAACGTTTACAGTATCAATAATAACAATCAGAATATCAGCACCAAGGACAGGGAATGCTTTTCTGGTTGGGTAGTAGACTTGTTTGTTACCTTCGTTATTTTTCTTCTACTGTGAAACTGAGTTGCGAAACAAATACGAGAATGTGGCATAGGTCTGCAACTAAAAACGTAAATGCCACAACGTATTGTCGTATACGTGCGCGATATTTTAGCACGATGCCGCAAAAAGTGCATCTCGCAGCAAATAATTCCTACGTACATGTATTTTACAACTAGTCCTCAGTTCAAACGTAAGTCACAATGAAACAAATAGCACGTTACGTTATATCTGTATCAGGGGACCCATTCCGTCTTATCTTTTAGTGCCTTAGCGATGTTTATAGTCATACACATCTGTGATGTATGTAAGATTGGCCCCATGTAGGCTCATATATTTTGTTGATAGACAATTATATCGGGATTTCACTCACTTTCAGTTTTAAGTTCCCATCCTTTTTACGGGACACGCCAGTTGGGGCTGGTAAATCTGCCGGCTTATTTGAGATTACATGACAAAATGACTCTGCTGTGGGTGGCAGTGCGTGAAAATGCACCTTTTCACGCCAATTGCACCCTAATCTCTTACAAATGACATCTGAAACATCAAGTTTGACTGACTCTTTAATTGGACCAAGATATGAATTATCGATCTCAACATATATATATATGAATTAAGTATTGCGCTATGCATTGTAAATGCATGTGTAACTTATCACTGGGATGACTACTTAACAAGCAGAATCAGCAGCCCGAATCTGAAATATTTTACTGTTTCCTGTAGAAGGTAAATCTGTTGTGACAGGATATATTTTTGATATCTGTAAAACGTAATTGTTATGTAAAGAATGTGCCCACAACTTACGTGCAATATTTTTTTCTTTTAAATGAATCACAAAAATGTCCGATGTACATACTATTAGCAATGTGTAAATTGTAATTGTCTTAATTGCCTTGCGCCCTCCTCTTGGTACTGAAATTGTTCATCTTTGTATCTATTTATTGTAATAAAGATGATTTACCCCCCCCCCCTACACAAGGATGAAAAATGTGTAGCAATTTGTACATTTTTCCAAGAAAGTCGTTTAAGTAACTTTCTACATTTGCATCTCTATGCACCATGTAATGGATATCATGTTTTGCCCACGTCAATCTCGTACTGAAAGCCCAGTTTGCCACGACTAATGCAGTAACGATAGGCGTCGTTCATGCTCCATTAGCTAGCGTGGCTCCCCATTTCGCATATTATCAAACCTGCCCATCTTATGCCGTTTAAAAGTTATAAAATCTTTTACCGTAATGCAGTGCAATGTTTATGAGTGAACCCCATTTCGTACTGATGCAGTTTTGTGGATATTCATACCTTGGTAGGACATATGACGCATTCTCCAAGCAGACGTTAGGGTGAAAAATCGTCAAGTTTCCTAACAGGTCCGGTTTTCCGACAGTTGGAGAGTATTAAGTAGTGTCAGCTAACACCAATTCCAGTATCTGCTTGGAGATTACATATAAAGGGGTCAATGAACTCTTGTTAGGAAATGTGGCCATTGATTGGCCATTGTTAGGGGGTCTGTACCCATGCGATTGTCAGACCGTCTTTTTACTCATTAAAATTTCACATGGCCTTGGTTATTATTTTATCACTGAATGTAGTGTATCATAAATATTCATGGACCTATGGATAATATTTCCTTGTTGCGTGTGTAGGTAGAACTATTTACGTGCGAGAATACAAGTACGTTGATGTCCCAATTGTGGTGGGGTGTTGTGTGATGTTTGGGTCAATGTCCTAACAGTCGTACCTATACATAAGCAAACTCCCGTACGTTTGGGACCGCATTGTAAATACAGTTCTCTAAACAGTGCATGTGTACTTGTAAATATGTAAATACGTTTGAGAACGCATCTACAGCAGTGACACCTATGCTGCAGTGCAATGTGAACCAGTCAGAACTGCCCTGAGGAAGGTGACAGACGGTCACCAAAACGTCGGCTGAATAAAACACTTGGTTGTGTAGAAAGAGTCTCTTTATTCCATAAGCAAACACAATTAACTCTATTAGATCTGTGGTGAATGGGGCATCATTGAGCTCTCATTTGCCTGCTGGGCACCGGGTCATGTGAAAGAATCGTGACTTAAAATAACACCATATGCCATAATCTAACATCTAACGTTACAGCCACTGGCAGCAGTGGTCAACAACAGTCACAGTAATTTTCTCCTAATTGCTTTTTTCGCTATCACGTCTTGGATATCTCGCGACCTGTTCAGTTCATAGGGACACAATTATGCCCACAAAGAGGTGGAGACAACATCTGTGTTAGACCGTAATTGTGTCTTCTGTGGTGGTGGTATCTTACAGTGTAATCAGTGTGAGTCGATCATAACATCGTTTGAAATAAGGCAGAAATTTGGACACACATAAGGCATGGTTCGCAAGGTTTTTGACAATAACCTTTACTATTGTTCTTTAGCAGCCAAAGAAAGATGGTGGATGCCATGATGCCATGATGCCATTTGAAAGCTTCTGTGCTCCATTCATTAGTCGTGTGTATCATTTTTCAGTTATTTCTTATTGTTACTAACTAAAACTTTTTGTTTTCTTTGATCTACAAACATTTCATTCAAAATAGCCGGTAAGACTAACACAAGGTCACAGATGTTCCAATACAGAATACATATCAACAATCTTATTTGACTAGCATGAGCTTTGCTTTACATTCTGTGAAAGCAGTGAAGGCTGAGACATAAATTGTACAAATTCGTACAGATACCTGCCTCACTGAATTATGGTAGTCTTTGGTGGGACATTTTTATGCCTTTCCATCTTTCAAAACGTTAACGATATCACCAGATCGCATACATAGCACGATTAGGAGAAACGTCATCGCAATCCATCCATAAGAAACAGCGATAAACTTAAAGTTACTATGTACTTCTCCCGTCATTCTCCCTTTTTACAGCAGTAACGTAGCGGGATAAACTTTACGGTGCGTTGGCTTAACTCTGGGACTCGATCACTGACATTGGGGCATCGATTTTACACGATCACTTGTAAGCCTTTCAAAGCCTGGCCTTTTCACGTATACACCACACAAACGGACCGAGAGGTGTTGATGTATAAGATGTGTCCGTGGTGATGTCATGTCAGACGATTCTAACCAGCTTTAGCTTCCCTCACAGACGATCAGGCTCTGTTTTGGCGGGAAAGTCATCAATCTGGCTACGTCTTCACAGAAATCCGACCTCTTTGTTATCGAAGAAGGCAGGCTTTAGAACTTTGCCATTTAAGACAGGAAGTTATAGAATCATAGCTGTCAGTTTAGATGTGGTGATAGACATTGTGACTGTCGGTTTGACTTTACACATGGTCAAACTATAACTTATGTGAACGTCTGTCTTGTCATAGGACATTGACCTGACCGGGACCATTCACAACATCCAACAGGATGAAAATGAATAGACCGACCCCGACCCCACTATAAACGTAGAGATGCAAAATAAAAACATAAAATCGCAAACATTTAATGGTCATGCAGCCACTTTCTCAATTGTGATGGACAGTCAAGATCGGCCTATTCTTACACGTGCTAAAAGTAATAGAGCAGGAGACTTAAAAGGATTTGCCAGTGCCTTGGAAAGGATTTCCTGGGATTCAATGAAGCAATATATATTACTTGTTTCCCCAAAGCCGCCGTATCCTGTACAATATATAACCAATTCCCTCACTCGACAGCAAGTACGAATGCCTCAGTAAGAACCGTTGCATAAGGGAAATCAAACTGTTCTCCAACTCAAGAAGAGATAAACTAACTGGAATCTTCGACCAAATCGTGTGACTTAAGCACTGGGTCAAAGTTCGTAAGAAGTCGGTACCGCCCCCCGTCCCGGTTGAGAGAAGGGTTGTTTACCCTGATGTAGATGGTTTCCTTCACTAAACCGGGACGGGGGGAGGTACAGATTTCCGACGAACTTTGACCCAGTGCTTACCTCACACGTGTGGAAAAACCACGTGTCTACAGCACTTAAATACAACTGGAGTGAACTTGGGTCAGATAGCTGATGAAAACCAAGAGATGACGTCGAAAATCCGGTGAGTTTATTTCTCTTTTTGAGTTGGACAACAGTTTAATTTCCATTATGAAATTTACCAACTCTGGGAAGCTGTTTGGAAAGCCTTTCAAAATTTTCACATTGAAGTTGACGGATATGTTTGCATACGTGCGATTCTCCCTACAAATTCACAGTCATGGTGTGGTAGACTTGTCATGAGCCGCGTACTGTAGATCACATACAAAAGAAGAAACAGCGGTGGATCATATATTATGTATTTGACATGTGCAAAAACAAAAAGGCTTTGATATCACGGGTTAACAGGTCGTTCTGCCTCTCAAGATTGCACGGCATACGCCACCCTTCAAGGCCATGAATATATGCCTACAGGGAACCCAGAAAATCTCTCGAGATCCCTCGAAAATTGCTGTACGTCCTTTGGGATTCCTTGCACTCGGCAGGATTGACACAGAGAGCCTGGGTTACTGCCCTGCATGACCACCGAACACGCAGGTAGAAAATCATTAAAAAACGGAGGATCGCAAAGTTTTTATAACTCAGAATCATTTACCACGACACGAAAGCATTGCCGAGGATAGATTGTGTTACACTGCCCTAACTACACTCAACAACGAAATACCCTTTTTGGCAACTTGAAAACACTGATCGGCTTTATCACAGACTTGGATGACCTTTCCGATGATATTCTGGTACATTTACTTTTAAGAGGTTCCTCTTGTCTATCAACAATGTACAATGCTCAAATACTATTGTATGTACAGACATTTGTTGGTATCAAATCGTTTTTTGTAACATCTTGATCAATCCTGTCAGTGTTTATATGTTTGTTTCACCTGTTCATTGATTAATTATTGGTGTTTTTTTATCATGCTTTGCTTGCTTGTATTGTGTATTGTCTGGTGGCGACATGAATATAAGTGTAACTTGAGTGTGTCGCCACCACGTCTTGTAAATATATGTTTCAATAAAAAAAAAGATTGTGTGCAAACGGCGCGTGTGGTTATGAGGTTTCTTGGCTTATTATCACTCTTCCCTCCATCGAAAGGCAAAATTTAGTGGGGCGAAGGAATGAAAAATTAGACGACTCCTTCGAATACTGTTCATTGTGCATCGCTAAAAAGTCCATCAGTGTACGTTAAGCACAACCCATCAAACTTTTACAATCTATTGCAAGATTTATCGCTGCTTACGCAGGCTCTGTTACCTAGACGCCGTAACAACTTTCTACCGAACGATTCACTCACAGAAGAGCTTAAAAACACATTTCCCTCAGGCGGGGGCATTAAGGAAATAGTGTCTATTTTCCTGAAACATCGTAAAAATACATCATGCAAACGCCTAACGGGGTGTCGCCACTCTTCAAATTTAGGCAACGCCTATAAATTGTGCATTGGAGAAAAAAGGTTGCCTCCTGTGGAAAGACAGTTAATGGTTGCCCCCGTGCATGAACTGACTCGGCTGCGTGATTATATCGAAGGTCTATCGGACAGCGTACTACGAGGACCGCCGTTCCGCGATCAAGGCTTGCACGAACACTCCGCAAGGAACTACCTCAGCTTCACAGCACGTTTATTGTGGTATACGGGCGGATACGCACCGTGGACGGCCTCGACCACACGTAGGAGCACTTTTCCACGAAATCAAGGAGGAATATCTCGTAGTTCCCGTCGCGGTCAACTTGCTGTACTCCATATTTGGCGATGATGGGGTAAGATGTCGTTCATTTCATCATTTATTCATTTATCGCGCTACCGTTGCCCGGGGATGGGGATTTGAGGAATCAAATATGTCATTTAGAAATTCAATTTTGTTCATGGATGTAAAAATGGTATTCTAACCAAAAAATTAGGGGTCTTAATGGTTAACATATTGTGGTAGCTCTACTAATCCACGCTAGGCGACCAGTGATAACCATGGGTTATGTTTATGGCAATACTGCACAGGCAATCAGCGGTTTTGTTTTTGCTTTGGGAGGACACAGGTGCTTTATGAGCTTTAGATTACCCCAGGTAAATTGTAAGGTGTATGGCACACCGAATAAGGTACGGATCTGGATCCGACAGGAACAGGAACATGGGACAGGAACAGGAACATGGCACCCGATTGGGCGTTGTTAAGAAACGAAAATGATGTGTCGGCAAAATTTATGATTTTTTTTTAGAAAGCAAATATCCAAATCCTTTATATGTAACCTATAGAAACGAGTTTGTTTTAATTTGCAAGCTCACCCATTTAATTTGTAAGAAGTGGCCAGGACAGACCGTCTACACCTTCACTCTAATGTGATTCGGGCCGGTAGTTTGTTCGCATGATCCCGACATTGTCATCAAATGTGTTTAACATACTTTTGGGACAAACGACATCCATAATTCTCCTCTATCGATCAGCCTCTGGGACCACCAATAAAACTAATACTTCTACTTATGACCTACATGTCTACAAAGACCGGGATAGGTTTGAACGAATCCGTAACAAAAGCCCGGGATAATTTGATCGCCTTTCTGCCATAATGAGATCTGATGCATTAGTAAAGACGCATCGCAGAAAACGATTTGGTTTGGATTAACATCAAACGTATATTTGGTGATCCATGGTCATCACGTACATGTATGACTACATTTGTAGGTGCAGATGATAGTATTCCAAACATAAGGTATATTGTTACACAGTAGTTCATGTGTATATAGTTGTGCCTACATAATAGAGACGTCGAAATGGCATTCAGCGGTCACAATATATCGAATTGTCTGTGTGAATACTCGCGTGCAATGATGTACGAACAATGTCCCTGTTGCCATGATGATTCAATCGACCGTGCAATCCGTACGTGTGGCACGTGGTATGTAATCTGCCTTGCTTTGTTGACCTGTAGTTTATCATATTTTCCTTGGAGCCACAATTGTATTGAGCATACTGAACATACTAGCATAGCAAACAGCATAAATGATTTATATCAATGAAGTCAGTGGGAAATTTCATTACTACTATAGCAAGGATCAAACCGAAAATGAACAGATGTAAAAAACTGGTGGGTGGACAGAACCTTGAAGACATCCTGTAAATGGACTACAAAGTGTAGCAGGCAACAGTTAAATCAAGAGATATTTTGTTGTAAATTTGTTCATAGTTGACTATATTATTTTGATTATTACTTTGACTTCGAGTTCACATTATGTTACTTAATTATGTTATTTTATTTAATGTTAGTGATCACTTTGATTTCGAACTCAGTTTATGTTACTTAATAATGTGAATTACTTTAATTTATTCAATTTATGTTAATATTGTGTTGAATTCTGTACATTTCTGTTGTTATAATTTTGGATTTTATGTGGACTCCAGGAAGATTGGTGGTTTTTACCACTAATGGAGATCTAATAAACAAACAAACAAGCAAACAAACAAACAAACTGAAGTGATGCATATGTTCGTATAATTAGGCGTATGAATTTAGACACTTTTCCAATTCTCGGCATCGACTAACAAATGAACAAGAACGGCACACATCAACTGTTATAAATTGACTATCGTCCAAAAAACAAGAACCATTTTTCATGTTATATTTAGCTTCAACTCCTTCACCTACACAAGTCGTTCATCCAATCTTATCTACCAAAAGATTAGGTTGGGATTTGACATGATTTAACCAATACACTTAATGAGTCCCTCTAATGCTGTCCACTGACAGTACAGAGATTACATTATCTTCTTGATAACACAGACACTCAAAGTAATTTATAGAAACAGTTATCTCACTAGCGATACGAAACATGCTGGTCAGCTGGATTATATCACCTTGTCGTTGCTACTGTCGAGTAATTAGGATCATCGAGTTTACAAGAATATAAAGTAGTACAAGATGGCAGCTTTAAACAGTTATATTTACATGTTAAGAATGGTGTATGAATGAAGAATGGTTTATGCCTTCAGTCCTCCGTTTTCGATTCAGAAGTGTTTTGTTACGTTTCTGACAGAGAAATACAAAATGTGTAGGAAATGTACAGATATATTACCCACTCAGACCAATCGTTTTGAATTCAAATCACGTACCGACTTCCATGGTACGATTGATCATACAACGACCTTTATCTTTCAAACTAATATCACGTTATCTCGACTCTGCACGCCATATATCCATGCCCGACGATAACATACCACATTTTTAGCATCCTTATCGCTACAAGAGATACACAGGAATGAACTGAATGGCTAATTAATTTTTGTACAGAATCTTTTAATAGCTGGTTATGTTGTAGTGTTTAATGGAGAACATTGCAAAAGTGTAAAGTACTGTATAGCAAAACAAGTATTTTGGGGTTTTTCATGACCTTCAAGTTCACCCACAATAGAAAGCCACAGCTGATACGAAGGCATCCGAGATATTCGGCACTAGTACAGTGACGTAGCCTGGGTACCATCCTCCGTAGTTTCTGCCGCTCCCAAAGGTCGCTGGCCTCCGTGGTGGCCAGCGACCTTTGGGAGCGGTGGAAACTACGGAGGATGGTACCCAGGCTAACAGTGACGTTGAAGTCTGAAAAACTACGTAGTGAAAGGCCATGGTTGTACCTCACTGAAGTAGGGCTTCCCAGTACGTACGCCGAGTAAACATGCGTCATCTTTCGAAAACGTTCACCCCCATTTCCTGTGTCTATACTCCTGTCTGTCAATCCTCCCTATCCACGTGCTGTCAACCTAGAGGTACCCACTGGTCTATTATCTATTATCCACCCAAAACAAAACTTCCAAAACTTTACCCCTGCACATCTTCATGTCGTCCTTGCAATTGTCAGCTTAGTCACGTTAGTCAACATTGACTGGTTCTTTAATGAACGTCAGTACCCATCTTTCGTATGTTCAAAGAATTGGGAAATCCGGGAAATCCTATTGCTTGCCAAGATTGTCATCAGCCGCGCTCGTTGCCAATATTTTTCTGTATCTCAAGCCCCTCTCCTGATTTTAACAGACAACGGGAATGACTGATTGGTTCTTAAGTGCCGCTGGACTAAGGCTCATATGCCGGGCACATGTTGCCCTTTCTTGGCGTTTTGCCAGAGCTCTGAGCTGAGAAACTCCAGGCGCAGCGATCTAAGACCATTTTCCATTAGAACCGGTCGCTTTACTTCAACTAAAGCTCTAAGGATTATAAAAACTCCTCTCGGATCAATGACAGACAGGTATGTTACATCTCAAAACATTTGAACTTGATTTTTGTCATATTTATCAGTACATTTTTGGGGTGTAAACAAAAAATTACAACTCAACGTTTCGATTATTTCGCTCAAAATTGCGGTGCGTTATAGGCGTTTATCTCGCAAAGGTTAAATGATGTAGGATTGTACACATATTCATGTACATGCTTGGAACGTAGCTGCATACTTACATTTAAATTGTAATGGTGCTTCAAATCAATAGATCTAACGCTTTCTCACGCATAGTTCTTACATTCTTCATGTCACGTACCTTGATTTTTTAATGTTTGGAATGCGCGTGTCCATGTAGAAATTAACTCTTAGGTTTATTTCTGCGGTCATTCGCTTCGGCGGAGGCTTAAAGTATGTTATTACAAACCGGAGCGCGGTGATGACCCGTCCGTAATGACCTATTTTAGAATGATTTGCATGAGGTGCACCCCGTGTAATTTTACGAGGTACAGCTTGAAAAGAATGATGGATATTCTATTGCCATTAGGGGCCAAAGGGGGACGCAGGAGGGACGTTTCCTCCTAAAACCTGGATTTGGTGACGACTGTTAAACCAGTATTGGAAACTTCTCCCTCATATATAACCCTTACAACATCATGAAGGAGAATTCCGCAAGGCCTACTGTTGTTCCTTTTCAATGTCTGTTAGAAGGCTGAAATGTACATATAGATAAAAGCGGTAGGCGAGAAAATACATTACTGAGTGTTGAAGCAAATTTCACCCAGCACATTCTCTATTCTTTGAATACGTTCGAAGAATGCAAGGGAAACTGTGTACTGACAGGATGTGCACAACACTGCGTACTTACTTTCTTACTTGGGCCCTTGGCCCCATGCGGAGCGTAGGTCACTGATCGTAGCAGACAAAACTGCGTGCTACATGAAAAATGCACATTTTACACCCAATGCATAAGATTTACGCTTGACTTCTCTTTTGTATTCTACTGCTCCAATGCCTGAATGTAGGTTTGGCTATTCGCGCTACTTATAATATGCCTTCCAGCGCCTAGACAGGACGTCTGCTCTACGTGTCTTGGACAATTACCTTATCAAATGCCATTTCACCAGGTTAAGCGTTATGAAAGAAAAGCTGGCGTCGCTAAGCCTTTAGAAAGCTGACCTTTCGGAATATGCAACGAGCGGCTTTCAAAAGATACAAGATCATGTGAATCTCGCGCATGAATTTGCTACGCTCTAGAGAATCAAACCGAACACAATTAGGAAGTGGAGGCCTTTTTAGATATTTACATATCAAATGTTTTTGAAGAGACAGAAATATCTTTTGACGGCTTTACAGTGAGTACGAATAAGAAAGTTAACCTCCTTGGTACGAACTTAACCTTTCCGGAAAGGACGTTGCGTAACTTCATACAGAGTGATCCTTATTTCATACCAGTGACGGCATCAACGGAGGAGGCTATTGATTGCTTGTAAAACATTCACGTCAAGCGATCCATGCATGCTTGGAGAGGGTCAATGAGATTCTTTTACTGCACAAGTACATCTCCATGCCGCTGACAGAGATTCAAAGAGACACAAATGAACATCTGTGTGGCTTCATTCCCTGTGCCCGTGGTGACTTGGCTGCCAATTCTTGGCCTTCTCATCATTGCCTTCGTCTCAACGCCTTCGAGACACTCCTGTAACGTGTTACGTTTTGGTACATCGACAGACTGACTAGCTGAGAAGATTTAACAACCAATCTTATGACACCACCAGCTTTCATGAAAAGTGTGGAGTGAGTCAACAATGAAGTTAAAAGTAAAGTTTCGTGCGTGAAAAGTCACACTCTCACAAGCAGCTGTAGGGGTGCTAAACGCGTGGCAGAGAGTCTCATTAACAGTATATGATTAATGTCTTCACTTGTGTTTCCCCAGTGCCATATATGCCAGACAGCGTCGCACCCAGATGATAAACTGGCTTACGAGCTGCTAATGAAGCCACAAGGGAGTTAATTACAAAAAACAGTGACGTTAAACCTAACTAAGGGAGACTGGGTGTAACTCTAAATGTCTGCGATGGCGTAGTCGGCAATCGTAGAATGTATCAACCAGATTTGAGATCCATGACTGTCTTTAAAGTTGTAGAAAGTTTTAACGTGTATTTTTCGCAGCCCCATACAGTGATGATACATGTCATTTTATGTATTGATTTCTGCTTTATTCATCTCTAAGTGGGGCCATAAGGCACTCAGGCAGTTGTAAAGTTCATGGGTTGATTCACGAAATGCTTCTGTACCGGCTTGAGGTAAACCTAACTGGCTGTTGCTCGCACTTGCTCACCTGGTGCAACAGGCTGTAAAGGCTGCTCCTTGTCTTGTTTTGGACCCGCATATGTAATGTAATCACTGGTTTAAATTGTCCCTTTATCAGATAAAGAGTTGCAGTTTTTACGGCAATCGGGAGGGGTCTCGTCATTTCTGAAGTGTCATATCCTTGACAATGTGGGGGAAAAAAAGACTAACGTTACATGTTGTAATTTTTTTTCATTCGCCGGCAGCTATATTACATGATTGCTATCTAGCTACTGCTGGCTTATAAGGATGAAGGTATTTCAAGACAGCCACAGCTGATACGAAAGCATCCGAGATATTTGGTACCATTGACGTTGTTGAAGTCTGAAAAACTACGTAGTGAAGGGCCATGGTTGTACCTCCCTGAAGTAGAGCTTCCCAGTACCTACACCAAGTCAACATGAGTCATCTTTCTAAAAACGCGAGTTTCCAGGGCGACCAAAGGTAAAATTAGTCTGAGTACCCTTATCCTGAACCCGTAATGTCGGCTTGTCTAGTATTGTTACATGTACATCACGGTAGAGTACTGCGCCACAAGGCATAAGTGCACTTAGAACCTGAGAGAATTTGCTACAAAAATCCAATCAACAGCCTTGCGGCTGAGACGGTTAATCGGATTTCTGTTTATCAAGGGAATGTGTATTTCCACATTACATCGACTAACGTTATGGCAATGAAGTATTAAGTGTGGAAATAAACATCAACGAACGTTTGTTATATTGCATTATCCATGGTGTGCAACAATGATTTCAGACTTATAAAAGTGTCAACATTCAGCTGTGATTGGTAACTTATAGTATCGCGGAACTTGCATGAACCTAAAACCTGCATTTGCTGATTCTTATTTGATTGTGGTGATACAATGATATTTATGAATGGTCCCTGTTGGGCTTTGGGTTGATAGTTGTGAACACGATACCCATAGGAAGAGTGTCCAACGCCTCCCGTCGTCAAGGCGGATTTATCCGGCTCAAAAATTTGTCATCGCCCATTAACGTTATCTGACGTTCGACACGCGTGTTGTCAACACTACACGGCTAACAGGCTTAGTTTCGGTGACTCTCTTTCTGCATACTTTATCCTCAGATCTTTTTGTAAGACGGTACTGTCACTCTTATATAAGCAAAACCAACAACCTTTATGTTTAGACAGTTGTGCTGTTTGTTTGCATTATACGCTGCTTCAAATGGTCTTCACATTGCCACAAGTGGAAGGCTTTTGCGAGTCTGAAACGTGACAAAAATTTCTTAGTCTAAACCCAGCATCTAGGCGTATGGACAGGCAGATTTAGTACTATTCAAACAAGATTTCCCTAGGTATTAGGCGGGGAATCAATATATTAATGGGCTTGCAAAGTACCCTCTAGGATGTTGCTGTGTAACTGTATATCTCGGTGGGGGAGCCTTACAGCTTTGGACTAGTGACAGACGTTCAGTGTTAGGTATCTGAAAACATATGTGCAAGCAAGAGAAATGGGAATTTTCACGCTACTACATTTTCAATGATCAAGTTCTCTTGTTCTCAACACATCGACTCGACATAATTGCCTAGGTACGGCCAAGCAATGTAAGTTTAACGCTTGTATAAGAGAAACTGGTTGGTTGACAGGTTAATTAAATTGTTAGATGATGAAGGAAGAACGATACACAGATCTATAATATAGGGTAATGCTCTTTTACGTAGCTGGAGGTGACCATCTCGAGCATAGTTACCGAAGATGGCGAAAGAGTTGACTAATTTTTCATCTAAATATTTTTTCGTTTCATTTGTCTCTCTGTCTATGTTCCTGTTTATCATCTCATGTCATATAAATATAAGTTTAAGTTTAAAACAGCGCAAGCCTTAACGTGCGTGGGCGCGAGTAACCTAATGTTTACCAAGGGACCCAAGTTTGGACGATAATGTACTGTCACAGCGTGAATCATAGAAGAGCGCTAGCTTTAGAATACTTTGAATCTCATGCTGGCGATTGATAAAACCTATCTCAATGATTTCCATTGGGTTATTTTAAGTCACCATTGTATCTTTCACGTAGCGTTATTGTGAATAAACACCAAATTGGGGACTTTCCAAATGGTCTTGGATCGTGTTTTGATGACATTTAATCACACAGAATACCTGTAGTAAGCCAAAAATAGGATCAAAATGTTGCTACCCAAATCCCTTCATGCATGAAAATGAACTTCACTTACAGTGTTTTGAAGCAAATTAAATAAACCAGCTCGCTCGGGGTTTGGGTAATTTTCCAATTACGCGAAGCGGGAAGGCTGTTAAAAGTAATTTGTCTTGTGACTGAATGAAAGTAGCAGAGACACGAATACAGTGCTACTGTTACTCCGGGGCATTCGGCTGGGTAATTGTACGCCCTGTGGGTGGTGTATAACACAGTACAAATGTCCCAGTAACTTTCCCTCATGCGCGCGTTGTAAATTATAGGGGAGAGATACGCTGCGTGACGTACATACAAAATGGAAAACGTTTATGAACTGCATGACTGAATAAATTATATGGTGATAACTTTATTGCATAATGTACAAGAGGTCCCGAAGATTGTAATTCAATATTTCTTGTAATAAAAGGAACAACATTCCGCAGCAAGTAACTTTTCCAGACTATTGAAATGGACTGATAGTTAGGCTATTTTTTAATTCTATTTATGTTGCTTTTGGATTGTATTTATTGCTTCGTTTGTGGTTTGTAGGGTCTATGTCTATACAATATATGTCTTGTTACGTGGTCTGTAATGTTTCCATTACGATATAGATGCAACTATCGTATTATATGATAACTTAGTAACTATAGTGGATTTCTTTATTTTAAACATGTATGTTGTATTTACTTATTAATGTCTCGAAGAAAATTCTATCACTAATGTTTTCTAGAAATCTGTATTCAGTTTGTATTTTACAGTGCAATTCAATACGTTATAATGCGTACTGCGAGACTGAAAATGTTGTCAATGTGAAATGAGAAATAAACCAACCACTACTATGTGCTGGTCACGACACCAGCAATAGCTGCCTGTGTCCCATTTGTATTGTATTGTCACAATCCCAATCTAAACCTAGTAATAGAAACATCACTCACCACAAATCTAGATCCTTTTAATACCGTAGATAATTTATCCTTTCTAAGGCTATTATGTTTCACTACTGATCGATTTTTGCAGTGCGGGGACAAGGCAAGTCCGGATGTGAGAGATAAATGTGTAGAAGGGTGGCTTTAGCATCATTTGCTTGCTGACAGAAAAACGACAAATACACCATGAAGGTGAACACAAATCACCCTAATGTTGTAAACTTTCCTGGGCGACGCAAAAGGAGAGAGAAATATATGATTGTGTATATATATCAGGATAATACGATGGCTTAAGGAAGAGCTTCTTGACATATAGACTACTCTCACGGCAAAAACATCGCAAAGCAGTGTAGCAATCTTTTCCGGAAGATTTAGATTCGCAATGTTGCGAACGCTATGGATTGGTGTTGACATACCTATGGGATTTCAGTGGGATGTTGCAATTTCAGGGAGGTATGCAGTATGCAGTATGTATGCCAGTGTGGTTTGAGCCCGGTGCTTCAATTCCTTTATAGTCCGTGTGTGCTGTATAATTTATAACATCACTTGCTTGTAACTGACCAGATCAGAGCACTACTAACTCATGTAACTGATCAGGGCACTGTGCACTGGAAAGGTATATAAGTGAGAACTTCATGCTACTTGTGTCATTTAGCCTCTGTACACTTGAAGAAGCCACACAGGCGAAACCGGTCGTGTGTCAGGCTGAAATAAAGTTCTAAACGGGAACTTTGCGGCTCCAGATGTCTTACTGAGGGACGACTGCGTGTGCGAGATGTAGGTTAGCTTGAGGAATGAATCCCCTCAAATCTATACTTATAACATCACTTTAGTTTTAATAGTCACGGCTTCAAAAAAGTTTTATCATTATATAGGAACAAATTTTTCTCATTCCTGGTGATTCGGCCTCTACGTAAAGTACTAGACTTCGGCGAAGCATGGTATCCAAGGTGACCCTTGTAGCCGACAGTTTCATCTCATCGTGACGATTTGATGTATAGCCGCGCGAGTTTTATCACTTTTTATACACAGATCGGCACTCTAGGATCACCATCATGTTCTATTTGAAAAACAGTTACATGAACCATGAACGTCAAGGTCACCCACTTCTGATGGATAAGAAAGTCTTTCACCGCCGAGGCCATCCCTAAAACCGACAAATCCACTCGCAGCTCTGCAGATTTGACGTACAGTAGATCGAGTTTTATTACTTTTTGCACACACATCAGCACCCAGGATCACCATCATGTTCTATTTTTAAAAAAGCAATTATATGAACCATGAAAGTCAAGGTCACCCACTTCTGATTGATAAGAAAGTCTTTTACCGCCAAGGCCATCCCTAAACCCGACAAATCCACTCGCAGCTCTGCAGATTTGACGTACAGTAGATCGAGTTTTATTACTTTTTGCACACATATCAGCACCCCGGATTACAATCATTTTCTATTAAAAAAACAATTATCATGAAGGTCGAACGTAAAGGTTACGTACTGCGTCTGCGCGAAACCCGGACTTTTCACGGTTTTTCGTTCAATGTTTGGTCAACGTTGCATCAAAATTTCAATCGTTGCAGACGATATCTTTTACGACACAACATTTGAAAACTATAGACGGAATGCCATCCTTAAATACCCGAATACCACCTTAAACGATACGCTCTGCCCAAGTGCAATGTTACAGGTTTCGTGCAGGCGCAGTACGTTCTGCCGACGTACTCTTACTTCTGATGTACCGTAGTGCCAAGGCAAAATGTACCAGCCATTGACAGAACTTTCTTTTAACATTCAGGGAAGTAATATAAGTCGGTGTGTGGGCGGGTGAATGTCCATCTGATAAGCGAATAGAAAGGACCAATGTGCTCGTTATCGTTCATGGTTGGTTTTATGCCTTTTACACAGATAGTTACCTCTGGGAACAGTAAGCCAGCATGCGCATGCATTGTTACTCACAGTCAATAGCCTAAAGCTTCAAAGGAAGGTTTATGTATAAACACCCAACTGAAGCAAAGTGCGCAACCGAAGAAACGTTGTCTCAACTCCCATCTCTGGCCGGCGGCCATAGGCCACAGATAGGTGGCCCGATTTAGCCGGCTGTAAGGCAGATTGACAATACCCATCTTTTACGTCGAGGATATGCATCGCGGGTATGTAGGTCAGGGTAGATTGCTCTCTGGTGGCATAAAACGCGTTCTTCATTATCAATTTTCCTGTGTCGTTATCTCATAATTGCGTCTTGCATTGATTTTATCATACTGTCACTGAAAATCTTGTTTTGAGACAAACAGCGAGTTATAAACTATCACAAACGTCCCAAATTCGACCTCCCTAGAGCTGTTAGCTGTCGTATCAAATAAAACAAGTTTAGAAATTAAAAATCTCATTAGACAGACGGGCGTTAAACCTTTCTCTAGTTGACATTCCTTCGCGTGACCCAGAAATAGCCGGTTCCGCCTGATAAAGGGCTTTCAACTCATCGATCTTTCCGGCCGACAGTTTTTCAAACCTCTTAATGCTGCATCATGTGGTACGGGGCGCTTCGTGATGTATTACCCGTGGATTCAGCTAGCTGGACTAGCGCGTTCATTTCTTTGTTTTTGGCGACGTCTCAGGGAGGAGCCAAATGGTACAGTTTTGTGTGTGATTCGCAAGAATTCTAGGAATTGTACAGGCATTTTGTCCACAGGAATGGAATGTCTACAGGCATGTCTCTGACCTACATCTATGCCCACATTCCTGGAAACCTTTGAGACCCTGCTCCTCTCTGCCCCCGGATGCCCTACTTTCTGTGTCCCCGGGGCTTGTTCACTATACACTCGGGGGGGGGGGAGTGCACTGTATCTGTATAGGTACCAAGTCTTTCTCAAAATCATGAAATGATGGCAGGGCCGCAGTGCCATGCAAACAATAACCCTAACAGCAACCACCGTCGCCATGGCAATGTATGTTTTCATTGCCAGTCTTGTTGTGATATTGAACGTATGTTTAGTCTTGAAAAATTACTAGCAAGACTTCTCGAGGTTAGGTTGCTCTCTGGTTGTAAAAAAAATGCGTTCTTCAATATCAATTTACATGTGTCGTTGGTTTGAAACGCTCCGTAATGTATTACCCATCGCCAGCTAACTGGACTAGCGCGTTCATGAATGACTTTCTTTATCATATTGCACGTACGCACAGTCTTGAAATGTTGCTAGCAAACATTCTCAAGGTTAGGTTGCTCTTTGGTGGTAAAAAAAAACGCGTCTTCAATATCAATTTTTCTGTGCCATTGGTACGGAACGCTCCGTAATGTATTATCCATGGCCAGCTAACTGGACCGGCGTGTTCATGTCTTTCTTTATGATATTGCACATATTTTCAGTCTTGAAAAGTTGCTAGCAAGCATTCTCAAGGTTAGGTTGCTCTCTCTGGTGGTAAAATAACGCATTCTTCAGTATCAATTTGGCTCCGTAATGTATTATCCATGGCCAGCTAAATGGACTAGCGTGTTCATGTCTTTCTTTATGATACAGCGCGGACGTTCAGTCTTGACACATTGCTAGCAAACATTCTCCATGTTTTTGTTCCCGCTCACTACCCTAATTGTGTGTTTGTCTATGAAATAGACGGGAAACATAGTTCTCTTCGGAGCTTGCGAAGAAGAGAAATTCCATGTAAGTTCAGTCCAAAAAATAAAACCTTGTTCAGCCTTAAAACGTTGCTAGCAAGCATTGTCGACGTTGTTTTTTTTCCTTCGGCCATTGACATCGGGAAGTTTTTGTTAGAATATATTCATATCAGTGCAGTCACAAGACTCTACGGAGTACGTTCGTGCAGTATCATGTAAAAAGCTATGTGATATCTAGTTGCTCAGTATTCACAGCGGGCTTCCGATAATACGATGTGTCCGCGCATGAAATATAGCAGCCTGGCGGGATCCACAAAGTGCCCCGAAGTAATCTGGACGATAGTGCCCCTTCTAATAGCGCTGGGTTGGAAAGCGTGGCTGCAGCCATATTATGAATCATCTACAGGCCTCCTATGTGGTTTTGTATTTTCTCAGATTCAATTCAATTCTTTATTAACATACCAACATTGCAGACATACATTTCTTTTCAAAGGTAGCCTGAATGCCGTTGATATTTACAAATTAAAATACAAAAATAGAAAAGTAACATTTGCAGAGCAAATGCATAATGTCTACCTTTGCATATGGTCTGCTCTGTTAATTCTTACTCAAACACATTCACATATATGGTGACAGGAGTCTAAATCCCTCCTGCTACTATAAAATTGCGACATGATGTAACCCAACACCAGTTACCATGGTGAGAGACAGTCTGGTTCAGGTCATTGACCAGGTCAGAGGTCACTGTTTGGAGAAGAAGAAGAAACTGAGCAAAAACAATATGTTTTCCTTCGGTAAACATAATAACACAATACATATGAGCGGTGCATCCCAGACATGACAGCGACCATTTATCTCGTGCCAGATACATTCCTCGCAAAGAGATCAAAACAGTAGAAAATGGATCGGTCTCGTTTTGGGATACGATAACGGTTTTATGTGGTTTTCCTTCTGCAGATATCGACGGCGGCGCCAACATAAAGTCCCTCAAGTAATAATGATTAAATTATCTCAGATGGAACATATCAAACACGTTGTCAAAACGGAGTTTGATATTAGTAAACCCATGTAATAATAAACCTTCATAATATGATGTATTCACTTAATAACTGATAATCATTACTTAGCCGATACAAGTAGATTGTTGGGCCATTACATCTATGCTTATATCTTAATCTATTGGTAATATGTTGTCTGAGCCTTGGATTCAATGTAAAATTGTGTTAATGATATAAAGTAAAAATATCTAATGCCATTTTTCAAGTCGTTAATACGATCTTCGCTTCTGGTTTCAGAATACACAGTTCCATCATACACGCGCGCGATCGAAATAGACCGGCGGCAAAACTTTGCACTTTGCCGGGCTGATGTATAATCCAAACAGCATACATTATTTTCTCCCCTGCTGTTGGGAAAGAGTAATATAAGATAGGATCATAACATCAGAGTCAGGCCGCGCTGCCAATATACATGTAGAGCACTTCGGTTCCTGTCCGGGGGGATTTTGGGCAGATTAAGGCGCCAGAAATATGCATGCGCATATACGAAGTTAGATTCAAGCCTCCGGTGACTTAGGGATGCTCCTCCCTATCTGCCGCGTCTGAGACACTTAAAAGAGCCTCCGGTGACTTAGGAATGCTCCTCCCTATCTGTCGCGTCTGAGACACTCAAAAGAGCTCGATCGGTCTCCTTAAGGATTCCTCTTGTGACAGGCACATTGATGACGACACGATGCCATTAAGATTATATTATTGATGCTAATAGACTGTCATTCTTTGCAGCTGTGAAAGGATATTGAAGGTGGGGTTGAATATGTGGCGCTTTGGCGCTTTACTTTACTGACGCGTGAGAGAGAATACTAAAAACAACAATACGTGATGGAGCGAACTCATGTCAATGTTTATTGGAAGGAAATGTTGTTAGATTGTCCTTGCTGACTGTGATGTTCCCGTCGTCCCTAGCGTAGACTGGAGATCAACAGCATCTCGGCGAACATGGCGGACAGCCCGGTAACCGGCGTGCCTCCGCTCCCGCCACGCTACCGCTTCAGGGACCTCATTCTCGGCGAGTACGCCAGCCAAGACGAGGACAGGTCAGTGATAACTTTACTCCGAGGTTAGCCTGGAGTTTGGCAGCCCTAGAATATTTCAGAAATCGTTTTAATGATTCGTTTTCGTCATGTGTACAACCGAAATTGTACTAAGCACGTTGGCAAGGAGATGGTATGTGTAAACAACATATAACTACCGGATGAAATCTAACTTTAAAGGTGAAATGAACACGAAATTTTCCCAAATACTGTAAGATAGCAATCAATTGTTTCTAGAATAGGCTGTCATTTCACGTGTGACGTTAGGAAAGACCATATGGCAGCTTGCCATGTGTTGGAAACACACGTGCTTGAGGTTTTAGTTTTACTGCGCGGTTTTGCGAGTTACGCTGTAGATCTTGATGTAAAAGAGGCGTGTCTTCCTGGAATTTGATACCGGTTTCCCCTCGAAGCTGTATATTCTAAGTAAAGATTCAGCCTGGAGGTAGAGTGCACATATTAGATAAACTATCCCCATATGGTATCCTCAGTGGAGTCGCTATAATCGTATTTGGTGCCTACAGCCAACTTGGCATCTGCAGCCAACTTAGTAGTTGGTAAGTGCCATTGATGCGTATTGGGAATCTAGTAAGTAAACGTTACAATACACTAGGAAATGAACGTCATATGACAAACTTTGCAGTACTTCATTGTGCTTTGGCAATTCACAATTTTTGAGAATCAATTGTAGATTATTCGTAAAAGCAGATTTATAACTTTCAAAGATGAATCTTTTTTCTGGGTTGCTTATATCTCTTCTTAGATTTTTGTAAAAAAAACAAAAACATTGAAAAGTTCTCATGATCAAAGCCTAGCAGACATTGAGCTTTAATAGAGATTCCTTTGGATTTCCCCCCAAATCTAGAAATTAGCAGTTGGCATTAGACCAGTATGCATAATGTCATTGGTGTCATTGCTGGAGCAATAATGCTCATAGAAAGAGTTGGTAACACATTTTTCCATGGCAACAATTCTTGTTGTAGCAAATTGAAGTTGACTGTATATATATATAAGTGCCTCAAACCTGTGGTGCAATTTCAGAATTCATCTTTTCCACCCCTATGATCTTCCTGTTCCATAAAAATTCTGAAATACATAGTCATGCATCCTTTAAAATTTGTCATGCAAAACTTTTAAGTAACAATCATATGGCACAAGTCACTACTATGCTTAAATGGCCATCCCATAGTCTTAAGAATTAGCGTTACATGTATCTCTGACATTTACACCCTTGTTACAGTTTTTAAATCACTTCTGAAGTTTCAAGTTTATTTATTTTACCAGGGCATACCTCAGATCCATTGATCTGATTTTCAGGTATCCCTGGGCACACACATTAAAAGCATACATTCATAACAATTACAAATGGAACACAGCAATATACAAATAAATAATGTTACAGACATGTACATGTACAAAGCAGTCACAGTATAGGTGTATTTTGTTCATTCATATTCCAAGTTAAGTCCACTAAGTTTCACACTGCTTAAATACCAGTTCTATACAGTGAATTGCAATTTAGAGCACATGAAGGAGGTGAATATGTAGTAGTGTAATTGGGAAATCCTGAAGTATCTTCCAAAACATAAGACACAACGACCCATTGGGTGCATATATTGTGAGGCATATTATAACCATCAAATTACATGAATTTTTATATGTATCAACCAAATAATTCAGAACTGTAATATGGAACTGTAGTGTACATGATTTCCTTGGTTATTTGTGTCTTTGAGTCAGTGATTTGATTTTTGAGCTAAAAGAATGACACCTCCTTAAACCTTTTCACGGCTGCATGCTCTATACTTCGACCACTTAAGTTATATTGATTATGACTGTGCATTAGTCAAGGGAGGGAGGGACTAAAAGCTTTTCGTAGTACTTGAATGTTGTGTGAACATATTCTGAGTTTATAAATTATGTATGACCAACCACTTTAATAACATTAAGGTGGGTAGATGTACTATTCTAATGTAGGCCAAGCACTCACAAAGAATGTGAGAAATTGTTAATAAAAGCTTTTTAGATTTTGATGGCTGAAAATTAGTATGGTTATTGATTTAGCCTAATGATTAGCTATTAGCTATAATATAAGTGCCATGATGATGATGGGAATGTAGTCCAGTATTGTAAATTCATTTAGTTTCATTAGGACAGGAAGGGGAAAGAAGGCTTTCACAGTGTTTTAAGTTTGCAGTTGAAGCTATTGTGCAGTACAGTACAGTACTGTTACAGTATAATACAATTCACTGTGGAGAGGTCATTACAAAAACTAAAGTAAAGCCACTGCAAACAATAAAAGAGTCTCAAGGATTTGCTATGATTTGAATTATCATGATTATTATGATCAATGATTTGTTATGATTTAATATAATTGCTATGATTATTCATCAATGATTTGTTATGATTTGAATTACTGTTATGATCATTGTTATGATCAATGGTTGGTTTTTGACTTGAATTATGATTAGTGAAATGATCAAGGATTTACTATAATCTGAATTATCATGATTAATGATTTGTTATGATTTAAATGATTGTTATGATTATTTATCAATGATTTGTTATGATTTAGATTATGATTATTATGATTATTATGATCAATGATTTGTTGTGACTTAATTAATTGTTACGATTATTGTTATGATGAATGATGCGTTATTATTTGATTGTGTAAGGGATGGTTCACTGTATGATATATGAATTTAAAAAAATAAAATAAAAAAATAAAAGAGTCACAGTATGTTGGATCATGCAGCCTCATGTTGGGGGCAGTATGTGTAATGAATGAACCTTATTGCTCGACAGGCCTTAAGGGTCAGGTAACAACTAATAACTACTGTTAGTTGTACAGTAACATTAAATTTGTAATTTATAATACTACTGTAACAGTAATACTGTAACAATGATATGATATTCAGGTAGGCCAAATTTTGGAAGATTATAATAGGACACATTTTCATTACCCCTCAGTCCCAGAATACTAATCAGTCCCCTATGGCTTGTTCATATGGTTATTTGATACCCGGAGCCTAAGAAAATGATAGAAGAGTCCTGTGGTACATTGCATTTCATAATGAAGAGGCTAGAGGGGGTGATACTCATCCATAAATCAAGCAGAGGCAGTTTAGTACTGGATCACAGTCATGTTAATTTAGTGCAATGACCCTCATGTCCTGCATGGCCCAGATTCCAAGGTCGTAACTATCAATTTAGAAAAGACTGGAAAAGTCTATTGTAATGTTGTTGTGTTCCTTGCTATGTCTATGTAATGTCATCTGTCAAAGCCAGTCCATGAATGATTAAGAAACTCTGTTGCCTAGAACATAACGGTTACCGTATCATATCACGTTATATAAGATCCAGTAGAACAGGCAAACTTTTTTTCAAAAATCTAACCAAAGTTATTTCTAACCAATTCACAAACAAGATGAAAAAAAAGATGTTATCTTAAAGTTTGCTTTTTTTCTGAACAATCATAAAAGGCCAGAAGCTTTCCCTATATTGTATCTAGATTTTTAACTAAAAACTCAATCATAAAAGGCGAGAAGCTTTGCCTCTATTGTATCTAGACTTTTAACTAAAAACTCCTAAAAAATTATACTTTCAAATGTTTTAGTTACTGGTATCATAAATCATGAGAAAGAAAATTGAAACCTTTAAGTTAGTATAATGTCCAGATGTTTGCAGAGGGGATTCAATTGCAATCCAAAAGTATCTGTTGAAAAGGCAGGTCAACAAGTTGAGTATGATGCTCCTCCCATAGACATACAATATATTTGACACACTGTTTGGTTTTGCGAACAAAGTGAAGTCACTGGGCAGCTGTTCTTCACACATGACATTCAAGACTTCCCTACGAGCTGCAATGTAACATGATATGTTGTCATGCACATCTACTGCCATTGCCAACATTTGAAATAACACAAACTGACCCCACACTTCACTCTGACTGAGCTAATAATGGAACACTTGTTGGACACGGACTTACCAAGGATGGCCCAGTCTACATCGACTGATGTTCTCCCTATCAGCAATGATGATGATGGCACTCATGAACGGTATGAGATTTGTCCTGTAATTAGTAGAGTTATAAGTTTAATTTAAAAGTAATAACACCGAGTAGAATACCATACCCATCTGGAACTACCGGCCCAAAGCACAGTAAATGTAATGTCTACTTGGAGCAGTTGGTTCAAATGTTTTTCAATGATCTGTTGGTGACTACATGTATTAGCAAGTAATTTTCTGTCAAATTACCAGGAGATGTATAAGTTCATCCTTGGCTTGTTCAACACATCACAATTTGCTTGTTTCATATTCCAGTTTTTTTCCAGACTATCATAATATACTGGACAAATGTGTCACTTGCAGCCTGTCAGCCTGTTGTCTATATTTCAAAAGTCATGACATGAAGTACTAAATATAGCAGACTGGCCAGCACTGGTGGTGCCTGTCGATGCCTGTCAACAGACAGAGTATAACCCTTTGGACCTGCAAATCTCTATACATGTACATGGTATTCCAGTCAGTCACTAATACACTAGGTCTAAGTATCGATGATACAGTTAATAAGTTCTTTACAGAGTCATTGAGTTGAATCTTCATAATTTCAACTCTACAACTGTCAAACAATTTCAATAGGTGTGTGACAAGTGTCAGTGGGTCAATGAACAAGAACTTAAGTAGCAACTTATTGCCTGCCTTTATTCTTCATCTTATACAGTTTTATTGATTCGTGATTCATTCTAAAGGTCTTTAAATTGCTGCCTAACCGCATAACTTGGAAATACAAACTCGGTGCAGACTGAATGAAAGAGTCTTTTCCTGGTAGACAACTTGCAACAAGTAGTACAATGTGGCATCCATTGGCTCATTTCCAAAGCTAGGATTGCATGCAACAGGCAGGGAATGGCTTAGATGAAAATATATGGACTAGACTAAATGTGTACAATATTCAGATTGCAAAGGATACACAAGAATAGCTTTCCATACTTCACTTGTAGCTCCATCTCTTCCAATATTGTAACAGTCGTGAGTATTGCAAACTATTAATCAAATCTTCAAGAACAAAAGTGCAAAGCAACATCATCATGATTGTCACTGATTGCACAGTTGAGGGTTCTCCACCTTTTAAGATGCAGTTGTAATATGCTGTATGCATTTATTTGAGTTAGGCCACACTGACTAGATTATCCATCAATTTTTGTCCGTTTTGCAACCATCAACTGTAAAGCTCTTGAAGGAATCATTGACAGAGCTCGAAAGGAAAAGAAAATGCCAGAGGAAGGGAAGCAGGACTTGAATTATCTTAATTGCTTGTAGCAAGGATTGAGGTTTGCTTGCACCACCAAGTCTTCTGAAGGCAAAGATCAGTTGTGAAAGAACAAAAATAAAGAATTATTGCTTGGTGCTCTGTGTGTTAAACTTTTTTCACCCACTTTTTTTTTGCATGCTCACATCAGTTTTGGGATGCCCAGAGGATGTCATCCATAATCAAATTATGAGTATGGCCCTATATACCGGTATATTGGGAAATCACTTCACCCCCAATGGTTTAGTTCCAGCCTATTACTTCAAGCTCCTACAGCTGCTCTGCTTGAGGCACAGGGACCACATGTCAGCATCCGCAGCTGCTGATACCTCACGTTGCCATGACTACCAACCTAAAATCTATCATCCTCGTCATATCATCTGAGGCATACTTTCTGTTTATGGCCCTCGGTGGTTTTGCACTTTACTAGTGGCTTAGAATTTGTGCATGAAGGACAGGTCTTTAAAGTGCAGCCACGCGATGGTGGAAATGTTCGCCATTAGTCAATGCTAGAAGTCTGACAAAGGTCACGTACATACATGTGATGTAGCACCTGGGAATTGGCACCTCCATATTTTGCTACTTTGCTGAGTATGAAATAGAAAGCCGGCGGTCACCCTTGCAAAAAGTGTACCAAGGGATGTATGAGAGGGGTGACTTTGATCTTTAAGAAGAAATCGAACTCACTGATCTCAGACTTCCAGGAAGTGTTTTGAAATTCATGATCTTCAAGTCCTTGCAAAAAATGTACCGAGGGAATTGAGAAAGAGGTCTGACTTTGATCAGTGTGGACTATTAAAGTACCTCTCTCAACTGAAACTTGAAGAAGAAATCAGACTCATTGATTTTAGACTTCTGGGAAGTAGTTTGGATTTTTGTGACCCTCAAATTTACCCCATTTATTGTGTCTGAACTTTCGACCTCCTGTCATTCTGCCAGCCAATCTTGATGTCAACCTAGCTACTCTGTCTGGACAAACTGACACACAAATCCACAGCTCAGCCACCCAAAACAATACTTTTCATACTGGGATTATAAAAAAAAACAAGATGTGCATTCAGCTAATAGTTAACGACAAAAACAACTGCTCAGCATGCACAGGTAAATGTCAAATGTAGCCAAATGCATTACTGTGAACTAGGTAAACATTGATGCATTTACGGTAAACTTTCACCCACATTTGCCGTTTATACACAGTTAATGCATTTGGCAACATTTGACATTTACCAGTTGAGCAGTGAAGTCCCAAAGTGCCAGGTGTCAAGAAGATTGGTGGATGGGTAGCTAGATGAAATACAGTAACTCTGAGTCTGAATCCACCATATAATTATGAACAGGATGGGAAGAACAGCCTGAATAATGGAATGCCTCTACTAGTAGTAGTCGCAATAACTTGACACACTAGCCATAAGGTTAGCAGCATTGGATTAAATATTCGCCTTAATGTCTCAAAACCAAATTTTGTTTTTATAATCCTTAAAATACACTTTTCTAATAGAAAAACATGATAGTTGTGCAGGGTTGTAGTTGACTCTAATGGTTTATTGCAGCTAGTGCAGGTCCATAATAGCTGATCCTAGCTGCCAGATAATTCTGCTATCTATAATGAAATCAAGAAGAGAGTGGATGCGGATTCTGGCTAGTGGATGTGAGTTGCAGGTGAACCAATTGCCAGGTCGTGCGAGTCATTGGAGGATTGCACCAACAGGGTTATCTTGTGGGATTTCCTAAGGGGGGGATTATATGCCCCCAGAATTCCAGACTGCCTTTCCCCACAAAAGAATGTCCTAACCTCAGCCAGGGTCATCCTGGCTTTCAACCAAGGAGGTTAAAAAGGTCCTGTCTAAGACCTCCTTGCTGCAACTACTCACCTTTCTATCTTGTAATTTTTGCACAAGCAGTATGTACAAAATGTAATCCCAATGACGTTACTCTCAGAGGTTTTCTAGTTAATTAATATGTATTCCATGAAATTTGTGGCCCGAACTTCTAGACCAGAGTCCTCAATGGTCATTTATTTAACAATTTGGAAATGAACATCAAACACTCTTAGGAATTTGATTTTTTAAGGTAAAATATAATACCAGCAAGAGAAAACCTACAACAATGTATATGCATAAACAAAATAAAAACAACAGCAATAAATTGGTAATTGAAAGACATTTTCTAATCCCCTCCCAGCATGATGCTCAGTACTTTTGAATGCCAATAATTTTAACTTAATGCCATGAATATAATTTTATGCATGTTCAGGTTCAAAAACAGGGTTTAATACCATTCAGGTTGACAGAGTTGCTATTTGCAGTGCCTTGTTTTCCAATTGTCTTGTGATGCTATCTTTAAAACTGAACACCTGACAACTCGTAGATATTTTATCACATTTTCGTTCACATCCTTCCTGCTTTATTTCCAACAGATGAAATTACTAGCTATTCATAATTTGTCCTTATCTTTGCCTGTGGCAGGCACTGGCACTGCATGGTATCAAATATATTTAGAGTTTGTCTCACACCTTTATGTGATATTAGTTAAACCTAATAGTCTGCTTCAGCCCATAATTCTTTTTTTATTTTTTATTTTTATTTTTTATTCATATATCATACAGTGAACCATCCCTTACACAATAATTAATTAAATCACAACAAATCATTGATGATAATAATAATCATAATAATAATAATCTAAATCATATCAGATCATTGATAAATAATCATAACAATCATTTAAATCATAACAAATCATTGATCATAATAATCATGATAATTCAGATCATAGTAAATCCTCGATCATTTCACTAATCATAATTCAAGTCAAAGACCAACCATTGATCATAACAATAATCATAACAATAATTCAAATTATAACAAATCATTGATAAATAATCATGATGATTCAAATCATAGCAAATCCTTGATCATTTCAATAATCATGCCCGTAATTCTTCTCATTCCCACTTCAAGGCTCATTCATCATGACTGAATTTCATCACTGAGTCGTGTTGACAGATGAAAAAGATCAACACCTGGAAGGAGAATTCCCCATTCAATCAGTCTGACATCCTGTCTACAAAAATAATTGGCTCCAGTTCCTGTACCATCAGTCTTTAAGGGGATTATGCATCAAGGCGGATATCAATCCTTGAAAGATGTGGAAATATAGCCAGAAGTAGATAAGGCCAAACCAATTTGACTTGTTGGTTCACGGATTTTTTAAGAAAAAATATGAAGCGACACTATAAGGGCGGGGAAAAAACAGGCCGTAGAGGCATCCTATTATAGCCCCAAATGGTACGATAGGTGCCATGAAGTCAACATACCAGGGTGGTTTGTATTTCTTTGTTTATTTGTTTATTTTGATGTTTCACAAAGTGAAAGGGAGGGCAAAACAGGTACATATGCACCTTTACAAGTTGCCCTCCCCAATACAAAAACACATATTATACAACATCAAAATTACATAATCAATGACAAGTATAGAAATATACAGAATGGGCAATCAATATGAAAGGTTAAGCATAATTCAAATACCGTATCTAATTCAAATACCATATATCTAATAAGTAGTATAAATATAGTTGAAAACATAGACATGGCAGGTCATGCAAGACTGTAATGTGTATTGTGTAAATTGTAACTCAAATGATGAATTTTAAACTGCTGCAGTGATGGATGGAAAAATTATTTTATTTAAAGTAGGAAGAAATCTGAGCATTTTGGAGTTGATTCAGAACCTGAAAATTTTTTTTTTGGCAAATCAGAAAAAATAAAGAGGGCGAACTTGAGAACCAATTGATTAAATTGGTGTGGCCTAAGATTCTGTTACTAAAAAGTACATGTGAAAGTGGTGAGTTAAACATGGTGTGTAACAAGAGCTAGTTGACAGCGGAGCCTGGTATGCCAGTCATTCCAGCCCTGAGCTGTGACCTCAGTCAGATTGCAAAGGGGACCATTCAGAATATGCTCAGGAGGATGTGGTGGCATGGCCTCCATTGGTCAATATTGACCTTGGGAAAATCCTAATTCACATCAGCCCTGCAGGCTGCAATGACAGTACGTTATCAAATTGGTAAGACAGTATCAAATTAGCCAGGCAGTATCCAATACGCCACCCAAAAATAAAAGATATCAGTACACACACACACACACACACACACAAACACACACACACACACACACACACACACACACACATACACACACACAAGAATGCTAAAAAATAAGCCCAAGCCTAAAGCTCTGCTTGGAAAGTAACAGCATTGGCTATATATGGCTAAACAGTCCTATACGAGAATGACGGTCTCTGACAATTATAAGACACAATTATGTCATAGAATCTGATGTTATACATGATATATTCCAATATATCTCCGCAATTAATATCCGGTTTGACGTGTTATATCCTCTTTAAGAGACTGATGTTACAGGAACTGGAGCCAATTATATTGCAGACAGGATGTCAGACTCATTAGGAGAGTCTGCTCCAGGTGTTGATCTTATTTATCTGTCAACACAATCATGTATGATAAATGAGGTTGGCAGAAATCGTGACTAGAATTTTGGACTAAAACAGACTATCGTTGTCAAACAATGTTTTTTAAAAGGACAAATAAAAAAGTTTATTGCAGATATTTTGTACATCTTAGTAAATATCTCTATACATAACAGCATGACAGTTGAGAAAATAAAGACTCATTCTGAGTTATTTTACTTATATTCTGTAGAGAGCATGATGTACTGCACCTTCTCGATACCCAGATTTTTCGTGGTTTTCATTGGATGTTTGGTCAATGTTGCATCAGAATTTTGCCTGCTGCAGACGATATCTTTTTCTACACACCATTTGAAAACTATAGACAGGATGTCAACCTTAGATACGCAAATATGACCAGATGTTCTGCCCAAGTGCTACGCACAATACATTACAGGTTTTGTGCAGGTGTGGTATGTTCTGCCGATGTGCTCCTGTAAAGTATTGTAATCAAAAGCAAATACCTGACGTGTATAGTCAGGACATAAGTGCTTTTTATACAGGTTCTGCAATATTATGCTGTACAAAATCATTATGTATTCCAAAAATGTACATGTATAAGACTAAAGCAGACATATTTTTCAAAAGCCCTGCATATTCTTTCCAGCAAACTGTTATTGCCCAAACACACCCCTTCTACATGTAATGCTGTTTGCATCTTTCCCCAAGATATATTTGGCAGTACTCATATATATGGTCTTGTGTGACAAATGTATCAACTAGGCTCAAGATTTCCATCAGTGACTTACATAAACTACATTTAGCTTGGCTGAAAACCTAGCCAGTAACATTTAGAGTTGTCGACCAACGATGAAGATTTACAGTCGTTGTCCGTGATTTTGTAGCCACTCTATAAAAACCTGCAGCGATGGCTGGCAACACTCCACAGTAAGTCCTAACTGTTTCTCTACTAGGTAACAACATCTAAATTAATATAAAGCATTAACCAGTTGCCAAAGTACATGTACTGTTATGTAGTGTTCCAGGAGCCTTCTTCTGTAACCCAAAGCTGTGTTTTGTTCAGGGCGTAGTCTTCAGGACCCATTCCTCCTTCCCAGATAGAAATTTGATTGCCACCCTGTCTGTCGCAAAAATCGTGAAATGAAAATATATTTTCGTAAGCTTAGAATGACATATATCGCCCATTCTTCGTTAACGTGTACAATTGCTGTCGCATGATAGTAGCGGCCCACAAAATTTTTAAAACACGCAATAACTGCGTATCTTGTGCTTTCCTGTTATCAGTACATGATAGTAATATACTAAGTTATGTTTTACTGCAACTGTCAGCTGCCTTCGGGTCGTCCAGGCGAAGATTTTGCTAAGAAACACGCTAAAATCACCTGTCGCAACCACTAGTAACGCACAAAACGTCGGGTTCAAACAATGAAAACGTGTGAGTTGACTAAATTTTCAGTCATAATTTACACCTATCCACCAAACCGTCTTGCCACAGGTGGATGAACTTGTCCAGCTGGCGTCCATACTAAATCTGATGTCGTTTTATTTTTGTCGCAAGGTTTTGTCTAACTTACGTTACCGAAAGATAGACGGGTATAATTCGCCCACGAAAAGATATTTCACAATAATTTTCACACTGTCTTATCCACAAGACTGTGTTTTTGCGAAACACATCCATGGCAGGGAGAACAAAACATGAGTATCTGAAAAATGACAACAAAAAACAGCGTTAGGCCGTTTGTCAATCTTTAATTCTAACTTACGTTACCATGGTTATTCGGATAATATCCCATTGAGATTAGAGACAGATACTTGCACTTCCATTCATCAGAAAGAGGGTCATCAGATATACATTTGCATGTAAATTTTATAGTGTAAGGGCTGACGGCTTAGATTGTATTGATCATCATAAGCATAATTCTAACTTACGTTACTGTCTAACTTACGTTACCATTTTTTCTTCACTGTGTTATCGAATTTACAGGAAAAGGATACGATGCAAAGTTCGATTAACAGCATTTTATCAACTGTAACAATACTGTAGTTGGCCTTGTCTTGTACAGAAGGTTTACTCTCCCTGCTTTAATCTCCAAGCAGATGTAGCACGTGAGCTTGTTTTGGCTATTTGGTGGTGTCTTTGGTGGTTTGTTACGGAGATTACCATTTCTACAGACAAAAAACTTAATATCTCGAAAAGTATAGGTGGTAGCACCGTACAAAATTGGCAAAAGATGGTCGACAATACTGGTAACAAGTTCAGCACATTTGTTAGGTATTTGGAAGAACTTTATTTTTCACCATTTTCTACCCCCAATTGCACACGTTAACGGAGAATGGGCGATATATGAAAATTTTCCTCTGAAAATGCTTGTAATTGTGCTTTACAGGGTTGAAGTCACACAATTTTGCTCCCCCTCCAGATTTGCAAGCACTTTGGCCCTACCTCCTCCCCACCCCGACAATAAGTGGTATGAACTAAAATTAAAAGCTGGAGACAGCTAGCCTGGGTTGCGTTCCTGTCGTGTGTACAGTATGTTTCATTGTTTGAGTTATAGACAGGTCAGGCCTTCTGGGATGGTGTTAAGTTCTGCTGTGTTTGTATGACCGCCGCTAATGGAAATCAATAGCAAGCTTTGATCTCGGTTACTGTATAAATCTTGGCATAAAAGCCAGTCTGAGAGTGTTTGTAGATGATATAAAACAGTCTGCCTTGTGGTCTGTTTTATGGCTGCTTTGGGGAGTGTGATACATGTATGTTGCTGCAAGATTTGAATCTTTTTATGAAACTAATTTTATTGGCGCATCAGGTAAATTGGCTTTTGCAATCATAAGTTATGATACAGCTATAGAAAAAATGTAGAATGAACTGAAATACATAATGTCAAAAGTCATTGCAGTTAACATTTTGTTATTCAATGTACATGTAAATTATTATTTGTGGTTGAAAACACCAAATTTCAGTTCCATAACTCTTAACAGTGTGTGTCCATACATGTACATGTACATAGTCACTGGATTTGAATGGCTTATTGCAGTTTTTTCTAGCACACACTTAAGGGTTGTCTTGACAGCTTATGGAATCATTTAAGCCTCCATGACTGACAGCCTATCTTATGTACGCAGTCCCTAGTCACTTATACATGTAAGCGTTATGTGAGGTTGGGGATTTTACTGCTTGGGAGATCATTACTATGTGTTAAGGGAAAGCCTCATATGTTCTATATGCAATGTAATTTCAACATGATATTTTGATACTTTGTCTAACATAGATATATTCAAGGTTTATACTATCAATGAGACAGCCATTCAGTTAAGAGAAATTATTGAAATTTCTGAGGTGTTTTTTTCAATTTAGTAAGGTGGGTATGATTGTTTCACCAGGGAAAATTGTGGAGAAAAAGTGAACTATTGCTGCAGTGTTGAGATTTCCCCTAGTTCAATAGTTCATACAATTTTTTCTTCTGTCATTCTTTTCTATTATTATATGTTACAGCATTCTTATGCTGATTGCTGTTATTTTCAGTATCATAATCATTTATTCATCAGACACAAATTTTATGTGTAACAATGTGTAGCAATGATTATAATAATAATAATAATAATAATGGTTGACCTTCATACCAGAACCCATGATAAATTATGCATGATGTCTATAAGTGATATAACGTTACATGTCATCCAAACAGCAAGGACATTGTGGCCAGGTGAGAATGTTTTTAGTAATGTGCCTTCATCACAAATGGCTTCTTGCTGTCTATCAGAACCTAGAGGGAATTCTGTGAAGGTGTCCTTTTCAGGTTTTGCTGTAAAAAAAGTCACCATATAGCTTAACAGCACCTACTAGTATATTACAACATCTACATCAATGGAAGTGAAACATAAGTAATTAACATTTTACAGTAGAATTATTTCACCACAATGGAATGCATAGTGCTGTGAATAATTCATCAGAGCACATTCTGCACATTTTGTTACACAGCTGTTGAATTTTATCTAGATTGATCTTAACAGGTTCGCAGTAAACAGTTCTGGTGCCAAGTGATATTTACCTGGGGTATTTGAATAATGAATTATTAATCTTAAACATGTATTTCTCACCATTCTTTTGTAAGGCCACACCAATTTAATTTGTTGCTTCTCGGATTTGCCTCTTCATTTTTTTCTGATTTGCAAAAAAAAAAAAATTCTGGTTCTGAATCAACTAAAAAATGCTCATATTTTGCCTCCAACAGTTGAAGAAAGTCCTTTTCTTGCTATAGCTAGTTGTTACAATTGTTACATCTACCAATCCAGTGGTTTGTTTAAAAGTTCAAAATTCATTGTTTAAATTTTAACCCAGTCTTTTGTGTTGACTTCATGACACCTATTCTAGCATTTAGGGCTATAATAGGATGCCCAGGCCTGTTTTTATTTTTATTTTTTTTTCGCCCTGTCGCTTCATATTTTTTCTTAAAAAAATCCGAGAAGCAACAAATGAAACTGGTCTGGCCTAAGGGATGTTGTAAGTTTGTCATCAATACCTGTACTGCTTGTGTTGGACTGCAGAGGTGATAAAGAATCAAGTTTGCATGCTTTTTTTGTACTCAGGAGAACTAGATAGCAAAAAAAAACATCTTATTGCTTTGGACAATATAGGGTGCATCACATTCTGCTTGAAGCCAAATGATTGTTAAAAAACAAAAACAAACAAACAAACAAACAAACGATTATTTAGTCGCAGAAAATACAATCCATACTTCAGCACCAAGGACAGCATCTACTGTAATTCACTTTGTGTTCACGGTAGCAAAATTTCACGGTCTGAAGAAAATGGACGTGTTCACGGAATTTTATCTTCACGGTGATGGCACGTGCAGGGAAGGAGCAAAACACAGATGATTTGGTAATGGTAATGATAAGTTTACGGTACATAGGTGACAGTGAAAACAGTTAACATAACAGTACAGTGAAAAAATCAGGAATTACAGTATGCCATTTTGGGCTGTACAATTTGATCACTTGTTTTTTGGCCTGCTTCAAAAGAAATTAAATTGTTGCTACTTTTGATAGTTGGGTAAAGATGTGCAATTATAATGCTCACATCCCAGCCATAAACTGTAGCAAATCAAGAAGTAACTCAAACTACCCGACAATACGAGTGAAAAATTAGCACATGTGTCAGATGGCCAACTGCAAAAACAAAACAACATACTTTTCCCTCTCCCATCAGATTGTGAGTCTCCAGAGGCTGTTATACATCAGCATCAGGCTAGAGGCTAATGACTTGTAAAGTGCAGCAGTGCAGCTGTGAAGAAGAGAAACTCCTGCTTCTGTTCTGAGTATTCCCAATTGCCCTGATTACCAGCTGCAAATTACATCTCACCAATATTTCTTATAATTAGTTCTGTGGGGTGAGCAATTGTGGCAATTACAGCCATAGCAAGCCAGCTTTGTCTTCTTTACAATGATGTACTCATTATTGACTGTTTCCTGCCCAAGAAATTAAAGAAACATATGCTACATTTTCATCTGCATTTTTCAACTTCCATGTTTTGTTTTGCTCTCTTTTTGCCGCTGCATCTAAAACTGCATTCATGTAACCCTGAGAATAGCTTCATTAGGTTGATGTGTATAGGCCATTCAGAAATAAGATTCTTTTTACCTCACCTAACTATATTTACCTTTTTAACCCTCCCAGTGTCATAGGCCAGTTTTAAAAACTAGTTCAGAATCTTATATTCCCTAACCCTTTGAGGATTAATATGTTTTATGGCCTATCTGTTATGTCACTTTGAATTCATTTAAAATCTTTAAAAATAACCAAAATATATATTTAGCTATTCTTATGATTTTACAACAGGAAATCCAAGTAATGAACATAATATTTTTTTAACCAAAACTTCGTCCTTGTCCTTTTTAAAGGTATGGTCCCCAAAACAATAATCACTCAGCGTCACATGTTTCTACCTACTCCTAGCTGATAGATTCAACAGGTTGCTTCATTTCCCAATATAGCTGAAGCACTTCTCAGTAAGACACATGATAACATCTAGAACCATTAACTCTGTTGCCCCAAGGTTATTATTCTGCCAGCACAGATAATAGCTTTTCAAATGTTACATTCTCAGAATTGTTGTATATTGATATGAAAGGCTGACCGAAACGGAATCTTTCAGAGGTGGATGCGTGAGTGGCGGGTTTACATTGGGGTTCAGGTTATTAATGGTGGCTTGATGGTACATGTGTCTTTGATTGGCTGGTTCTTTGGCCTTTTATTCACGATGTGAAAAGCCATCAATCAAGCCACATTAACCACCTGCCCGCGTTTGCACCCGAGTCACTTTTTATCACGCAAACAACAAGCAAATTGAGGCCGTTTCGCAATCAAGAGGGTGTGGTGCTGTTACCGCGGGTGATTTTCTTTCTATTGTAAGGATGCTAGAAATGCGTCGTGTAGTCTATATGGAGACAGAAGCGGAGATGCTATTGTTTGAGCAGTTTCGGATGACGTGATATGAATGTGTACTACAATAGAGTAAACATGGAGCGCTGGAGAGACATAAAGGACTTGGAGGTCTCCTATAGCCACATCAAGCCGTAAGTCCGCTTTTGTAACCTGTTGATGTTCTGCATGTTGCACACTGTGTATGTTGAGCACATACAATAGCTCTACTCAATTATGTCTGCCATGATGACCACAATTTTACATGTATTATGCATTGCCAGGAGAGTTGATCCTTTTATTGGCTTTTATGTGAGTCAAATTTGTATACAGTAGGATTTCTAAATTTGTTATGCACTACATGTAGTATTTTTATAGCTTCAAAGCTGGTTAATATTTTCCTTAACTGGAATTCTTAAATAATATTATAATAATAATGGTTTATTCAATTCTATTCCTTGAAACAGCAAATCCCACTTGGCAGCCATATGCTGAATTGCGTGGCATTTCTTGACATAGTTTGTATACGAGATTTAAAAACATCATACTACATATTAAAACGTCATTCTATATTATTTACAAATTAAAACATCTGAAACCAGCGTTCACAGAGTAAAATAAACTAAAATTAAACACTACTTTCCAATTGTGTTAAACCCTGTGGCCTACCAGTTCTTATGAGAATCCATGAAAATTATGCACACTCAGATATGTCAACACACGTAGCCTTTCTAAATGCGTGCACTTAGATCTGAATGCATGTTGAACCTGTCACCTCCTCGAATATGATTTGTGCAGGCATGTTCAAATGTACATGTGTATGGGATGTCATAAAGCCTGTGTCATGAATAAATCATTAGATTTGTGAGGGATTGCAAGAAGTCATGGCCAGGTGGCAGAATGAATGGTGTCCTCTTGCGGGTATAGAATATGTTTGTATTGGGAAATTTGATCTGTCGTTTTGTCAGGGTCCGTCTGGACTATCATCAGGTACCTGTTGATAGATGACCGCAAAGTAATCGCTGTACAACCAATAAACACTTCATTTTTCTTCCTAAAATTATTTCATCAGGTTGGTAGAACATAAGATATTGGGGTTTTCTTTTTTCACAACCAACTAATGTCTCTCACCTGCTTTAGTATAATACGTTTCGATGCCTATCAGATACCTTCCTGAGTGTTGAGAAGCAGTACTTCAGTCAGAAGCTCTGACAACGGTATTAAACTTAAGCAGGTGAAAGACATTACTGGTTGTATTAAACCCCAACATCAGACTTATTTTTCTTTCAATTCTTCTGTCAATACCTGATAGTCTTATCTAAAACGGCATTTTGTGTTGGTTGGCTTGTATGGGCTACTGTGTAAGTCAGCAGAAAGAAGTGACTTGACAATGTCTGTAATTCCCCACAATGAGATCAGGTCACAGTAAGGAAAGTACAGTACTGTTATTATGTCTTACATTATAAAGATGTAGGTATGCAACATTTTAAAAATCTTGTTAAACTTTTAGACAGACATTAAAGTAACTGTCTTGTACTACATAATCTGAAATTTTTCTCAGTATCTACTGCTATCCTAAATCTCTAATAAAGCAAGATATATGTTCTATTACTAATATAAAGCCGCAGTAATTGTTCTGTTGTTGGGAGCTTAATTGCTGCCTTAAGTCATAATTCAAGAGGTAAATGAACATGAATGTCTTCATACAATATTCAGTCTATAGATTCTGAATTGTTTTGTTCCTCGAGGAGTCCTGTATTCAAGGACTTATCTTCCGTGTCAGTCCCATCAACAATTTGTCTCTGCCATTCAATGTCTCCAGGGTATTGGCTATCGTATACAAACATGCTCCTTTATTGGCATGGTAACGTTTGTTATAGGTATACTAGGTCAGATGCTCTATTTTCCGTTCAGTTCAGTTCAGTTTATTTATTTCACCAGCAATTGCTCTCAGGTCAAAACAACCTGTTTTTCAGGCAATGCTGGGCATACAATGAAACAGACTATACAATATCACGGAATCACAAACAATACAAAATGACATAACAACAGCAAAACAAAACTCACAAATTTTGATTTGGAAGTGAATTTTTCTTATATATATAATGTATATGTCAATGTATATATTATAAGAAGAAAATTTGTTTTGTTTCTATTTTCTATTTGTTTCTATTTTTATGCTAGGTGCTTTTCCTATAATCTTTTGTCTTTTACTTGAAGATGGTATTAATTTCTATTATGTTTTAAAAGCGTTACAAAGGAAGTTTGATATAAATGTTACATGTAATACATACATTAGACATTCAAATATTGTGATAAGATGGCTGACTTATGGCACATTTGGTTCAAGGCTGCATTAATTAATTACGAATTCTTAATGAGTCAAAGAAAATTTAATAATATGTATTAGATAATAAAATATCTATTAATCCTCTGCCTTTACAAAATCTAATACAATATTGTATTTTGCTAAGTTATTCCTGAGCACTTCTATCTGTTAGGACAGGAACTGCACACGCTAACATTTGCACTGAAAGACTTCAGAAGAGACACCTTTTGGTGGTATTGGGAAGTGCATAAGTCTACAATGTATGTGAGTCAAAATTTTGGAAGATAAAAAACTGAGTACAGAAAGATAGAAGGAGAATCTGATGTTTTGTAGAAACATTATTAATAATGATCCTAATCTTACTATCATGATCATTATTCATGAGTGATTAATGTTAGCAAAACTATAGATGTTAAAGAAGTGCCCGAGTGTACACTCTCTGGGTTAGTACGTACATGTGTAGTATCCAATATCTAGATTATGACAGATAGAGAGAGGTGTGTTATGCTGCCAGTGGGTAATTATAAAGTTAAACCTAACTTATGCTTGTTCCCCACCTGATACCTGATGAGTAGTTGATAATTTTAAAACCATAATTACCTTCGCCAAGAAGGTTATGTTTTCGTGGCCGTGTGTCCGTGTGTGTGTGTGTGTGTGTGTCAACAGCATAACTTGAGAAGGCTTGGATGGATTATCTTCATACTTGGTAGGTGGGTAGGTCTTGATGAGACCTCGAAACGATTAGATTTTGGGCCCCCTGGCGGCTTGTTATGGTACTGCAGCGGAACTTCCGGTTTTGATATCTCATGATCTGGACATGCTAGGGTGTTGATTTTTGGATGGTAGGTAGCCCTTGTAGTCAGGAAGAAGTGACGTAAGTTTGGGCCCCCTAGCGGCTTGCTGTGGAACTGCAGAAGCATTTGTATGAAAATGTTTAAAGTAGGATAACTCAATAACCGTTCGACGGATCATCTTGATATTTGGTATGTAGGTAGCTTAAGTGATGCTTGACATAATTAAATGACAATTATGCAAATTAGGATCTAATTTGCATAATTAATGAGGGAATTCTATAATTCAGCTACCTTCCATGATTGGACTATTATACCTTGTGACATGTGTATTAAGAATGAGAGGAACATCGCCATATATTAATTATGTAAATGAAGACCTAATTTGCATAATTAATGAGAAAATACTACGATTTCATAATGGTTGATGTTGGTAATTTCATACTTGTGCATTTCGAAGTTGACTGGAGGTGAACATCATCCGACATAACTTATTCAAATCAGCACCTCATTTGCATAATTTATGAGGAAATGCTAGAATTACCTTCTTTGTTAAGATAACACTGCCATTGGGAGGAGAATATGATCAACTGATGTAATTCATGCAAATGAGGATCTTATTTGCATAATTAGGGGGAAATCTATGATTTGCCAGTCATCAAGGCGAAGGTATGAGATCGTGGAACTCTAGTTTTTTTATTATCTAGTTTTCAATAATGATGGCTGAAGATGATGAATATCACAGTGACTGTTCTCTACATTTCTGTAATACTAGTTTTCTTCAACAGAGGGTGCTGTTGTATAGTGAAATATTATAAATACACCAAACAGCTCCTGGACCAGTCTTTTGTGTGCCTGTCTGTGTGCATGTGTGTGTGTGTGTGTTTGTGCGTGTGTGTGTGTGTGTGTGTGTGTGTGTTTGTGTGTGTGTGTGTGATCGTGTGCCTGTGTGTGTGCATGTGTGTGTGCATGTGCGTGTGTGTGTTTGTGTGTGTGCACGTGTGTGTGTGTGCCTGTGTGTGTGCATTTGTTTGTGTGTGTGCACGTTTGATTAATAATGTGTGTGTGTTTGTGTGTATGCATGTGTTTGTGTGTGCACGTTTGTGTGTGTGTGTGCATCTATGAATTTTCTCTGGTGAATTTACCAGGATTCTTGCCAAAAGCTGCTGCATATGCATGTCATCTCCCCCTATAGCTATCTAGAATATGTCATCGACAAAGTGTATCCCATTCTGATTTTAGGGCTTTTCATTGGAACAATTATATTTAGAAACCCAAGCACATAAAAGCAGCCAGCCTTGAAGCCTTTTAGAGCATTGAACTCATTATGTTTGTACCAGAGGCAATTCATTGCAGAGATTAAGGCTGTTGAGGACCAAATCAATAGAACTGTGACAGTGTGATGTTCTGCCAGGAATTCTGTCATCCTCAAAAAAATGAAAGCGTCCCAGAGGGGGAACGGTGTATTGGACGCCGTCTCTGCCCGTCGGACGCGTCCTTGTCCGTCTGTCTGTCTAAACTGCCATCAACAGCGTCCCAACACAGTTGGCGGTCTGCAAACTCGCAACTTTGGACGGATTGTTTTGGGTCAGGATGCAAGGTTGTGAAAGGAGGTCAAGCAATTTTCTAGCATTTCATCACGTCATAAAAATAATCTATTGGGCTGTAGGCTAGAGAGGGGTCCTAAATCTCTCAAAAGCTCTTAATATTATAAGCCTAGTAAAAATTATCAGCCCATCTCAGGTACAGGTAACCTCCATTATCAGACATCTGCCAGGTTACATGTATCGATCTTGCCACCATGAAAAACAGTGTGTTTGAGAGACCTCTAGTGCAGTACCTCCCAGGTATTCACAGTTTAAATATGCAGGACTGCATGAAACTGGTCCAGGAGGAGATCTCTTTAGACTTATTTGTCCTGGGAGGCGGATATACATTTTTGTATACAAGTCATGTATGTTAGAACACATTGCTACCATTATAACAGTAGCATACGTTTTTGAAAATTATTGAAAATATAACTTAAATGGTTACCGTCATAGTGTGAATTTACAATACAGTCTCACAGGAAGTCATTAAAACTTCTGTTGTAGTACCCAAGAGATTATCATTATTTGTCTAGTTGGACAAAAGTGGCAAATTTCCTTTCCTAAACTTTATCAGAAACTCATTTTATTTTTCGGTACTTATTTTAATGATTATTGTACAGGAAGTAGTAACTCATGTCATTCCGTGACGACGGTATTTTACCTGTGCTGCTCTAATGTCATATGATTGATACCCTGTAATGGTGTGCAGTAATGATCCAGTACATCAGATTTCATACTTTCAATTAAGGTTTGATAGAATCAGGATATTCTGTCCAGCTAATGGTGATTTGTTGGTGTCCAAGGCATTTGACAAATAGACGGGTGTTTTGTGTTCATTGATTTTACACTTAAAGGGAAAGTAGTCCTCTTACAGTTTAATCAGCAATTAGGTAGCTTATGAATCATCTGCACTGCTATGTAGGACACTGAATAGATTTGGGTCATAAAGTCAAAACATTATATGATGAACAACTAGGGTAAGGCTGCTACAAGTGGTATGAGCTAACCATAAGCATTGAGGAAATGACCATGGAGGGAGAGGGAGGGGCAGAAAGGATAAAAACAATCTTTATTGACAACAAAAGTAATATGGAAACTTTCATCAAGTCTATTACAACTATACATACAAACAACAAACAAGTGGATAGAAATGAATTAACCTACTTGCAATATATGAATAAATCAACATGTTGAGCTTGGCATATTACTACATGTAGTACTACTAGTTCTAAGGTCGAAACATTCTTTGATATGTTTGCCTATTTGTACACAGAAAGGGTTATCTAGCTCCTTCTAGAACATAATCAAATTTATCTATTGGATGGAATGTATAAAATTCTGATGAGAAAGTGATAGAAACATCAGTGCATGTTGTACTGTCAACAACTTGTCCTAAGCTATCTTTAAATTATTTAATCCTGCATCATTGCATGTCTTATGACTCAACTTTTCCTTAATCCATGCAATTAGTTTTCAATTTGTTTCAATCTAAACCAGCCCTCAACAATCATTCAAAGTGTAAAACTAATGAACTGTGTCAAATATTCACAATGTAGGCTCATGAAACTTGTAATCACATTTTTATGATAGTGACCCTTGATATAGAATGACTTGATCTTACCTGGTACACCACATACATGACAACTTTACAAACTAATATAATAATAGTGTCTTTGGTGAATTTGTGACGTTCTTGCTGTTCTTTTATGATGATAAACACACCTACTCCTTATAAGTTGTCCTTCCTTCCCTATAAAGGCAGATGATATTCTTTTTTTACAACACTTTTTATTAAGACAAACTTGTGAAAAATCCCTGCAGTAGAGACCTTGATGTCCGTCTTCACTCGCGCACAAAAGGAGCCAGCTGCATTGTCCACATTTGGCCGCCGGCCAGTCTAGCAGAGCAGACATTATTAGTGATAGAACACAGGTGGCCCAGGCTCCATAGACCACTTATTGGTAATCTTCCACAACAGAGGCATTGACCCGTGCTTTAAACTCATATTCTAGAATCTTCTGAACCTGCTGATAGGTTTGACATTGCTGTTAAAAGATCACGTATGCGCACATGTGCCATACAAGTTGGCATTGAAGATGCAGAACTTGCTTCTGCAGCAAAATATGTTCAACTCGTATTCTTCAATGGTAACAAATGTACACTGTAGGGAAGCCCTTACTTATTATGAGCAAACAGACATTACAACAGACTCTGTGACTAGATTATTCTGCTTTCAAGAAACACTTTTAGTTTCAACTCACGTTGAAGATACACTTTCTCACTCAAGTCATGTTCGACACTATCGTCAAGGGCGGGTGTATCTGATATGCTGTGCATGCACAGGAAGGAATGTCAATTAATAGCTCACAGACAGTAATGTTAGTTATCTTGCCGAATATCTGAACACAGAGTAAGGCGGCATCAGTGATTGCTGCTAACCTTTGTAGAACTGTTGTTGAGTGTGCTTTCAAGTTTGTAAGTGCAGTACAGTCATTGCACTGTAAAAGCTTTCACACTAGATTTTATGCAATGTTTTTGAAGGCCGTTTCGCTTTCTTCCCCGATATTACGCACGTACACCACGTCTCTATACGTGTGGCATATCTAGCCCAAAGTTGTTTCTCATTAAAATGAAATTTCTGTCAAAGTTACAGGTTTGCCCTTGTTAACGCATCATACTTTATGAGGAAACGTGTATCACAGTTGTTATTGAGCAGCTAACATCTCTCGTGTCTGACATGGCCCATTTCCTATCGCTAAGCTGTACAAAGCTAGGCTGGTCTAGAATGCAAAATTGTGGATATATGAGGCACATATGCTGTGTTGGCTTGAATATGGATGGTTACTATCAATTCTGCTCCATGTCTGTTGGATTTTCCTATATTTGAACCAACTAAGATTTACCCTGAAGGATTGAAGTTTTCGTGGCTTCAACAAGAAAAATTCGATTCTGCCCCACTATGACTGCTGCAGGATGATGCAGTCTTCCAATGTCTTTCCTTTACTTTTATACTTTACTTTAATGCAATAAGCTTACAGTTTTACACAAGTTTGAAAAGAAGGCTAGATTGTTGAAGCATGAATGCTGTTCTACATTTAAATCCTAAGTACTAGAGGGTTTGCTACAGTCAGTACAAAGTTTTTTTCAGTTAGTTACAGAGCTTTTTGCAGTCAGTAGAGAGGCTGTAACAATTATAGTCAGTACAAAATTAAATTTCCTTCAGTGAGGATAGAGTATTATTGTTGACACTGAGGCTACTATTGTAGGTCTAGCACGTCGGCAGAACGTACTGCACCTGCGTGAAACCCGTAATGTATTGTGCATAGCACTTCGGCAGAACGTCTCATATAAGGTCAAATTCGCGTATATAAGGGTGACATCCCGTCTGTAGTTTTCAAATGTTGTGTAGAAAAAGATATGGTCTGCAACAGGCAAAATTCTGATGCAACGTTGACCAAAAATCCAGCGAAAATCCAGGTTTTGCGCAGGCGCAGTACGTTCTGCTGACGTGCTGGTAGGTCCAAAGTTAACTGTTGCTGTGATGACATCTCTGCTGTAGTGGGAACTGGTGCAAGACTATAGGTTTGCTTTTAATTGGACCCCATGGGATATATACAACATACTATCAGCAACTGCAGTCAACGACAGTGTTTTTCAGGTTCTATAATTGGTTTTGGCAATGCCAAGTCAGGAGCATTTTCTGAGACTCCCTTTTTGTAAAGTCATTCATCTTGAGGTAGAGATGTCCAAACGATTTTCTTTTAAGTCATTTCAAATGCACTTTGTATTGTACAGATAACAAAGTCAGATGTCACGCCCACCTTTGATTTGTAGGTTCTTTGTAAATTCATGCAGATATTGTCATGGAAAATCAAGCTGAATTAAGCTAATGCATGGAAGCATTGTCCTCTTTTTTTGTAATCTATCCTGTGTGCTTTGTCCTTGGTGCTGAATCTGGGGATGTCCTACTCCTCTAAATTCTGACATAAGTTCTTATTTTTCTCAAGTAATTATCGATCCCCATGAGACATAACCCATATATTTAGTGATATATAAGATTATTATCTCACAAATACAGATTGAAGTGTTCACTTAATGAATACAAATTAGGATTGTAAATGAGATGCTGACTAAAACCGCAATTAGATATCGATCTGCAGTCATCTTTTACAAGTTTCCAGTAGGAACTAGCTTATCCTTAAGGCTGGTATAGAATATTCTAGCAGCTTTCAGATTGCTGTGCATGTATACCAATGAGGGATCATGTTGGAGGAACCATTAAAATTGTTGCATTAAGTGTGTAAGTACTATTGCCTCGGGGAAAGCAGGGCAAATTGTCATGTGGATTTCATATTTCCTGAAAGGTTTTCAAGATGTCTTGTAGCAACAATTCTTTTTGTGGTTGGAACCTAAGCAGATCAAATATCATAAATATTCACAAGATTTAGCATATTCTCTCTGAATTCTCTGTCCTCGTTGTTTAAAATGAGATTTCAGAAATAATTCCTCAGGACTGTCAGTGAGGATTACAGGAATTATTTGATCACAGGACAGGCTGTTGCTATCAGAGTGGAATGCAATGCATGTCCCGCTGAGCTCTCATCTCTGGGAATGCCCTATTATCAAGTAAGAGGAGGCATTAGCAATTGTGATGCCTCGTGCTGGCATTTTGCACCCTGCTGATTACAGCTCTAGATTCAAAACAGGTGGGCTGGACAGATAGAAGATCGACTGACGTAATGCATGTATCAGGAGCGCTGGAAGGTTACTATAGCTGCATATAGACCTGACTGGATTAAGCTCGTGCATTCGGATTAGGACTTGGAGGAAAGTAGCGCAAGCTGCTAGTGATTGCAGGAGACATTTGTGCGGTGCACACTTCGAGCTGACAACATGCCCGGGATGCGGTACACGGTAATGCATGTGCGAAAACATCCCGGTCCCGTACGAAAACGTCCCAACAGGGTGACATGGAAGCCAGGCAGAAGGTAGGAGATGTTTTCGTTGCAGAGATGTTCCCCCCACTTGTAGGGCTTTGTAAGACATTTTGTTATCAACTGGCTGCCATCAAGCAACTAGGCGTAACAAGTGCACAGGTGGAATAGCGAGACATGTTGTTAACTGTCAATTTCTCCCCTATTTTACTGCAAACCTCAAACAGATATAAGGTATAAGATGAGATCTATTTTGTTTTCTGAAATATTGACTTGTTTGTTGATTTATACTTTGGGAGACATCTATGTTTCAGATGCCAGCCATTTTTTAACAATCATCAAACTACAAAATCAAATATCTAAAGGTAAATTGTTGCTCCATAGCTTGGTTATGACAGAAGTTGTGTGACAGAAATTATGCTATGCTGAACAAAGATATAGACAAAAATAGCCATATCAAGATGATGAATTATTGATGCAATGTAAGCAAGGTATCTTCAAAATAAGGTATTAGCATTTTTACCTATCGTTTACCTGGTTTTGGCAAATGATCGTCTTCAGATATACATGTTGCTGGTGACTTTTTTTGCACAAAATAGCTTTCTTAATGGCATGCATATGCATAAATGTGAATTGGTCTGAACAACCGTGACCTGTCGGCCGCCTTGCTTGTCTGGAGAGATGTCATGGATGGCACCTAATAGGAGGATGAACTAAACTGAATGCATAAATTTTATTTAGTAGAGGGGATTCATTCCTCAAGCTAACCGACATCTTGCACACGCAGTCGTCCCTCAGTAAGACATCTGGAGCCGCAATGAGATGTCGGTTAGCTGAGGAATGAATCCTGAGGGATGATTCCCCTCAAACTTATACTGAATGCATAAATAGTAGTTAGGATGCTGACAGGTACATCTAAAAGACTTCTGTCATCCACAGAAACTAAAACAAGAGATTACTCTTTTGGCACAACATAAATTCAGAATATTAGTTATACATAACAGGTGGTAACAATCCAAGTGTGATATTGCAGTCATATTCAGTTATGGCATGGCATTTGGATGTGACATAAAAATGCCACCAGCTATATTTTCAAAGGTCATAACAGCAGTGTAAGAATGTAAATGTGGCAAGTAATATGCCAGAAATATGCTTTGCAATGATGCAGCTTCCATTGGTACAGACAATGCTAGTCAGTCAGGAAGAGAATAGGATGTTTTTTGGACATTTTTAAAATTGGTCACGATTAACCACAAATTAACCCTCCCAGTGTCACGGGCCAGTTTTAAAGCCTAGTTCTAATCTTCCCGGACACTTTGAGGGTTACATGCACAGAATGTAGCAATTCCATGTAATGCGTTTACTGCTATCATTATAAGATACACATGTTGTGTTGCATGCTTTTTTTTCACTGTAAAATTATCTAGTAAGTATATCTTCTGCATTGATCAACAGGATATGCATGATCTACATCAACTAAAAAATGTAAATTGTTCCATATGATTTTTTTCATCAGTAAAGCTGTCTTAATGCATGTGCATATGGATGAGCTGCCTAATGGCTGGTTCTTATACATATGCATCAGGAGAAATGAAATCCCTTGGATTTTGGGAAAGTAGGATTAAGTTAATACCATGCGGTCCATTATGTGGATCTTCTTGCCTCCTCCTGACAGGATGATGAATAAGGCATACCTCTGCAAGCAACAGAAGTTTCTAGTCCCTCAAAATTTGAATAGCAAAACCAGTAAGGCCACCCCAATTTAATTTGTTGCTTCTCGGATTCGCCTCTTCATTTTTTTCTGATTTGCAAAAAAAAAAAAAAATTCTGGTTCTGAATCAACTAAAAATGCTCATATTTTGCCTCCAACAGTTGAAGAAAGCCATTTAATTTTTAATTGTTACAGTTGTTACATCTACCAACACAGTGGTTTGATTAAAAGTTCAAAATTCATTGTTTAAATTTTAACCCAGTCTTTTGTGTTGACTTCATGGCACCTATTCTAGCATTTAGGGCTATAATAGGATGGCCAGGCCTGTTTGTATTTTTATTTTTTTTTTGCCCTGTCGCTTCATATTTTTTCTGAAAAAATCCGAGAAGCAACAAATGAATTGGTCTGGCCTAAAGTACCACAAGTAGTGACAGGCTGAATAAAAGTTTTCAACGGGAACTATATGTGGCTCCAGATGTCTTACTGAGGGACGACTGTGGTGTGATAGATGTCGGTAAGCTTGAGGAATGAATCCACTTTACTTCATACCACAAGTATTTGAAAGCAAGGCCTCATGGGAGCCATTTCAAATTCAGAAATAACAGAAACTTCTGCTGCCTATAAAATGGTCCTCTTTAATCATCATGTTAACAGGAGACAATCTGGAAATTTGAATGGCATAACCTGTAAGCTGATGACACAAATACGGAGACGAGGATGGCAGGTCCTGATGGGATTGGGTGTGAAGAATGAGTACAGGTCTCGGGGGTTAGGGGGATTGCAGTAAAGACTCTAATCAATCAGCAGAACTTACAGGCAACTGGTGAATATTTCATGCCCGGCTCTTTTATCTTTCTCACTATGACCAAGATGTAAGACAGTGATTACAGACCGTGTTTAGTGGGTCTGATGGCATGCCATGGGGCCTCAAGATTTTAATCAGCTACCTGTTTTAAAAAAGTATATTGAAGCTGCTAACCAGAAATGAAAGCCTGCAAACAGATGCTAATTCAGAAGCAAAACCTTTGTTCTTGATATTGATTTTGTTAGAAAGATATAGGTTAACATCTATATGCTTTGATTTATGACTAAGTGTTGATTTTGTGTACTGTTCTCATACTGTTTGCCAGGGGATTTTCAGTCATCAAATCATGAGTATTCTGAGTGGTAATTACCCTCTACTCAGATAGGAATAACAAACAGAGAGTAGCATAAGATATCTTTAATTGTTCTCTGGGGACATTATGCCAAGACATCTACAGCTAAGCTCAAGCCCAGGCAATTAAACACACTTGTAACAACTAACAAAGTGTGGAATTAGAGGCTTGAACTATGTGCATCAGCATACATCATTTCATGCTTGGCTAGAAGTTTGGTGATTAGCGTTAGAAAGCAGCTACCGGTATTCTGTCAACCCTGGCATACAGAATGATGGACGTACAACATGGGGGAGATCTCGTGGCAACAACACTGGTTTGAAGAGTCTGCTGCCTGGATTGGTGGTGGAGTGAGCTGCAGTGTTTGTCTCATTGAAGGGGGCTGTGGTCTGATGTGGTCATGTGGTCTGACATAGTCATGTGGGTGTAATTCTAGCAGATTCTGCCTATGGTGTTATCCAATCATGTTTTACTGATAAGACCTGAAAAGAAAAAAAAGTGTGCTAAATCAATACGACCTTATTAACTACTTTTAATCAATTTTGATAGTCTCTACCAAGTCCCACAAAGTGTTTGACCTCCCATTCAACTGACCTACACCATCGATTTCAAAGATGAAGATATCGATCCCTTAATGACTGCCCTTTGACCTCTTCAAAGGGTCAAATACAAAGGTCAAGGTTTTAATCAGCACCCATGGCAGCTCCTGATCCCCTGTTGTTGGAGAGTAATGGACGTGAAATCCCATGTAATGAATCGTGATAAAAGTTGAATACATTCGTCCTTGATGCCTCAGGCAAAGTATAATGGATTGTACCCATGCAGCTTCACCTGTAAAGGTTGACATGCTTGACACCAGATGCCATGACAAGGCAAGAGTTTATGCTACCAAATGATATGTCACAAGTACAATGTAAGAAGGGAACAGCACAATTTTGCTCTTTATTACCAGTATTTGAAGGTTTTGTCCAACCTGAATTAAAAGTTTTTGTCTTTCTCCATACAATTTCTATCTATTCCAATGTCCAGTGATATCTATATGTTCATCATTCTTTATTCCAGAGAGATGTTACCTAGTTGTAGTTACCTGAGTGTAGGGATGCTATTTAACTATTAGTATATAAATCTATATTTACCTAATATGTATGTATCCTTTAACTAGTACATTCACTGTAATCTGAAATGATGCATTCTTTGACATTTACCTGTTATTACAAGAAAGGAATGACTCATATACCTTCAAATAGAGATCATCCACCACCGAGTAAAAGAGCTACATGTATTTAGAAAAAATTGGGAAACAAAGGTCAAAAAACATTATGTGGCGTCTTTAAATATTTAGCAAGGAATCATCAATAAGTCTAGCACGGTCTCATGGGAAAAAGTGCAGGGACTATAATAGCAGAGATGTCAATGGCTATAGCTGAAAATCAGACATCATACAATTAACATGCAATACATCAAGCACAAGAACTGACAAAGATAAATTGCAAGGAAAAAGCCAATAGTTCCTAGCCAATTGGAGATACAGATACATTGGATATTGATGATATAGCAACAAAACTTGGAGATCTTAATACAGCATGTAAAATTACAAATAAATCAAACCTACATCTTTATCACAAGCAGTTATGATGTCAAATAAACCTTTCAACTAAACAGTAAATGTGTCGTTGTATTTGTCATAATACTGGAAGGCAACAACAGGATTTCAGCACCTTGGACAGGGGTTAAAATCATCTTTATTACAATAGATAGATACAAAGATGAACAGTTTCTTGGCTGAAGCCTAGGTCAGCCCTTTATCTCTCAATACCAAGAGGAGGGCGCAGGGCAATTAAGACATTACAATTTACACATTGCTAATAGTATGTACATCGGACATTTTGGTGATTCATTTAAAAGGAAAAAAAATATTGCACGTAAGTTGTGGGCACATTCTTTACATAACAATTACGTTTTACAGATATTAAAAAATATATCCTGTCACAACAGATTTACCGTCTACAGGAAAACAGACCTGAAGTATTTTCCCAGGCTGGTACGTTTCTAGAACAGTATATGGCATAAGATGCGCACAGGGCGTCAATAGTGTTATTGAATACCAACCAACCAATCCTCCACAGCCATCAGGAAGCCACAATCAGAAGAAAAGTAACCTGAATTCAGACAGCAATTGAAATACAGAATCTGATATAACGTTACCTTCAATCAAATTTCTTGCCTTCCCATTTTTTGTTGTTCCCGAAAAAGACACACGAGTGAGCTTTAGGAAAGCTAGCAAAACATTCTTATTAGGCTGTCATTGATAACAATGTCTTTGTATGGGCTAGAAGGGCATATCCCTTGGTAGCCTTGGAATTCAAAAGAAACCATCTTATTATTTCCATTTGCTGCGTCTTGCTACCAATACAGCACGAAATTGGACTGTTGATCCTTGTGTGCCATTAGGGACAGTTGGATGGGATTGTGGCTATTACTTTGGTCTACTTGAACCATTTCCTTTTATTTGATATAGGATTATGTCAGAATGACAATACCCTTGGAGGATTACGTAGTCATCTTTTATAAAAACAAAATGATAGGACTATAGGAGGCACATACCTTACCTTTCTGAAACTGTGTTTTGTTATGAAGAGTAAAAGGTATTTATTGAACTTTCAAAATCACACCCATGTTTCCATATGACCAGTTCGCTCTCCCAAATTGTACTTTTATGTGTTTCAATTTTGCTCCCAGTCCTTTTCCCTTAGCAACAACCTACATGTAAACCCTGCCTACCTGATCATATTACTGTAAGAAATATTAGCCATGTCAGCTTCAGTTACATTATGGTCCTCTGTCTGTAATATTTTTATACCTGAACTTCTTACCTTTTTGGTAGCTTTACCTCTATTTCATCCAATCATTCAAATAAATCCCCTTGTATGTCTCAGATTATATCAATTATACAAGACTCAGGGACAAACTGAAACCGTATCCTGCTCCCTAATTCTTAATACTAAGATCACCAGGTCAAACAGTGACGAGGAAAGGCACCCTAAATAGAGTCCCCACCAATAAAGCATGTCACTTTGATGAGTCTTTTTATTGACATATTGATCGTCAGTCAGATACTATAGGCGCCACCTGGAGTCATTTTTGGATCAACTCAGTGGGGTGCATATTGATCAGCATGGCAATGCATAGAAAGAGAGAAGTTTTTTTCATAATAAAGTGAATTTTGTTCTGCATTTTCTCTTGGAATCATCTTTCAACATCTGTTAAATATAATTTGCAGTTATTTGCAAGCCATTTGTTTATCTTATTCTATCTTGATTGTGGCTTTGAATAGAATGGCTTAATTGTGTTTAAAAATTGAGGTGATTTGAGCACCTGAAAACAGTTTTATTTTTCTAACCAAATTTACTATGATAATCATCTTACATACCCAGTCTCTATCGCAGAGGTTCTCAGCATCTGCTGACATTTACATGTAAACTAAAATGTTGGCGTTAGTCGTCAGTGAAATGACTTCTTAGTAGCATGCATTTCATCACAAATCAAATTTTCAAAAACCCTTTCAGGAGAATGCCTTGAAATATTACAGACTCCTATTGGCTTTTAAGCCTTGCTAAGTAAAAACTACTTGTATTGTTTAGTATTGATTGATACCACAGTGATGGAAAAGTCTGTATTTGCTTTAATTTTGACTTGAAAAGTGGAAAAATCAATAAAATTAAGCACAAATTGGGTCAAGGCTTAGCCTAGTAAATATGGTACAAGAACTTCGATACACCAATTATTTGCCTCTTTTACAGAAAATCAAGAAGAAGGACTGGTAATAAAACCCTATTTTCTCCAAATTTACAATATCAAGTGGATTAAGCTATAAGCATAAGGCACTTACTGCTTCTTGCAAGTAACACTTATTCAATTATGGAAAGCCCTGAGTAATTAGATTACATGCTATCTCAGAGCAAGAGTCTGACATTTGCTGGAGTCTCCAGGCTGACAGTTTTAAAAGGTTTACAGATCCCACCAGTTTATGAAGTAAATGTCACGTTGCTCCATCCTAACATTGACGCACTGCTTGAATGTATATTACATATAGGGATTTGCATTCAGCCTACATACATGTACAGAGACACTCCAGTTTCTATTGACTTACCATCAATAACACAGCTAGACTAATTGTAACTGTAATATTGGCCTTGAGATCCAGACATGGAGTTCGGATTTTGTGGGTTTTCCACTGCACCTGTGTAACTGTCTTAAGAAAGATGATACAAGCATTGTTTTTGACACACATGCTTTTATAGGCTGCAGTCGAGTTCATTTCACAGTCGTTACTGACATCTCCTGGTAGAACAGACGTTATAATTGCTAGTTAAAGTCAGACAATTGCCTTTACGTGGGTGGCACACTGTCAGTACAGGTAATGACTGTGTTCTGTTACACGGTACAGACGTAATGCTGTGACGTTTACACACATCAAATAGCAATATGAGCTCTGCAGTTAATTTCCTTATCACAGAATTTTATTGTGACTTGATTGCAATTGGCTCAACACTGAACACAATAAATGTACACTTAGTACCTACACAGAAATTAAATGCCAACTTCCCATAGCAATATTCATATCTCACCAAGGCTTGAAAGTACTGTGTTTAGTGCCATGGGAAAAAAGTACTGTAAAATATTTTGTTGCTTACATTTTCTTGCAGCATTCTTACGTTAGGACTTTCTTCCACCTTGGTGACAGAATCTTGTTTGCAACTTGCAGGTACAATAAAGAAAACAAAAATAATAGAAAAAAATCATTTGCCTTCATCATACATTGACGGTGGTACCGTTATAATTTCTTTTCTTGCAAACCATTGAAGATGTAACTTGTAGGACATTTTGCTTTGCGTTCGTCCATGCTTTTCCCAGTGGACTTAGCAAGACCTTGTCCCCTCCTCTATTGATTTTTACACCTGATGTGACCCTCTGGAATGTAATCATTAAAGGTCACTGTGAAATCTTATGGGAGTCTTCCTATACGGTCCAAATCCCGTCATGACATATTTTTGTTTTATGACATGTGGCGTGCATAGATAACCATCTTTTATTGGCAAATTGCCCAATACAACTTTATCTTCTCCCCTATTGGTGACAGCAGTTAGGTTGTCGTGTAATATTCTGCGCAGTTTCCGTCCCAATCTCAGACTTCCATTACTGTAATGTTACTCTTTCCATATTCCGTGTCATAATTATACCAGAAACTACTCTCAGCTTCTCGATATTGGACTCGTACTTATTGGTTCCTTCGTCTTTATCACCATTACCACCATGTATATTTGATGAAGCTGGGGACCGGGGGTTTGGTGTGAATTCCTTGGTATGGACAGTTCCATTGTTCATCGACAAGTGAGGGGCCAGGCTTCCAAGCAAGACTGTTTGCAGAGCTTGATTCAAGTTGACGGATGACATCACCAGGACTGCAGACATTTGTCATCGCATTCGATATTTGCCATGAGTTTTCTTGGAAGCGAGAGGGATGCAGTTAAAGCTATGAAGATCTGGCCTTGGTAGAGGAGTCGGCGCTACCAGAGAGGACCAAATCTGCGAAGATTGGTTTGATGACTGTAGTTATATTGTCACCGCTGGCTGTGATCGAGTATCAATTTTCCAACAGCAATGCTGCACTTACCAACTGCCTACCAGGCAAGGTGCTGATTACTTCAAGGTAGAACAGCCAAGATCTATCTGGCCTGCAAGTTGTATCCCAGGTCTAAAAGGACAAACTAGTTTCTCGACCAAATGATCCGGTTATAATGCCGGACAAACTACCAGTTTGGAACAATTTCAAACTACTCTCGTTTGGCTCCGCTTTGAATGCCAACAACGGCATTTCCCGGCAGTTCTATGTATTGAAAATCAATTTTGCATACCTAATGTCACGATTGGGAACAGCTTCTCCTGACTATTGATGGTTACCAGGGGCAGAAAAAGGACACGGATGTTTTTTACACCAGCCCAGCTAAGGCGGTGGGGAAGCAGCCTTGAACCATTCAGAGCAACGTAGAGATACCAGCTTCCAGGGCAAAGAGACAGGAAAAACTTCTTTTATCTTGAAAGATTTGAACCAGCAAATTGAATGGTGTCAGAATTTTGACGTTAACTCGCGTCTTGAAACAAATTATGACGGATGGTTTCCGAGATACAGGAAGGATCACCAGCTATGGACGCAGGTGTTCAAAGGCTTAAACAGTCATTCATCTATACACCATGGGGCACCAAAGGAGGCAGCTGCACAGATGGACTCAAACGACATAATGGAATCTGTAGGTATAACATTGGTCTTTTTCAGGCATCACAGATTGGGCACAAAACACCGACTTCACTATCCTTGGAATAAACCTTGATTGTGGTAAAGACGTTGCTTTCTTGTGCTTTCGAAAGGATTACATACCGGCTTTGTCCTGGTCTTTTGCATAGCTATCGATTGGTGCCGGTGGATGGCTACAGTCGACTTTGTTTAATCTGGGTGTTTTGTCGTTCAGATTAGACTCAATTCTGGACAGAATTGGAAAACTGAAGATAGGACAGTTGACACCACTGGGAAAACAAGGATTGTTGCAGCCATGTTTTATAGCTTGGGCCTGATTACCGTTTGCCTCATTGGAGAAGTGTATGCATGGCTTTGATCTTTCTGCTGTGATAACTTCTTGATAAATTGCTGTAAGGATTACATGGGCAAGCACGGACCAGTCTCATATTCTGACGGGAGTTGGCACGACTCTACCACCACACAACTCTGCAACCACTGAGAGTGGAAGTTGCCTCCGGGCTGGTAGGAATCTTCTAGAGTGGTTTCCTATGTTTGATCATGACATGGATTACTGAAGGGCTCGGGAAATCGTAAAACAACCCCATGTCGGGGATGACATCACACCTCAGTTGGTAATAGAAAGACGGTGCCACCAGCGCTAGCTCCAAGGACCATTTATTTCTACCAGTAGAAGTGGATGCATGGGGATTACTGGTACGGAAATACACCAACATTGGAGGCAGTGGACCAGGTAATCTAATGGGACTAGACATGGGAGCGGCTTTGGGTGCTACCGCATCACTCAGCTAGGAACCAGAAACAACTCTCTGTCAGTCAAGCAGTTTGGTACTTTTCATCAGATTGGCTGTGGATTCAGCATCCCTATACCAAAGCCTTAACACAATCAGCTGGCTATTGAAAAGATGATGGAAGAACTTCAACGTACCAATGCTCATGGACATATAGCAAGGGTGTGGACGTGCTAAAAACTGCGCACAGGATTGAAAATCTTGAGGACTGAACTGCTGGACCTCAGACATGTGGTACTACTCTGATGTTTGACAGAGTGTTGGCGTGGAATCGATTGCTGCCATGTTTCACGCACCAGCTCGGAAGATTGTGGAGCTGTCCAATGGATTCCTACCCAGAGACATGAGCCTCAATGCTTTGAACAGGTAACCTCTACGCAAGTCTCAGAATTCTTCTCTTTCTCTTTCAAATATTTTAATTTATAGATGCTTAAGATGACAGCAAGGTTATACTGAGTTACATAATATATGTAGGCAGGTTCCTTTCATGGAGAAACAATATTTCCTGTGAAAACACTTTAAATGATAATTATTAAGTTTGATACCACTTTTATGCAGTCACTGCTTTTTTGAAAATGGGGCAATTCACCATTCCTATAGATATGTCAATTTCTATATCTTTCTACATCATCATCCAATGTACTGACTTTCTTATATAGATTCATACAGTGACATGCACCAGTAATTCAGGCTGTGATGTTTCCATATAGTATGAAGCCTAAGATCAATATTGGGTCTCTGGTCTGTTATCAATATTTTAGAAGCTGAAAATTCTTGACAGCATCTTGTCAATTTCAATCTTCTTCATCTATTTGTCAATCTTTCCATTCCCATTGCTGCATGCGATTAGTCACATTTATGAAATGTATGACATGAAGGAATGGGAACGGCAGCTTGCACTGTAATCCCTAAAAGGTGTTTTAGCATAATGATGATGCATGCCTGCTTTTTGTTAAGTGTGGCTGTTTGTCCATGGTACTGAAAGGAGGGCTGGAAATCATTTTTTTCTGCATACCTGCACCGGTGCAGTTAACATTACCTGCACCAGACAAATTTTACCTGCACCATTCAGATGGTGAGAAGTATGGATCATACTAAAAACTGTCCAGAAACCATTGCTATAATTCATTTCTTTAAATACATTTCATATGTGGTGAGTCAATACAGCTAATGAAAATCCACATACACCTACATTTGTATATATTATTAAACCATTTACATGGATGGTGCAGGTTAGGTGCATGTAGACATCAGAAATACATGTACCTGCACAGCTCCAATTTTACCTGCACTAACCTGCATATGCAGGTGGGATTTCCAGCACTGATGATGCATGCCAGGTTTTTGTTAAGTGTGGTTGTTTGTCCATGGTACTGACAAGCTGATAGGGTTGAGGCACCTTACTACATCAGAGAAGTCGGTTGAACCCAATTACTCGGCCTTGACAGGCATAAGATTTTCTGGGGGAGGCCTAATCATGCAGTAGACTGAACAATTTACCTTTCTTGCCCATCAATAAGCAAGAGAAGACTCAACAGATTGAAATTGTCTTCCTCGCAGCAGATAATGTATTTCTGATCACGTCTTCGGGTGCAAATGTGACATTCTGACATATTAAAAGTCAGAAGTACAGAATATAAAGTTGTAAAAGAAGTCTTGTCATTCTCTTGTATATGTTACTGTGATTTATGAGCATATTCTTGCAGGTAGAAAATGAGGACCTTTAATGGCCTAACAGCTTTCGAGTTTAAATAAAGGCTTACTACTACTACTACTACTACTAACAAAAGTAACTTGGCGCCACATGTATTATGTGTTAGTTGTGACGTCATGTGTGACGTAGCTCAGTCCTACCACCGACTCCATGTTGACTGCGCTGTGTTGAATTAAACCTTCCAGTATCCCTCGGCATCCTCGGTCTCCTGATCGTTCACTAGCGTGCTTGGCCACTTAGTGGCGTGGTGGCAGCTCGGTGGTTCACGTATAACCCAGATTCTCCATCTAAACCAACAAACCGGCCAAGTATTCGCGATCGAGCGACAGGAAGTCCCTCCGCCACTTCAAGGACTACGCTTAGGAAACTTTCATCACAGCACGAGTTCAACGTTGAAATTCCGGGTCATTCCCCTCCTTCGAAAGCTGTACGTTCGCCCGGAGCTGCAGATCATCCTTGACGACACAGGGAGCAGTCCGGCTTACTTCTAAGCAGCAACCGGGAGCAGATTTCCACGTTTTTCTCCAGTCACATGTCGGCAGCGCAGCGCGCCGCCATCTTCGTTCCCGTTGTTCGATCATGTGTTCCTCTCCCCGGGCAGCTCGTGCCATCCTCCGCCGAAGAGAACAGCTTGCGCCGAGCTTACGACCGAACTGCACCAAGGAACTTCACCCTCTCTAACACCGAGGCAGCGCAGAAGGTCACCGACTTCTTCAGCGAGTGCAAACTACTTCCAGACGCACGGAGCAGTCCGGCGAAGAAGAAGAAGACACAGACCGCCATTTTATGTCCGGTCCGGCCGCGAATAAGACACTATGCAGATTCGACCACCTGAACTGAACCGGCATATCAACCAAGTCACGATCTACAGTGTTTACACTGAACTGTAGCTGTTAACGAACGCTAAGAGACTTGATTCATCTCTACCGGACACTTTTCTTTATACAACATATTATGGTGGAGTTCACCGCCCATTTATTGTACAATATATAGTATTTTTTTTTTGCACGGTACCATCGTCGCTGTGACACTATTCAGCTTCTCTGTGCCTAGTAGTACAGTGATAACACAATTGTTGTGACATAAGTCGATCATCCAGTACATACCTACGATTACATTTGAACCTATATGAATATATATGTTTGAAACCTGTTTTGTTTGCCAAAAACAATGTACAGTTACCAAAACAAAATTTCGGACATTTACAATCACATCTGTAACCGTTACTATATCATTATTCCATGTTGTTATATAGTATAACAGTATTTGCTGTAGGTATTAACTCAAGTTCAGAGGAGACGATATTAAGTTTAGTTTGAAGGAGACTATATTAATGGATACCCCAGTTCTATACTTTGTAATAGTAGAATAGAATTTGGTTAGGTTCAAGAAAAGCACGTTACAGTTTTGGTTCAGAGGAGAAGCCAATGTTGGACACTCCATTTATTTCTATAGAAATTAGTTTCCTTCCTGGACAGCACGTCACTACTACATTCTTAACGACTAGTTTAGTCACCTAGTTCCATACATCGCAGTTCTTATTTGTAAAATTTATGAAGAAAGGGAGAAAGAAAGAAACAAAGATCACGCCACATGTATTATGTGTTAGTTGTGACGTCATGTGTGACGTAGCTCAGTCCTACCACCGACTCCATGTTGACTGCGCTGTGTTGAATTAAACCTTCCAGTATCCCTCGGCATCCTCGGTCTCCTGATCGTTCACTAGCGTGCTTGGCCACTTAGTGGCGTGGGACAGGCAGTTTTATGTGACTTTCCTTACTTTATGGCTTACTGAATTTGGATAGGGAGGTAAAGACAGTAGAAGGACAAGAATGGGCTATGCCCTCCAATACCAATTTACCCAAGACACAGTGGGTAATGTTTGGTGCTGTGGTCTTCTAGAGTTATCAGCGGTACCAACGAATCACTTCACCAGGTTATGACGTTTTCCAACAATTTCCTATTGCAAAACAAATGTATGTATATAACTGGATCGGTTTTAACAACCCACTCCCCTTATGATCTCAAAAAGGCCACTGTAAGGACTACCTTTTGCTGCAATTTGCCTTTACCATTTGTAAGTAACCACGAATATGCCTCCAAACAGCAGTGACTTGTTATTTTCAAATATTGTTACACACACAACTGTGTTATATGAGCAAGCATGTTTGTACAAAATGAGGACTTTCAATGGCCCAACGTAAGGAACTTGGGACATGCACTTTACATGTGACATCTTAATTATAGCTTGAACCTTACTGAATTAGTTTAGGGAGGTAAGAGACAATGGAAGAAGAAGAATGGGCTCTGCCTTCCAATGCCCATTAGACACAGTGAGGAACAACGGACTCCCCTTATGGCCTCATGAAGGCCACTGTAAGAACTACTTTTGCCCTTTACCAATGGATATAACCACGAATATGCCTCCAAACAGCTTTTACGGCTTGCTGCTACCCTTTGGTAACCCCAGGAGCCGTAGGTTGTGACGACCATGAATAAAACATCCCACGTAAAATTCAATCACACACCCACAAAATTGATCATACCAGCTTAGTGTGCGGTCCAAGGACCAGTTTGATTTCTGGGCGCAGGTCGGATGTCTGGTCCGTCAATCTTCCAGCCACTGGACATGAAAACAGACTTATTTATCAAAGGTTAACAATTTCACTTCAGAATTTTGGCGTGGGGGTTGTTTGGCAAAGTTTGGCAATCAAATAAAACTAGTGAGACGGTAACTCGTAAAACTCACCAGACTTAATGAAGGAAGGTGGGTACGCAGGTATAATACAAAAATGAAACAATTTTTGCTTGTGTGATTCTTGTTCAAGACCATAAATTGTGTCTTGTATATGATACATTGTGATGCAAATGAATATTCAACCCATGCAGCATTGTGAACAACAAAGTAGAAAAATCAATAAATTTTGGGGTAATCAAGTAAATCATTAGTTGTAACTTTTTCTGAAATATTTGATAAATGAATTTTAAGTGTCAAAAAGCTTTATCACATCCATTCCTTTAGCAACAGTTATCCTGCTATTTCATGTATATGTCTTCAGTTGCTTGGGAAATATCTTAGTTTACAATGTTCTGCTTTTTTACGACTTTTCAGTAAGGCGGGGGAAGATTGCTTCCTAAATATGAGTTGTAAAGTGTAACTGGATTCAAGAAAAGAGCATAAGGTTATCAAATTTATAAACATGACTTAATTACATTGTTTTGTGTGAACTTCAAGCTTTGCAATATTATTCCCTAGTCTCTTAACATTTTTGTGTGTGTGCCATAGAGGGCTGCTGCATTACAGGCCTATAGAACAAGAATTTCATTAATGCTGATAAGGCATAAATAATTTTACAGCTAATGAAAAATGTAGAAGTTTTAAGCCTATCACAAACAGATCTGCAGTTGCAGTCTATAGAGTTACTTAAAATAAAGATATCAACATACGCAGTGAATTCAGGAATGGGTCATTGGTGCAAGCTTCTTCAGTGTGCTTACCAGTAAGTATTCTTATGCTGAAATCAGCAACTCAGAAACTTTTAAATACAGTTAGAGACAGTCGTCATGGACAATTGTCATGACATTTTTTACTAGAAGTCTTATATTTACAGTTAAAATGGAGCCAGGTCATGACATGTAATGATTATTGGGGCCGTGGGAGGGGCAGATTGGTTCTTTGTTTGACTAATAAAAGCCAGGATAAAATTTCATTTTCACTACAGACCAGAAGTACATGATGATGTAATTTGGTAGCAGATTAAAGGTGTAAGGGACTATCTCAAAATCAGTATGTCCTGCCAAAAGAAAAGCTTTTTATTTGGTTACAGCTCAATTATCGTGTCCACAGTTCTCTTAGTAAACATGATTCACTGACTTTGGTTTCCTTGTTTTACCACTTTGCTTACTCATGAGTGCTTCTGCTGATGATCGAGCACGTCGGCAAAATGTACTGCGCCTGCACAAAACCTGGATTTTCGCTGGATTTTTGGTCAACGTTGTTGCATCAGAATATTGCCTGTTGCAGACCATATATTTTTCTACACAACATTTGAAAACTACAGACGGGCTGTCACCCTTATATATGCGAATTCGACCTTATATGAGACGTTCTGCCGAAGTGCTATGCACAATACATTACGGGCTTCGCGCAGGCGCAGTACGTTCTGCTGACGTGCTTGATGATTGTGACCTTTACCGAAATTGTTGCATGGCAGCGTTACTTCCCTAAGGGCATTGGTATCTCCCCAGAACAGTTAACACATCACAGCTCACAATCCTTTATTAGTAAATGAATCATGCAAAATTAACCATGGAGAGAGTAGTATATATGTATGATTTAGAATGAGACATGTTCTTCAACTTGAAGTTCAACAACCATAACATTTTTGCACAAGACTGCTTTAATTCATGGTTGATAACTTTTAATCAAAATGGAATCAATTTATCTATTTGACTGATGGATAAGACCAGTCACACCAAAACAATCAATAGAATATTTTTTCTACAGTTAAAATGTTGGGTTTCTAAGAGTTGTTGAAATGGGTGTGCTTAAACACCACAACCAGCCACCACTGGGCCAGGTCTAATATGCAGTGTACATGGGGCAAGGACCTTGTGTTACTGGATACATTGTTAATGCAATTATGAATAGTTGTGGAATAACTTGAAATAAAATGGTGGTATTAAGGCTTACTGCATGTTGCATTGCATCATCTATTAGGGACTGTACGATATTTAGCGGGGGGTAGGGCCGGTCGTCCAGGGGTAGGGTTAAAAAAATTTTCCTAGGCCCTCCCCCCCAGGTCAAAAAATTTTTCCTAGGCCCTCCCCCCCGGCTCAAATTTTTTTCCTAGGCCCTCCCCCCGGCGTGAATTATCTGAAGGAAATTTCGTACGGGGAAGGGGCAGTTTTTCGAGCGCCGAAGGTGCAAGCGCTCGCGCGCGCCGCACCGACCATGCAAACATGCACGAGCGCCGAAGGCGCGAAGTTTATTCCTCTTTTTCGGGCTATATTTCGTCCAGGAGCTCCTTGATTTCGTCCACGATCTTCTTCCACGTGCTATTTACACAACCGGGAAAACAATATTGTCAGGTTGTTTTCAATTTACTTTGGAAGGACACTCAGAGAGGCAAATAAATGTTGTGACAGTCCTTGGTTCAATCAAAATACCTTGTTTAATGCGTCCACATCCACGCCGAGAAGTTCAGCGAGCGGGGCGCGGGGCGGGATCTTTATCGACGACGCACGCATGTACGATTTTAAACAAGAAAAAAACTACCGTTGTGCGGCTGTGAAGGGTGCGTTATGCCGCGAAAATTAATTAAATGTTCTCTTCAGAAGAGTGTTGGCTGCATTTTTACCGATATCGTTACGAAAACCGCTACGAAACGCGAGTTACTTTGGCTATATCGTCGAATTTCGGCTTCGCGCTCGGCTCGACTACCACCTTTCCAATGGGGTTGTGGGAGATTTGGGCGAATCTACTAGAATTATAGGGATGCGTACTATTTTAACGTAACATTTTGCCGATTCCACAGGCCGGCAAATCACTACGGTACATGTGAGATAGACGTAAATCACGTTTTTGAAATTATCAAAACGTCGGAAAGTTTCATGAATCTTGGAATTTTTTTTCCTAGGCCCTCCCCCCAGGTAAAATATTTTTTCCTAGGCCCTCCCCCCAGCTCAAAATTTTTTACCTAGGCCCTCCCCCCTCTGACGACCGGTGTCCCCCCCGCTAAATATCGTCAAGTCCCTTATATTGTGCAATGTATCCAGAGCATCACACAATTACAAGATCCTTGCTCCTGTGGTACACTGCCGGTTAGACCCGGTTGTGATCGATTGTGGTCAGTTGTGGCCGGTTATGGCCAGTTGTGGTGTTTTGGCACACCGATTGTGAAGAGTTCTTTTGGACCTCTGTAGCCACTGACTGTCAGAAGCTTTTATAAGAAGGGACAAATGCTTACTTGGACTTAACGGTTGATATGTTGCCTTGCTGATACTGTCAGTGTGTAATTAAGTTTTTGATTATGACATTTTGATGCAATGGACAAAATTAGTTATTATGAAACGTGAAATGGCTTAGTTCCTAAGGGACATATTCTTCTATATGATGCCAGTCATTCTGAATTGGTCATTTAAGCCTGAGACTTGCCATCCATCAGTATGTCTAATTCTGTTGAAAATATTGGGCCCAGGCCTCTTGGCCCTCGTCAAAATTGGTTTCATTTGAGAAACCAGGTCATGCAGAGTTTGGATATTAAACTTTACCTGTAAATATGTAGGTCAGTCCTATGCTGTAGAAGAAAGATGAAAGCTCTGCTGGATTTACATGAAGGCTGATTGCTAGATGGTAAACTTAAACTAACTATTGGTTCTTTGGCTTTCCCAACGTCTCAATCATGAGTGCTTACTATTTATATCCAATTTAACATCAATTTTTCCCAATTGGATCCTAGTATTTCAGCCTTGGTGAACATCAGTATATGAAAAGGTCATTTTCTGCTGAGTTGCTATCCAAAGGAGTCTGCAATAATGTCAAGGACACCATTAAGCACAGTCTTTAATCACTGTCTTGCATCTTGCTGATGGTGAGAAAGATAACGGACCCAGCCATCAAAGTTTTAACAGTTACTAATGAGTTCACGTGATTAATTGGTCCCTTTACTGTAATCCCTCTGACCCTGACTACCTGGTCTCATGTATCACCCCAGATTCCATCAGGACCTGTCTTTCTGGAACTGTTTTCCAAGAAAGGCCCCCTAAATGCCTACTGGGTAGGAACACAGATGGTACAGGATTAAAAAGCTGTCTGCTATTGATGATGCACCTGTACATGTCATTCAAAGAGTTGCTCTTTAGGCATAAGTCAAGCCGGAAAATACCCTGTGCTGCACTTAGCAATCTATGACTGTTTTCATAAAAAATTTATTATCATTTAGTTCTGTAATTATGCCATTAGAAAGTTGGAAGCATGTTGGGTTAAGCTTTCAGACTGGTCCATTGTTCCTAACTTATATTCCTTATACAAATGTACTTATTGGAAATCCTTTCTACGCTCAATATACTTCAAACCTTGCAAATCAATTATTTAAGAACACAGATGAGCAAACACATATAGTGAATAATGCAGCAAGCTCTGAATACATACAAGGCTAGCTGACCTTCATACAAATGTAGGCAATTAGTACTAGTAATTTCCAGGTAATCATACAATCATATAATCTAAGATTCAGTCCTGTTCAGCTTGAGTCACCTTAATGCCCTTGGCTAGCAATTGCTTTCCTGTCAACAGTTTCTTAGAACTTACTTTAGGATGTTGGCTGAATGTTCTATTGACCTATCACCAAAAATTTACATTGTAAGCCCAACTTTAAAAAGTCAAGTGTATAGTTGACCTTTTTCTGTTCCATATGTAGCTTCAATAGATTTTTGGATTTTTGGATGTGCATGTTCAATGTTCAATCATCCCTAGGCTTTTATTGTTATTTGATCAGATGTTGTGATGATGACTGTCAGTTGACAAAAAAACTTAAGATCCATGTACAACAGTTGCAGCCATCTTTTAGCACCAAAATTAACCCACATTGGAATTCATAGGAGTTCCTTTGTGGCCTGTGTTTTTTTTGGATCAATGCCAAGATGACAAAGCCAGCTCTGGCCAATATCAGAAGGCTGTCTGCCCTCTATGTCAATATGTCCACCTGAGTCTATAATACCATGTCCTACAAACTCACTACTGCAATTAAGCCGGATCTTTTTTGGGCCCCTCCCTGCAATACTAGGGACCAAAACATAAATCAGCAACTAGGGGAGAAGAAATTATGCAGAAAATCTGTAACCTTTCCAACAAAGTAGATTGTCTAGTAAATGAAAATGGCTAGATCATATGAAGTAAAATGGCTAGATCATATGAAGTGTGTGAAAGTTCAGGTTTAACATCATTACCCTGAAAATCAGCAAGATAATATCTCAGGTTAAATCAACTTAGGTGAAAGATTTTATAAGTGAGCACCTGCATATGGCAAATGTCATAAAGCTATGTACATTGAGGCTGACAGTTTTGAACATTCTAAACTATTTATGCCATAATTTGAACACTGTAACCTCATCTAAGACTGCATATTCCCATTTTCGTAATCCACACTTGCTAGAAGCTATCTAATAACTGTTGACCTGTCATACATCAAATACTGATCCCAAACAGCCCATCTAGTAGAATGGGAAAACACCAGAAAGGCATTCGGTAATGGAGGAGCTTCCATTTCAGGACCTTTGATCCTGTTACATGGTCCACACCATGGTGATGTGACATCCTATATCCCAGGAATGTAATGTCCAGTAGAGCGGATAACAGCTAATCTATCAACAGCTTATTGTATGGATATTATGATATGCAAAGACCACGGTTTGGCTTCAAAATGCATACAATATGTTTTTATGAGCACAAGAGAGAAAATGTTATCATTTATTCGTAGAAAACCTGGAGTACATGCTGATTTTCTTACAAAATAAATGTGTAAGTTGATATAATCATGATTTATTGTGTTATGGTTATTGTGCTCATTCTAGTTTTACTGTTATTTCTTAGTTTTACCAGTTTTCCTCAGAATATCACGGTTAAGAGCTGGCTAGGTAGCCTTAGCTTGATTACCAGGATTCTGAATGGCCTTAGGAGCTCATGCAAGCAAAAGCCATGGTCATAAAATCAGATGCATCTCAAATGACACCTGAACACTTGGTGGGATATGCTGATGCCAAAGACTTCCAGAAACATTCATACTAAATCCACACGCCAGTGGCTTCTGTAGGAAACTGATAAGAAGTTTACATGTCCATATTATGCTGTATAGTGTGCACAATCAATCTTCTCTCAGTCTTTATTAGCATACACCTGGTAACAATAGGAAAGCAAGACTTAAACACCCAAGAAAACATTTTTTAAGGTAAAACATGGTAATTTTATAAGTTATTCCCAGTCAGCAAGTATATGAACAACAAGCGCTAATTCAGCACCAAGGACAGCGTCCATTTTGTATTGACACACAAAGTTTACATTGTATGACATGATATTTTCATTGTAATGGTCAAACAGGCTGGAATTTACACTACTGATTCAAAACTCTATACTAATGCCATGGTGCTTCTTTTTTTTAAAACAATAGGTAATTTTAAGCAAAATAGATTAATATACCAAAGATTAATATACCAGAAAGCTTAGCTGATCATATCGTAAGTTTGTTCTGTTCTGTTCTGTTCTGTTCTTGAAGTGGTACTGTAACAGTAATGTGTTGGAGGTTAGTAACTCCCACTCTCCCTTGCAGATTTGCCAGTATGCTAAAGAGCAGTTTCAAACATTTTGTTGTACAAAATTGCCCCCTACTGAAGATACTTGGTAATGCAGCAGTGATATGTTGACAACAAAAATTTCATAGCATATGGGCCAAGCCAAACCTGCAAAATCATCAATATAGCAACCCTGTTGGAATGGTATGGAACTGCAGTCTTGTACATGTATGTTGCTTATGTTCCTGTATCTTTTGTAGACAGTGAATACATATGGCTCTTTAAGGGAAATCTCCTAAGTAGTCTGAAACCCACAGACAGCACATACCATCTTAAGGTTTATTGGATCAAGTATGTTGTAGTTTTTAAGATACATGGACAATGTTTTGTCCAGCAGCTAGGACAAATCATAGCTGCTGTACATGTACGTAGCTAGTTATGGACAATCATACATCATTTAGGGTTCCCAAACTTTGACAGTGCTTTAAGTACAATTGGATTTTCAATCATCTTTCTTTGCATAAGTTGCCTGCATTTGTTAGCATCTACTGTGCTGGTTAACACTCCATGCAACTAAGGATGCAAAAACTACATGACTCAATGTGTGCATCTTGAGATTTTCTTAAACAGTTTTCCACAACCTTAACAGTGCATGAACAACATCAAGTTATCTACAGCAACATGACCATTTATCTTTTATAAAAACATGATCAATCAGTTGTAGCCGTGCTTTAAGGTGGAATTGGTAGATGTGAATTTGGGCATCCATTTATCACAGTCACATGTAATCACATCTACTAGACAGGTGTTTTGACTGATAACTATTCTGAATGTCAAAAGCACTGCAAAATTAATTGGTGCTTCCACTTTTAATTTCCGCACTATGGCAGTAATGATAGTGATAGCTGTGTTTTTCAAAATTAGAATAATTGGAGCAAGTAACGCAAGTTGCAAGCCAGCCCCAAGGCTGCAAAGAGCTTTACAAATGCAAATGAACCATAAACCAATGTATAAGTCAGATCAAAAACTTCTCTTCTTGCTTCTAGACATTAGTAGAGATATATGTACAGACACATGTTTCTTTTCTTGGTTCATAGATTAGCAATTTCTTTTCATCATCAAAAACAAATAAAGCATAAAATCTATAATTAACATAAATTCACCTGTTTCATTTTTTTAACAGGAGCATCTACCCTGTACTTTTGGATTTTGTTGGTTTTGTAAAAGAAAACAAAAGCAAATAATTGAAATGAGCAAAATTAGCTTCTCCATGTAACAATATGACACATGTCCCATCTGTAAATGGAATTTTCCAAACGCTATGCCTTTTTCATCAAACATGCCTTTCCCCTTTAATTTTGCTTTCAATGTAGACTGGTTTATTATTAAAATCAAAGACAAGTCCAATGGCAGCCAACAGGCTGAATTGTCAGACTCGTGTACAAATTGGCAGGCTATGTTGATTCGCTTATAAATAAGTATCAAAAATTGTTAAAATCGCAATACAGATAAAAACAATATTCGTATCAGGAAAATTACTGGGTGTCTCACCCAGAGGCACCATACTACGAAAAGTAATTCCGCCTGTGCAGTTTACTTTATATGGTACATTAAACTCTGACATAGACATATATGTGATAAAAAAATGTAGCAACAGGGTCCTTTTGACAAGTAAGGTCGTTTGCTGTACAATCACAACATTCCATTATTCAACATGTGGTCAGCAGGGCTCTGATTAAGAACATTAAGACATTGAATTACTTATCAACCTTATCATATGCGGAATAGCGCTATTTCTGTAGCGATCAGTTCTACTGCGTTGTAAGTTCAGTTTACTCGAAGAGCGGGTGTGGCGACTGCTACAATCACCAATTCTCTTCTTACACTTCCGAGATTAGCACTGGTGCATTCCATGTGGAGATGAGCTAATAACTACACAATCATATTCCCAGGAGTTCTCTGTGAGATTACCATCTTTCCAATAAGGAAATTGGGCAAGAATTATTTCATGCCAAAGGAAACACACATCAATCATTTCAAGTGATTTACTGTGTGGTTTAGGATAACACTGCCCACAACAATATCTTAAAGTGATGGTAAGAATGTAAGGAAAATTCTTCATGAGATTATCCAAATTTTCTCATTCTAGCTAATTTGTCTCCAAATCTAGGATTCTTCACTGCTATTGTATTGATTCTCCTTTCATATTCCACCCACTAATCGTGTGATAACGTTCATTTTCCCTGGAGGGTTCTGGTGCCAATACCCCTTTCCAGGCCCCTATTACCTGTCTAATGCCTTGGAATCTTGCCCAAACGTGTCATCAGCCACCGCATGATGCATAGATACAATTTGCCGTATCTACTTCCCATATAGAACATTGGTGAGGAGATCAGAGTCATGTTTGACGGGCTGTGAAACGTAAATCTAATCTGTGGCGGCCGTATCAATGACGTGCTGCTCTTGCTTTGGTAGAGCGGGGAGCTAGCCCAAACAGGGCCACCCCCTTATACATCAGTAACCATCATTACGGGTTGTGGGTGCACTGTGTCGTCACCTGGGGCCAGCCTGGGGTGCGACGATCACTCCAGCAGCATTCTGGTGGGCACTATCAGGAGACCAGGGTCCTGCTAGCTGACCCCGCCCTCACCCTCACCTCATTATAATATCCTTGTGGATGCAGCAAGGTGCTCAAGCTGCTGGCTGAGGCTCTAGATCTCACTGGAGTGTCTCAAGATTGCATAAGTCAGCCATGAGGCCGAACATAGAGGAATCCAGTGTTTCCTTCACCGATGTGGTGTCTGCGTTCTCCAATAACCCCGGACAAAGGTATAGTAGGCAGTCAAGGTAACCAGGTCTTAACACGTTTCTTACAGATATTTCACAGGCACCAGCTCAAATGGTTTGTTTGGGGCAGGCAGTTGGCAAATGATGGGTTTGTCGCCGGTGCGGTTTCTGATGGTGTCATTTTGTCTCCGCCTACAGGGTACAGGTGGAGTTCTATGTCAACGAGAACACCTTCAAAGAACGCCTGCAGATCTACTTCATCAAAAATCAGCGGTCAAGTGAGTATTTCTTCCACATTTTTTTCCGAACGATTGATTTCCGTTTGGGCCCTCTCCAGAAAACTGGGACCTGGATAATCACTCTATTGCTTGACACATGAAGCATAATGATGATTGCAAAGCTGGGCCTATATAATAGGAGCACGTATCAAAATTTGCATACTGAATTGGGATAACGAAAAGGAATGTTTGAACATTGGGTGCTGATGAAAAATTGATTTCTTTAGTCTCATCTTGCCTCCGGCATTGAATACCAAACGTACAGGACAAAATGACATGTCTTTGCATTTGGTGCATGGGCTGCCATTTAGATGATGAAATGCTGCCATTTGTCTTTAGCGCCTCATCTATTTTGATCAGAAGAGCACGTACTGGTCCTTCACTGTTTGCCTTTTGTGATTGTGTGATGTAAATGAAAATACATCTGATTACAGTTGCAGACATGCTCCATTTACAATAAACATGCCCTACTTTAACTTGAGAATATTCCGTTTTTCTCATTTGGCCCTCGCTATTTGTCAATGTCAAATAGTTTATAAAGGTCTCATAGAATTGGGAAACGCAAGGGGGAAGATGAGGGAAATAAATGTAACATACAGTTATTTACAATACTGCACCATTCCTGAAGTATTAGATTGCTTTAAAACTAGAGAAGGACAATCTGTTTTTATTTGCAGGAAATTTTCCCTCCCTGATCTTGCTGAAAATTATCCTCATTATTGATTGTGGTCATGTGCAGTGTACTGTAATGTATATACTAAAAGCCTTCATACATATTTCATTATTTTGACATTTCAGTTCACCTTATAAAACTGGTACTTAGGACAATGTATCTATTGCATTGTCCTTGAATCCTGTGTTTTAATTAAGTTGTTACTCTGTAAGGTTTGTCATTTTCCAGTAGTAATCATCACTACCTGATAAATATCACGGTTAAGTATGGCACCCATAACATAACAGTTATGGTTGATTAACTTACCAATTATGCAATCAGTGAGGATCTTCGAATCATTAAGTATTCTATTGATTGAGGATTACAAGAAACACGTTTTAAGTAACAGGAGCTTTACCATTTGTATGTAAAGATGGATACGAAGCTTATCGTCGTTTGGAAACTTTTCCTAAGGCCTTTCCACCTTTCACATTTGTGAGTTAAAGCTGCACAATCTTCCATCAATCAGACGAATGACGTTTTCCGTTATTACATCCCTGGTGCGACAACCACCTTCCTCTGAAAGGCTGTGATTACATTAGACGGAAGCGTTTGCCATGTCCCCTCCGGCTAGAAACAGCAGCGGGAAAAATCACTCACCTGTTTACGACCAAACCTGACAACTTCTTAGCTTAAAATGTTTCACACCTGACAGGAATTTCATCCCTGCAAAGCTGCGATAAGCTACTAAATGTGACTGTAGAGGCACAGCGATGATTTCTGAATGTCAAACGGTGACAGGTAAAGGTCCCCCAAGGTGGGACTTCAAAGACACACGAAGCGGCGGAATTAAAGATTCAAGCTGTGGAAACCTGCTGAGGGAATTACTTCTTTAAAATGACATGCAATTATGCCTAACAGTATGGGACTGGTAGAACTGCATGTGGTCCTAACTCTTTAGAAGTAATTTGAGCCTAATTCTCAAAGAGGGTTCATAGAGTTACAAATTTATTTACAGTTTTTCAGCATATTCTAGCAGTTTCGTTAATCAAGACTCCAAAATAACAATAATGTTGAAAAATGGATTGTAAACTCTAAACATTGATGATTACTAAAAGAAATGTGCAAATATTAATAAAAAGAAATTTAAAAATATTGATGACATTCTGTGTGCTAACATCCTCTTACAGTAGTAACACTACCAGTAACCAGGACACATCAGAGTTTTGCCCCTGGGCATGTAGCATGCAATTAGGACCTCAGATCTTTTTTTTCTCAGATGGTGCAAGCCAAAGCTCTGACCTTTTGCATGGCTTACCAGCCAAAAAGCTAACTACTTACTCCATCTCCTGAGTCCTTTGATCAGGCAACCAGAACAATTTTCCTGTGAAACTCCATTAAACAACAGGAAGCCAATTACACATACTGTCTTCTAGATTTTCTTTTTGATATCACGCTTGCTGCATGAACCATTAGCTGCAATTGGATGCGTCCTAGCCCAAACAGAGTAAAAGAAAAGATTTCTTCATATGAATGGTTTATTCACAAATTCGCACAAAACTAAAACAACATTGCAGCCTTAAAATAGAATGTAAAAAAGGCTGAATTGCGCAGTTTCAGGGAATACACAATTCTACAAAATATCATCAATATTTGATATTCATATTGATGGCATAGACTCTACAACCAATGCCATATGGAATGGCCCCCAAACTGCAGTATATCAAGTTTGTGGCTAGAAAAAGAGCCGGTAGCCGAGATAGCAGCAGATAAATCAGCACCAAGGACATCACCACTATCAGTTATGTAAAAGATGGCAAAAGAAAAGCGGTGAATCGAATACAGATTTTTTGCATTCACTCAGAAGAGTCTTTATATTTGTCTTGTGCATGGAATTTCGATAAACTTATATAAATCGGTTACAGAAATCAGAAAAGTAATTTGTTTCTTGCAGCAGCAGCAAGCTAAATCACCTTAACACCAAGTAGGTCGTTATTGGCACCACCACAATTGCTCGTTTGAAGCTCTTGCAATGGGATTAGGTTATTAATCACATGGGCTGGAGTCTAGCATAGGCTGTTTTGGTTAAAGCAGTATCATGTAAGACAATATTAGGCCACACCAATTTATTTTGTTGCTTCTCAGATTCGCCTCTTCATTTTTTTCTGATTTGCCAAAAAAAAAAATTCTGGTTCTGAATCAACTAAAAAATGCACATATTTTGGCTCCAACAGTTGAAGAAAGTCCTTTTCTTCCTAGTTGTTACAGTTGTTACATCTACCAACGCAGTGGTTTGATTAAAAGTTCAAAATTCATTGTTTAAATTTTAACCCAGTCTTTTGTGTTGACTTCATGGCACCTATTGTAGTATTTGGGGCTATAATAGGATGCCCAGGCCTGTTTTTTTTTTTTCGCCCTGTCGCTTCATATTTTTTCTGAAAAAATCCGAGAAGCAACAAATAAAATTGGTGTGGCCTTAGAGATAAATTTTTCTTTTTTTTTTCTTTTTACTCTGCAAACAATCTAAAACTGTCAAATTTGAAACACAAGATGGAGATTGGAGAAGTGATTTTATTGATTCTAATGCTCTTATTGTCTCTTCTTATTGTACTATTACCCACTGTCTTTCATGGGCAACAAGGGGTTTGTAATATCAGTTGGGCTGTCGTTGCAATTTGCAATCTTTTTAATGGGAAAAGTTGCAGGTCGAAAGTCACAAGTAGTCAAAAAGCACAAGTGTCTATGGGCTATTACACATCCACTGCTGCATTACACAAGCAAGAAAGTACACCATTAAGTCAAGGTGGCTGACTTTTGTCTGGCCAATCGTTGGAACCCAAAAGCCTTCAGGCCATCTTGTGTGGAATGACTTATCGATTTCCTCGACTGGGGACATGTAGGAAAGGCTTACCTCAATTGTCATGAAAATGGAAACAATAAATTTGAAAGCTTTCAGTCACAGCTCAAGAAACAACTCTAAGGATTGTCTTGTCATTGTATGGAAAAGCTTACTCTGCAAGTTTGAAGGATAGATTCTTAAAGTTCTTGTCACTCTCCGGGAATTTATGAGAAATGGAGGTCAGATTCTGAAGTGTGGAGGTCAGATTCTGAAGTGTGGAGGTTAGATCTATCAGACCTAGGCAAACATGAAGTATTGGTTGCCTGCACGGATGTGCCATACAAAAATTCAACATTGTAGCTACAATGTAAGTTCCCAGCATTGCACAAGTTGATATCTTGTTGTTGTTATTCATCAATGCCAACTCAACTGAATTGAATGGCAAACTGTGTATCATGATTTGTGTCTCCTTGTTCAATATATGACAGGAAAATCAGAATTAATTAATATGTAGCTGCATATTTTCTTTCAAACTGGCAAGTAGCAGATATTGTCAAACATTGCTGACAAAATATATCTCCAGGTATCTCCAAGCTTGTTATCCTTTTAAAGGCAATCAATTTGAGGCTTTAAAGCTTTGGACTCCGTCCATTTGGCATTCACATTACCTGCTGAATGTAATCCCTCCCAATTACACTCCAAACCTGGGGTATTATGCCCAAGGGAAGTTATAACATTATATATTGGCTATACAGATACAGTATTATGGTAGGCATAAATAAATCTATTTCTTTATAGATCAGACAAAATGTTCCCAAAGTTCCTACTGTCATTGATTTTAACAGTTTATCTTACCCAGTGTAAATTATCAACTTCAAGCATAATGTTGCACTATACTTTCAACCTATAGTTTGGTTTTGACATTTATTCCATTCCTCCCTTGATAATATGAATGTCACTCTCCTGGATTTGAAATGTCAACTTTGCAAGGGAAATACTATCTTGTTACAAGAATGTCACGGATTGCATCAAATTGAATGTATTGCTGGTGATTGCTTTGAATGCTGCGTGCTTTCAGCTTGCAATTTTCGTTCACACCTTCAGGCATGTGGTGGGATATTAACGTTACATCAGTTGCCCAAGAGATTTTGTTGCGTCAGTAGATTCCCAACCTGACGCAAATGAAGTTCTGTTGTTTGATGAAATTTGCCCAGGGCTTTGCCACTATTTAAACCCTTTTAAACATACATGCAATGCAGCTTCAATTACTATAATGATCATTGTATTATCATTTCTCAGTAGATGGTCAAAATCTTGTGGAATCTAAATTGATGATCTTGAAGAGTTTTTATTTCTTTTCATCTACACGTAAATTCATTACACCATTGAACAAAATGCATGTCCATCACTTATATATATAATAAAGCTGCCTATATGTAACTACATGCCAGTTAAGTGAAATGTTTGACAATAATTCTGTAGATTGTGACAACTGTAGGGTATAGAATTTTCTTCTTACACAACCAGTTAGGTTCTCACCTGCTTACGTTTCGATGTCTATCAGATACCTTCCTTAGAGCTTTTGACTCAGCCACGTTTGGGATTGCATTCTTGCCGCAAAAACGCCACCTACTTTGGTGTTAAAAAGCGACGAGTTGCAGAACTCCAGTCAGAAGCTCTGAGGAAGGTGTCTGATAGACATCGAAATGTAAGCAGGTGAGAACCTTACTGGTTGTGTAAGAAGAAAATTCTATACCCTATGTATATTCCAACCTGATGAAATTATTTACGGAAATGTGACAACTGTAGATTTAACTTGTAGCAACAGAGCATTGATCAATATTCAAAGAAACATGAAAAATAGAGGTGACATCAAAATTTTTACCCTATGCTAGCAACAGGAATTTTTCAGTTTCCGTGGGCAAGAATACCTTCAGATGAAGCTTTGATTGATTATGTCAGTTGTTATCAGTAAGTTGCTCCCCTGCTTTTACCTTATCAGTAATAGTAATCTGTTTATCTGTACATGAGCAGCAGTGTCCTGGTTTGTGATTCCATCGGTTTTCCCCAAATAGCTCCTGGGAACTGAGATACTACTTGTAGATTGTAAAAACCAATCAGCCAGACCCTCCATGAGATGGCAACACAGGCATTTTTAGGTCAGATGCCACAAGATACTGAAACTTCTTATCGGCATAGTACTTTTTCTTAATTAGATTCCAAAACAGTATCAGCAAACTTGTTGCACAGTAAAAGTCCTTCATCCAATTGCTGAATTTCTAAAGCCATTGCTGCCTCTAAAAGGATATAGAAATGATAGCTTTGTAAGTGCCTTTCAAAACAAATCTACATGATCCTTAGATCCAACAATTTGGCCACCAAACATGATATACCGGTACCTGCTGGGCAAAATGCTCATTACTTTTGAAAGTAGAAACACTTATAAGCCAAGAAATACACCAGTGAAAGCCTGCAACTTGGAAAAGTAATAACATCATCCTTTATGACCAGAGTGGTGTTGCAGTCTCACATTAAAGATGGGTACATACGTGCCCAGAATCTCCTTTTTGTAATAAGAGACGCAGGTGTGATGTTGACATGGTCAATGAACCTGCATCACTCAACGTCTCTCAGCTCCAATTCTGTCAACATCTCTTACCCTGTACAGCCTTCAAATTCCTGTACCTGAAATCTATTATCTTCCTACTTTGTAAGTGACTATTACTTATACTGGTCATGCAAGAGAAAAGAATGAAAGGGAATCACTCTACGTGATCTACATGGTGTATAAGGGTTTTATTGATTTCTTTCATAAGAAAGCCCAGAAGTGTCGATGATGAAATTAGAATCTGAGCTCCTTCACTCTGGCTTTTATCTCTGAGATGTTGAAGAAGATGGAACATGCTGAAGGTCGAATTAAGGAGCAGCGTCTTTGGCCTTAGATCCATTTCCAAAGTCTTAAGGGTGTCGCGTATGAATCATACAAAGTGGTATAGAGTGTTCCTGCTCTGACACTGCCTAGACAAAGTCATAAGGTCTAACTATTTGAACATAAATGTTTTTAGTCGGTAGAAGTTATTCTCAAGTTTTCAAAAAGTCTATATATATATATATATATACATTGCTTTGAGATGTGAATTTTTAAGTTTTGATAATCCTTCAAAAGCTTGGTCGACAATGACAGATGATGCTCTCTTAGGAAAGCAGAGAATAGAGGAAAATGTCAGGGTATTTTGTCAGAAAATCTATGTACCTTCTAGGCCTCACCCAGGTATGAGTCTCTGGCATGACAATGACAAACTAGTCCATGAAGGTTAAGATGTCAGACGCAGTGCTAAAGGATATGGTAGCTGAACGTGTGCAGAGTGCTAACAGCTCTGTTTAAGGCTTGGGGACCCCACATTTCAGCACCAAGGACATCGTCCAGTGGTGGACAGGAGAGCAGGCAGGGGCGCCTAGCTGAGCCCATGGGGATATTACATGCTATAATGTCTGCTCAGACCCTTGAATGTTTCCAAAGAAAAAGAATTCTGATGTAAGATGTACACTGTCAGCAGATTCTGTAGTAACAGGAAGGATTTAAAGTGATACGCACCACCTACAAATGTAAAAGCGTAGAAGCAGATTCTGTGTTTGAATGCCAGTAGTCTCAGTATCACACACATCTCTAATTAACATCCGCAAACTTTGAGATGAATGAGTTTCTTGTAGAGATTGTAAGATAGTGAGTTGTTTGATGATAATGGTTAGTTCCTGATCGGTATCAGTATGCTGTGTGGTCTGCGAGTCCATTTCCTGCCAGAAAACCAGTGGCGTACAGTCAGATAATGTCTATTGGAATTTCAATCTTGAAGGTCTATTAGGCTCTCAAGGCTGACCTGGGTCAAAGAGGGCAAAAGAGCAAGTGTGCAAAACTAGATTAGCATATTTATACTTTAACTTTTAAGACAGACTGAGTAAGTGCTTCAAAGTAAGAAGTGCATGCTTGCATGGGGTGTGGTTTTCCCTTCTCCAAGAAGTAATAATTTAGCACCACATCCTTAAGACAACACTTGCATGTCTTTAATAACTTTTCGGATAACTTAAGATACAGAGAAAGGGCATTGCCATGTAGCATAAAGGGCAGTGAAAATAGAATGCAGCAGATCAGATCATGAAGAGTTATTCAGAGATTTTCACTGTCCAGGAGGGCCAATTACAGAACCTGAGTACAGTTTCCAGGTGTTGCTACACTGCGCCATGTAGATCGATGATATGTAATATTACATCATTCTCAGGTAGTGCTGTGTACCTAAACCCACGTTTAGGTTTAGGTCCGGATTCAAGTCCAGAGGTTTACGTTCAATTCCGGACTTGTAAGTCCGGACCTAAACCCTCGGTTAGCCCACGGTATACTAGACTATACAAAATTTCATGTTGGCAACCTTGCAATGTTGTCTGGGCGAAATTGTGGCCACATATTAATATAACATGAAGGCCAACACTTGACAATGCCTGATGGTAATGTTGTCTTCATTTTGCAGCACAGATTTTGCGATCTATGGAAGGTTTTATGTGGTTCAGAACAAAAAGGGGTATGTGACATGTTTTTTTTTCAAACCAAGTCCGTAACTGGTTCCTGCCATTCAGTTTTTTTTGGACTTAAACCTAACCGTTTTTACAAGTCTGGAACTGAATCCAGCGAACCGGTACACAGCACTATTCTCAGGGGTGTTTCATTCTGCAGCTCACATTTTCCAGCCGTGCCCTCAAGCCTGGTAGAGGCTACAGCTCACATGACTGAAATCAAAGGGAAATTCCACCTGTCTCTCTGAGTAGGAACAAGTAATGCGATATTGGCTATTACATGATATACACAGTCCAGTGATTTTTCCATGCTACATCGCACGATCTGCTTAATAAGTGTGAAATTAGCCGACCAAGGTCAATATCAAAGCAGGGAGATCAGCTGGACTATGGTAATTTAATGAGCCGGCCTTGCTAGTGGCTCATTATCGCAGGAAGGGTCTAACTGGCCAGGGACCAATTATTGTTCATGGACGCCCCCATGTTGATTCAGAAACTTTTACTTGTTGCTTTTGATAGAAGTTTTCCTGTCAGTAGCATTATCGGATATCAAAGGATGTTGGCCAATTATGTATAATTTAACTAAAGACGTTTAATAATTGATAAAGCTATATCTATTTGATATTGTATCAGGTGAAATAGCAGGGGGCATTCTATGTGATATATATACATTTGAAGTCTATAATTATGGTAATTTGATATGCATGTAGTCTCGTGTTATTCAAAAGAGCAATGGTTTAGAAATTGCCTTATGCCTTATCTTTGCCAAAAGTATGATATACATTGTAGCTTGAATAAATGTAAATTTTAAAGCTAAATCTCACATGGCGCCAGTCTGCCTGTAGTATCTGCCAAAAGTCTTCACCAAGTAAATCCCTTAAATTCTGCTTATTACATTTCACAATTTAGAATCTAATTATCGAAACAGCTAGGGCTTACTTCCTGAGAGTCAAATGGAAAGCTGATTTCTTATCTTGAGTACCTTTATCTCTGTATTATTCTGTAAAGGCAATATATGCCTAATTGAAAACAGCAAGTTGTAAGATTGTTTATCAGACTAATAAACTTGTAAAAGAAAAGAAAAAAGAACACTTTAAAAGTCACTCAGAGAGTCAAAGAGTCTGAAAATAAGATTGTCAAATATCTGACGGGTCTATTCCAGGTGACTTTTGTCAGTTTATCTGTGAGGCTTTCTTTTTTCTCAGGTCTCCGTATTCGCCTGTTTAACTTGGTGATCAAACTCCTGTCCTGTGTGCTGTACGTCATCAGAGCCTGCCTAGATGTGGACCCAACAGACGCAAAGTGGTACGTACTGGTAGAAACTGGTTCTGTGTGTAGATATTGATTGATTTGGAGAAGATCCATTTTAATTAAGGTTTCAGCCAAATTCCAAGAACCATTTTAAAAGACACACTTTTTAGACATTAGACTCAGAACAGATGCCTAATAGTATTTGAAACTTTTGACATTTTATCAAACCGAGTCAGTCACTACAGCCATCAAGAAGAGATTATAAGACAATTTCTCTGGCAAAAGATGTGAAAATGAGATTACTGTCACAAACTTGGCACCAAATGCATGTATTGAGTTCAATCGAAAGGTAACTGGCCTCATCAAGTAAAATTTGGAAGCTTGCCGCCATAAGTCTCCATGATATTGAATTATAATCAATAAAAGGATTATGAATCTGTCTTGCAAACTCCCTGGACTCAGGCAGAACTCAGGTACAATTATAGAAAATAATGTAAAGCAGTCTTAAGAGTAGGATACAATGTACAATAGATGTGACAATATTCTTGCATCATTGCAGAATATAGCAATTATATGATACACTTTTTGCCCTTACACTGTAGTCAATCTATAAAATGTTAGTTGTAATTCCTTGGATATTTATACATTGCATGCACTTGGTCCTTGGATATCTGTACATTGTATGTACTTGGTCCTTGGATATCTGTACATTGTATGTACTTGGTCCTTGGATATCTGTACATTGTATGACTGTATCTACTGTGTTTGCAGCCATGGCTGTAAGATCACTCCCAACTACACCTGGATGGAGATCAACTGGGCCCCCCTGGTGTGGGTCAACAGGTCCTCCCCTACATGGGGCATCCAGGTACAGCAATGTGCAGCACTAGTAGCTTAAACATGTAGTTCTATGCTTACACTGGGTACTTAGAAGACTGCTACTTGAACTGATGGAATGCACTTCCCTTTTTTTAATTCATCAACACAAAATGTACATCAATTGGTCCATACAACAGAACATAAGACTTAATATATGAACAAAGCAATCAGAGATGACTTGTGCTAACAAACTGGAATGATACCAGTTACAAGCAAAATACTGAGTTATGGTTTACAAGAAGCACTTAGTTAAAACAAAGGTCAAAATTGTATTTCATCCTGTTGATTTATATACAGTTCCAAATGCCATCCTTGTTGCAAGTACCATTGTTCTTGCAAGAAAAGAAGTGGTGATATTTGAATTGCTGAAGGATGAAGAAAAAACAATTTCATGCCATACTGTACCTGTCAGTACATTTGCTGCTTGGTCAAGTTTGGAAATTGGTTGTCAAAAGTTGCATGACAAAAAGTTAACTTAGAATCACTAGTTGAAAGAACGTATACAAGCAATGGAATTTATTGAATGGTTATTGCAATGATGGTCCCTGTTGTTTTCAGGTTGCAGTGGCAATTATAAGTTTTTTGGAGACCATCCTCATCACATACCTTAGCTATAAGGTAGGATATTTCTTTTGTAACAGTAATTTTCTCCTATGTGTCCTAGCTGTGATATTGCACTTGAATGTATGAAATGTAAAAGTTAGTAAATTCAATAGACAGATATAATAAGTAAATTGCGTATAAATTTAAGGTAAAAGACAACATAAGGTGTTATGTGATGAACACAACAAAAGCTGCCACTTTATTTTGATGGATATTCTGTCCCCCTTTCTCCTTCCCAGGGCAGTCTTGTTCAGTCTGTGTTTAACATCAGGTTCCTGCTAGAAATGATCAACACAGTTCCCTTCATCATCACAGTAAGTATATGATCACACTTCTAATGTAATTAAAGCACTAAATTATATCATAATTAACCATAATCAACCATATATATGACAAAGAGGCAAAAGGTATGACAAAGAGGCAATAGCTTGCATGCATCATACTACTTTGTTCCCTTTTTGTCTTATTAAGACTGTTACAATGCCAGCTGTGGTTTTAGCAACAGATACAGACGTTTTGGAACCTGCAAATAGTTTCAACACAAATTTCATATCATTACTATCTTACTGTCCATCAATCAAGGAAGCGGTGTGTTTGGTGCATTTTATTAGCCATGTATGAGCTGCAAAAAGAACTGATATTTAACAGCAAATGGAACAACCATAACTACGAAGTAATTTTCACTGATGTGTAGCCTGTGATCCATATTGCAAAAGAGCACAGCTTATTACAGGCACAAGTCTCAAAGGGCTATTGAGGCAGAGTTGCAATCCAAAGTTGCCTATTTCATGACATTTCAAACTTTCTGCTTAATGCAGCTCAGCGTTCTGAGATTCTATAGCACTTTTGTTGTTGAATTCATATAGCGGACTGTCAGAATTTCATCTATCACTGACAAAATGTTAGTTTCACAAGCTATTTTGAAAACTTAAGCCTAATAGTTACATGGAGAGGGTTAGATTATACTTGACATTTTGTGAAGTCATCCACATAAAGGAAGACAAGCGGAAGAATTACTTTTGGTCACCCAATTTCACAGTGTTACATCCGGTAAAGTAGCATATAAATTTTGTAAGCCAACAGGTGTGTGTACAATAAGGCCATAACAAACTTTTAGCTAATCAAATTGTCTTCATAATATGACACTTTTAGTTTTAAGCAAATTTTTTCCAGAGCTTCCAGAACCTTCAGAAAGTTCTTTCTTAGTGAAAACTTTCTTTCCTAACCCCTGAGTTAACTTGACTTTGCCTCTGTCATTGCCTTTGTTCCATTTACATTACATCAGCCGAGCTTATAGCCTGCAGTGGCATTGACAGAGCTCATTTCAGATTATACGATGTGGGGTTGAAATTGGATGTGACGGGCTGACAATTCCCCATTATTGTAATGGCCTAGGGGTAAGATGGTTGTAAGATAACTTCTCCTGCTACAATTTTGCCAGGCTAATCTATCTCACACAGCACATGTGCAGAAACTGAATGACGGAAGGATCAGAAAGGATCAGAAAGGATCATTGAAGTTGTCTGTGCGTGTGTGAAAATGTAAAATAAGTCATTTTTGTTACCTCAGCTGTCATGTTCCTTTCGTTTAGTTTATATGGTCTTACTAGAACAATCACTTTTTAAACCCCTGCTAAAAGTCCCTCTTCATTTCCATACTCATAAACTTTCATGGTTTATTCCCCTGCTTTTATCAGTAGAATGAGCTCCTAAATCAAGAACAAAATATACATGGTACCAATCACATTCAGTGTTTGTAGCATGGCAAAATACCATATGAGAAAGCACTGTTTTATAACTGGCTGGTAGCACCATTGTTGTAGTTTATTTTTGCACAGACATATTGAATTTGTATGATTTCTAATAATCATGATAGCCATCAATACCATACAAAACTTCATCAAAATGTGGTAAAAAGATAGGAAATATTTCAATCTTCAAGATGTAATAAAAAGCCACCCAAGCCTCACTCCCACAGAACTTGACTACATGCAGTAAAAACTCCTTGCAGCAAAACACCCTTGACACTGTAGCATGCCATTACCTTTGAGTGCTGGATTACAGAAAATTACACATATATATCACAGGTGCAGTATCATAGATCTCTATTCTATTTCATCTCCTACTATGTGCAGTAAAGGAGTGAAAAATGGCCTTCCAGAAGTAATAAGGTATTATATAGCTGTGAAGTGATACCCTGAGGACGTTCCACAGTAGCTGGAAAGTAATTTAACTCTAGCTTGATGTTCTCACCAGATGGAGAGGGTGTGGAGGGCTTAGATCTCATCAGACCAGCTTGCAAAAGTAGTAATCTCCTGCACTGGTGTCTGTCAAGCTCAGCGCTTCCTGAATTCTAATTGGAAGAAGTTCAAGTCCAGTGTGCTTTGATTTGAAGGGCACAAGTTCCGAGGAGACTTCTCTTTGGCTTCTAAAGTAATGTTTCTTGTATGAGATGCTCGTAACGTATTTATGTGATTTGTAGCCTGTTTGATTTCCACGATGGTCAAATTGGGCCCCAAAAGTCCCACTTTGCTGCTATGGAGATCGAACTCCGAACCCGAAGCCGAACCGCGTTCGATCCGAGTTCACCACCGGTCAGCCCCGGTTACCAGGGTGACCTAGCGCCGCCACGCCCTTTTCTCCCTGTATGCTTTGCGAACTTTCAAAATGGCGAACTTCTATCGCAGGCGTTTGAATGCAACCACCCAGACCGACTGCAGTCTTTTCGGCGCAGGAAACATGCAGATCAGACACGGATCTTCGGAGAGAGATGCCAGCAATGCCCACAACTTCTGGGCACTGGCACAGGCAGCAGTGCAGCACCACATCGACCCCATCTGGCGGGGAATGCTGGCGGTCACCCACCCTACCCAGTTGCCTGACCTTGGAATGGGGGTGGGCACCGCCAGCATGAGCGCGGACATCGAGGCCGCCGTGGGCTACAACCTTACCCTGGCCGGGCCACTTGTGGACCACTACATCCAACAGCTCGGCCAGGGTATGTCCCGGCGGCTTCGTCCGCGCTTCCACACGGGGCACGCAGTGTTCAGCATCAACGTACCCCCTACCCTGTGGAGCCACCTGGAGGCGCTGCTCACAGGGTATGGGGGTACTGCGACCAGGCAGTACTGCGTCAGCAGAGCCGGAGTGCGGAGCGTGACGGTGACCATCCCGGACATCACCACAGCACAGCGGATCTGGTCTCCTGCCCGGACGGACGGCACAAATCACCTGTGCCGCCGTCATTTTGCCAGGCAGCAGCACATGGGGCAGGATGGCCAGGTAATTCAAGTTGTTACACTTTCAGGTTTTAATTTACTTTTTTTGTGATCGAGGGTTCGAACCCTATTACTTGGATTTGTCTGTAACAAAGTGGACTTTATGAAACTAAGCAGACTTACAACTTGAATTGAACAAGCTGTTTTATGGTTAAAATGTGGAGAAAAGGCAGACTTTCTACAAGTACAACTGCTAACCTTTTAATTCTTAGAAATATTACTGCTTCTTCATACTCAATATGCAACAAGTGCTTTGACAGTGTATTTTTCCATCAATACGGTTGCATTCATTTGCCATCTATGGTTTAAAATCTGTTTACTGTATTGTGTTCTACAGTATTGCAGTTTCTAGTAGTTACAATGTAGAATAATTTTCTTCTGTTTTGGTAAAAAAAGTTGTGCTTTTATTTAACCAAGCAGTCTTACAGCCAGCCTTTGCTTATGGGTTTATGAAAGTCCCATTGGTACATGTAAGTTAGGTTAGGTTCTCCAGAAAAATGCTATTAGAAAGGAATCCCTTACAGAATAGTGATTGCCTTGTAACATTAATCATTTGGATGGAGAACTCAGATTGCTAGGAGTGTTGATTAATTAATACAGCCGAGTAAGACTGTTCTTGTGCACCCTGCAGGTAGTAAATTTGAAACTTATTTTTCAGATCCGCTTCACCTCACGATATCTTGGATACAGTGCTGTGGTGGTGTCCAGCCTAACACCAGTGGTGGTCACCGCTCACCTCCGCACCGGGACTACAACCTGTAGATTCTACAGGCAAAACTACACGGAGGGTGGCCTTGCCATCAATACCACCTTGCAGGCCACCCTCAACTCTGCTGACGCAGTACTGCCTTAGCGTGTCCTGTGTGGCTGCCAGATGGAGTCGTGTCCTGCACTGCTGTCAAGCCTGTGCCCAGAAGTTGGGGTATTCTGGGATTTTTCTCTCCAAAGATCCGTGTCTGATCTACATATCTCCTGCGCTGAAAAGCTGCAGTTGGACTGGGTGGTTGCATTTCAATGACTGTGATAGAAGTTTGGACATGTTACAAGATGCAACCATTGCATTGGCCTAGAGGCTGCATGTAATTGTAGTATTTTCTGACTCACAAAAAGCCAATCATTTTTAATTCAATGCGCACTTGATAAGTCTAAACTAATCTGCATACCGGGTATATATTCTTGTGTAATTATCTTACACATCTCAAGTAGGCACAGTAAGTATGCATGTAATTATGGGATGTTTTTGTGCTCTTAATGTCACCTTGTCTGATTCCATTCACTGTTACACTGAAGACAAACTGCCTTCTTAGGGTTGCACACTGACAATAGTGTCTTAAACTGTATGTCATATTTGAGGCGTGATGCAAACCCCCTCTACTTATCTGCAAGAGTTTGTTTCTTCGCGTCAATGGACAACTTAAATTCCAGGGTCCAGCAATAGCCCCCTTTTGACCACCATGAATTATAAACAGACATGTCTTTTGTCTCAATCCTTCTGTTGTACCATGTTGTCACAGTTAAGGTTTGTTTAGACAACAGTCTTGATAAAACGAGCACTGTATACAATACACTGTAACTGTTATGTTAAAGTATCTACTGTAGATAAAGAATGCAATGGTGTCATGAAAAAAGTCATATGCATTGTATGCCTCCTATGTCAGCTTTATTTTAGAAGGACAAGTTTCAAATGGCACCTAGAATACCATTGCCTGTACTAGCCTGGTAACCATACTCCACAGGTCGGCTTTGGTGTGAAGCGGACAGCCGGAGTGTGTAGAAAAGCCAGCAGCACTGCTAACTGTGCCAAACAAACTCCGGCTGCCCGAGATACACCAAAGCCGACCCGTAGAGTATGGTAATCAGGCTATGCCTGTACAGGCACAGTAATGATCTTCAATGAAAGTTTGGCATAAGTTTCTCCTTAAGCATCAAATGTACTACTTAAATTGTAAACAACCTCTGAGTAAGTTTATTATGCTACAAAACTTCTGTTTGTAACACAGGATTTACATACTAATGATCTGTACCTGTATGGACTCAACTGGTATAACCACCCTCTGGCATACTACACTAGATTTATTCCATTTATAAAGAATTTCTGCTGTAAGAAGGCACATGTTATAACGTTTTTATCTACACAAAGTCGAAGTGGTATGTAGCAACTGCCATTAATCCTGACAAAAGTCATTTTATTTACAAGTTAATATGATACAATCTAATACAACCTTTCTGAAACAGGGATGTCTCAAATTATGAGAGCATTAGGCACTGTGTTAAATTGTCTCCTGCCCTGAAATAGTCTGAGATAAAAGATGCCATTAAAACATAGTCTGCTGTAAGTCTGAAATAGAACATGTTATAAAACATTGTCAGTGCTGTAAGTCTGAAATGAAACACATGTTATAAAATGTGTTGTAAATCTGAAATAAAATACATGTTATTAAGATTAATAAGAACAGTGTCTCCTGTAATATTGTCTCCTGCGAGAATGAAATGAGGGACGTTATAAAAGTGTCTCCTGTAACAGTCTCCTGTGAGAAGGAAAAAGTGTCTCCTGTAACATAGTCCCCTGTGAGAATGAAATGAGAGACGTTACAAGTGTCTAATTGTAACATAGTCTCCTGCAAGAATGAAATGCAAGATGTCATAAAACTATCTCATGTAAGTCTGAAAGACCAAATAGAACAGTTAATACATTGTACTACACCTATCAAGCTTCTAAATGAATCTCCCCCTAGATCAGACAAGAAAATACAGATTACATTAAGGAATGACCATAGAATACAGTCGCCTACTGTCCATGCCTGACAGTCTTGGAGCTGAAGAGAAAAAAAAAAAGGTTCAGTGTCAGCCGTAGGGTGCGGAGGGCCCGCCAAACCCCTACAAATAAAAAAAATGGATGCTGCCAGACAGTGGAGGCCACCTACATGCAACAGCACAGCTGTTAGTGTGTCATGTGCTTAATAAGCAATCTATTATATTCTTGTCTGTATACATTTACATAGAATAGCTCACAATTAACTACTCAGAGAAAACATTCCCTCTAGCCTTCTCACCAGCTCTGCTTTCCTACCGCTGACTGCAAGCCCATGGCGCCTGCATTCTTCTCGCAGCTGCACAACTGTAAGTAAGCGAGGATCAGTACAAGCCACCGTACTAGTACTAGTAGTAGTAGTACCAGAATCATCTGCATGGGAGGATGAGGACTGGTGAGTACCAACATGGACTGCCAGTGCACAGCCATCAGCAAACCTCTGTCTACAGATACTGCATTCATGGGGCTTTAAGAGTCTGGTTAGAGAAGGAGACAGTTTTCCCTCATCTGCACACTCCACTATAGCACAGGCCCTTTCGCATGTACAGCACAGCACAGCATCCTCGCTGATTTTAACACGGCCACAAAGGCAGTGACCAGCTTGGCCTGCATGCTTGGGAACCCTGCAATGAAAGTGTGGGTTATAGGATGGGGGGGAAGGCCAGAACTCTTCCAGGTAGAAAGAGCGGATGAAGTTGCTCCTGAAGACCTGGACCCATTTGTTCGCATCCCCAGGAGCCTTTGACCTGTTTGTTAAGCCAAGGTCAGCCTTCAGAGCTGAGTGTTTAGACTCCTTAGCCTGTAAGGATAGAATACCATACCCAACATGGTAGGTGTTCCACAAAATCTTGGCATGATATGGAATAGCCTTGGCTAAGGTCCAAGCAGGAAGGGACACTGCATCTGGAATGAAAAGACAGAGTAAGTTGTAATATCTGTTACAGGTCAACTCCAGAGTCTGCAAGTCCCCTTCGTCACTCTGTACCTTTGAGAAAATAGAGGCTGCATCTCTTAAAGATTCACCTACTTTACCCAGAACCAGCCTCCGCACTTCCTGGTTTGGAGTCTCATCAGGTACCTGAAGACTGTCCACAAGCCTGTAACCGAAACTCTCCAACATTACTGCATGTTCACCAATCAGACGAGTCCGGCAACTGTTGTTTCTTGTGGCTTCATTGTTGAAGTGGTCCTGGAGGTCTCTTGCCAGGGACTTCAACCCAAGACCTAAACACTGGGCATCCTGTAATGGAACATCATCACCATTAAGGTCTTGTAAGACTTGCATGAATGCCTTCTCTGCATCTGTAACAGAAACAGAGGCTCGTGCCCGTGCACCAACACCAACACCAATACTTACCTCACTGCTGTCACTATGGCTCTCAACTGCTACACTCTGTCCTCTGGCAAGCTCTGTGCAGTGCACAGGTGCTTGTAGGATGGCCAGGAACCTGTGAAAGCAGTCGGTGCCACGTGACACTGCCTCATGATACAGAAGGTTAAGGTAGTGTGCAGCACAGTTGATCTCTGCATGTAGAGGGTCTGGGCGCTGCAGCTCTGCATACCTGCCAATGCGGGGCTGTCCAAGCTGGCGCATACTGTTTGTGGCCAAAAATTTGTTTAGCTTGGTCTTCTTAGCTGTGTCTGATGTGCCAGGTGGCAAAGCGCCCACAAACTCCTCTACCCTTCTTGCATCATGTTGGCGGGACTCCGCTGTCCATGGCTTCCAGGTGGTGCCTATACTGCCATTGACCACTACCATGTTGTGTTTGGAGACATCTGCAAATGGAGATTGAAATGTTGCAGAGTTAGTGGTCTCGTTGTTTGCCCAGCACTGCCATTTCTGGTCTGCACTGGGGACAAACTCAAAAGTAACAAGGGATTCATTGATGGTAAACGTGGACCCCTCTAGCATGTCCATCTCCTGGGTATGCTGCTGCCACAGGTCTGCCATTACCGAGTCGGTTTCCTGTGTGCTTACAATATGTAAGAGGTAATGGAGATCACGGCTGCTGACACGCTTATGGAAATTCCAGCACGTCAGCGAACCTACAGACATAGGTGCTTCAGCAGCTTCCTGGGTACCATCATCTGAGAACTGGAAAATGAAATGATTCTTCTTGTTATTAAACCAGCAGAGCTGTTTCTCAAGATGAGGCACCCTCAGATGGAGGTCCACAATCATGTGGACCAGGGCAGTCACAGATCTGGTGACTCCTAGCTCCCTAGGGATATGGTGTAAATGCCCAATGTCAATAGACTTGACAAACGTGTCCAGTTTGTTGTGGGACAGTTGTCGGCTACAGCTGACATCTACTCCATCAACCTTGATGTTTCTCGGGAGCCACACCTTCTTGCTAGGGTCAAACACTGAGGAGAGAGTGCGGCACTGAATGTCATACTTTCTCCTGGAGAGAAAACCCTTGTACTTCATGGCAACGGCCCGGTTGATGGCATCATCTGAGGATACAAATTTGTTGGTTAAGGCATTCATCTTCCCCTGTAGGTACTTGCCCTTCTTGTATTCCCTCAGGAACCTGTCCACCTGGTCTGCACCTGCAAAAGAACAAATGAAGTGCCATGCCCCCACAATAGCCCCATCCAAGTCTCCGTGTATAAATGACAACAGATCTTTTGTTTCTTTCTTTCGGTTATACCACGTCGACTTGTGATCTCCCACCATCTCGTGAGTTGTTGGCTTTCTTCTGCGGGCCATACCCCTATCTCTTAATAATGTTTGAATGGACTCAAGCAAACTCTCTGTCTCATCTTTCTTTGTTTTCAGAGAGTCTAACATTACCTCTGTCTCGTCTTTCTTCTGCTCAATCTCTTTCTCTTTCTCACACATTTTCTCAACATCTGCCTTCACCCTTTCTTTTTCCCTCTCAACTTCTAGGCTTCTTTTTTCCACACTTTCTTCCATTTCTTTCAACTTTCTCTTTCCCATTTCCAGCTCAAGTTCATCTTCCCTTATCCTTTTCCTTCTTTCTTCAAGTGTTTTCCGCTCCTCATCTCTTTCCCTTTTCAGTCTTCCCTCCTCATGCCTCTGCTTCCAAAAACTGGTCGGGTTGCTATGGTTACACCGCCCCTTGTGATGTTCATTCTTGGAGCATACCTTAGACTTTCTGCAAGAACCACTAGAAAGATACAAATGGTTTTTGATTTGTTTTGTATGATGTTCCCATTTACCTTTTTTTATGTCAGGATGAAAAATTGTTAATAAACATTTGAAAAAATGGAACAACTCTGAGCCTACAGTGAACATGTTATCAAAGATTTATAGTTAGATGTAAATACCTGATCAGATTTTTTGGTATAAATCAAATAGACATCTACTTGGGTAGCAACTTGGTAACCTTAGAATCCAACAACTCCATCTTTATAGCTGAATACTAACCAATATACACATGATTGTATGAACCTCAACTTGGCAAAAAGTTTCAAATGTCATTGGCATATTCAATAGCAGGGCAAACAGCCAACACAAAAAAAAGCTCCCTTGCTCGTGTCTACTGAGTACCATAGACCCGACATCATATTATTGTTGATTTAGAGCATTAGTGGCAAATCACTGCCAGCATATAATGAAATCACTGGTATCATTACATTGCAACCTTAAGTGCACAAAAACGTTTGTAAGTTAGTACTGAACATATTCATTGAAGTTAATGAATCACAGGTAACACATCCTGATGAAATGGAGTAAAACAGCGTATCAATCTCTCTACATGTCTTGTCATTCCAAAAAATGACACTAGGGCACATCATAAACCACTGACACAACTGTTGAATCATGGTGAGTGAGCAACCTGAGGGAAGTAACACATGCTTAATATATATATATATATATATACCTCCTTGTATCCTCCATCATCACCCTGGCCTCCTCCTAAAGTATACATGATAAAAAATTGCTGTATATAGAGTTGTGAAAACAGATTTCTGAGACACAGCAAAATCAGTAAAAGCCATGATGGCATAAATACTAATACACTGGCATGGCTATAAGGCTAGAAAGTCATTAGATGTAATGCATCACTCCTATTATATAAAACATTTAGTCATCAATGTTAGTGGTAGTGGACGTTACTGTATGTATTTATGACTGATTTGAGACTGAGTTTTCCACTATTACATCATGGGAACAAGAAATGGTAATTACTTGTAGGACTGGAGAACTATTCCAGGGGCAAAATACTGGTAAACATCAATTACTCAAGCCACAAAATACAGATGGAACCATACTAGTAACAAAACTATTACTGTAAGTGTAACAGTAACACAGCTACAGCTACAATTGGTACAATAGCCATGGTGCATTTTTGTTTCACATGGCATTTCAGTGTTCGAAATACCCACTAGCACACTAGCAATTGCAACCTGATTTTCTTGAGCGCTAGTTGCTCCCTGACTCAGGTAGCGCACCACGCAACCTGAAAATATGTACCGCTGAACTCAAAGGTGCACACTGTGCTACCTGGTTCAAAAAAGTATTTCGAACACTGCATTTAGTAGCCTTATATTTTAGGCTCACCTTTGGAGCTGATCTGTTATATGCAGAAGGTGGTTATACCAGTTGAGCCATACAGATACAGATATCTATCCAAGACACTAAAAGGTTGGTGGATTGGTTTCAGTCACAGTCCTCACTGAAAACTGGTTCCAAAAAAATAATGTTAGATGGTTTCTGGACATTTCGCAGTCAGACCGGTTTGCCGTCAACATGTTTAGCCATGTACATTGTACAACTGGATTATAGGCAGCGATAATTAAGACTGTAAAATGTTATTTCATTTTGATGTTATATTTTTTTATTTCTATATAGTATAGCTGTCTATACTTGATTTTGTGTGGCAATCACATGTGATGGCTGATTGTCCCGGAAAGTGACGGCGAATCGTCTGACAGCGAACCGGTCTGACAGTGAAATGACAATGTCCTGATTTCTAACTTATATATATTTTATTATAAGTTATCTGAGGTTGTTTCCAGATAAGAGAAGTGGTAGATGGCATAATTCAGTCTGAGATGGTAAAAATAGAAGTAACAAATTTATTTATATATGAGATGTGCATTAAATTTGAAATAAATGCGGGCCAACAGTGAAAAGACTCGATATCAAAATCACATATTAAAAACAAACGAATCTGATAAGTTTCTGAACACATTAAAAAGACTATTATTTACATTCTTTGTAAGATCATGTGATCATCTGTGTCCAATTTGATTAAATGAACAATGAAAATGTATAATCTATCTTAGAAATAAGCTGAAAAATGCCGAGATTTCTGTCAAATTAGTGAGTAACTAGCGTTTAACTTTTAACATACTGTCGTTCAAAATTATACAAATTATAAAATTCTGCTGTAACGTCAATTAGTGCCTAGTTGCACCACCTCGCGAGTTTGAAACGTTGTCCATACATCTTCATTGCTAATATATGCGCTGGTATTTTCATTTGATATCTGTTGTGACATTTTATACACAAACGAATCCATTACATCACTAGTGACAAGAACAAAGGTCAGTTTAAATGCCCGGCGCCATGTGCAACCTGATCAGCGCGCCGCGTTCCTCCGTGTTCCTAGAGCCGGATGTTCGAATCGGCGCTCCTTACGCCTGTCCCATTCCTACGGCGTGACATGCGTTCAAACATGGTATTTTAACCACTCCTAAAAATCGTTCAAATTACCTCATTGACGGCTTGTTTGGAAGAGCAACGTTTTCCGCAGATTTCTGTCTTAGGGATTTTTTAAATATGGCCGCGCTAAGGAATTATGGGTATTTTAAGTTGAAAAATTGCATTTTTCGCCACTTTTTTGGCTATAATTCGAGTTTTAGTCAAAAATTAAAAAAATCCTAAGACAGAAAGTTTAATTTTACTGTAATATTTTCAAAAATCCCCAAATCAAACCTTATTTTTGATATTTGCGGCCCATTAAAATCAGTTGTTTGGTTCTTATTTACACTGTTTAAAATCGGCATTGAACGCATTTGGAAGCAAATTTGCACAAAGTTGAGCAAATACAGTGAAAGACTAACATATGAGGTTAACAAAATCGCTGGTAACATTTTATTTTGACGAGTAATTTAATTTCCAACTACTTTTGTTTATTTTCAAATTTTGACCGTTACACTCAGCCTCCCCCGGGAAGCCCGCGCGCCACGTAGGTAACCCGATACCCCCCTAGTAATGCGACGTTTACCCTAGCAACCGACCACCGTGTTCAACTTTTCCGTGACCATCACAGCATCATTGGGTTCTTTCAACGTGCTTTGATTCTAGATAAAAGGAGGGAATCCTTGACAACTGGGGATCAATAGCTCCCTAAACAACATGAATCCTTTATGAATTAGTTATACCATTCTGGCTCGGCCGGAGTCACGCTCTGTTGCCTTTGCCAGACATGACCTTACCTTAATAATACCACAGGAGTACATTCTAATCACGTATCTGGGAGGCTATCTGAGAGGGAGTACAAGGTGCCAAAAGTATTACAGCTTTACAATCGACACTTATTGAGGTGGGATTCGGGGCAATATGTGCCAAGGTAGCTGCAATGTCATGAATATTTCATACATTGGAATAGAACATTTCCATGAGTACAATAAAATCAACCAAGAGGAACTCTGTACTCCTTTTTTTCTTTTTTTTTATGCCTGGAGTAATTGTCCTTGGTGCAGTTGTGAATGCTGTTCATGATTTCTTGTTAAGTCATTGAAAATGTAAGACATGTTACAAGTTCAATGAACTTTGGCTTTATTGCCAAAGTAAATATTTAATGGGAAAGGTCTATAAAGTGGTGCTTCTGACAGTTTTTATATTCCAATTCATGATATGTTTTCAGTTTAGGTTCTGAAAATTGTTACAATTTTATTTGTCCAGATTTTGCTTTATTCATGTGGGATGAACATCGATTTTATTGCAATTCTTGTATTTTTCTTCTACTCCTACAGATATTTTGGGCACCACTGAGGAACCTATTTGTGCCTGTATTTCTCAACTGCTGGTTGGCTAAGTCAGCTCTCACCAACATGTTGGTAAGTTTGACAAAAAGGGACAAAGATATTCACATGGTACTGATCTACTTGAATAACAGTAGATTTTTGTTGTCCTACCCCATACTATGTTCTGCTCCCATTCAAATGATTTTATCAAGGGTGCTGTCCATGGTGCTGAACAAAAGGCTGTGATTTCAACATTGTATTTCATTGGAAGGACATCTTTTTATGGAGGCTCTGAAATTGTGTGTGTGGATCATGTTGTAAAGATTTTAGCACAATAGTACTGTCCATGGTGCTGAACAAAATGTTGTGATATCAACATTGTATTTCATTGGAAGGACATCTTTTTATGGAGGCTCTGAAATTGTGTGTGTGGATCATGTTGTAAAGATTTTAGCACAATAGTACTGTCCATGGTGCTGAACAAAATGTTGTGATTTCAACATTGTATTTCATTGGAAGGACGTCTTTTTATGGAGGCTCTGTAATTGTGTGTGTGGATCATGTTGTAAAGATTTTAACACAATAGTACTGTCCTTGGTGCTGAACAAAATGTTGTGATTCCAACATTGTACTTTATTGGAAGGACATCTTTTTATGAAGGCTCTGAAATTGTGTGTGTAGATCATGTTGTAAAGATTTTAACACAATAGTACTGTCCTTGGTGCTGAACAAAATGTTGTGATTACAACATTATATTTCATCAGAAGAACATCTTTTTATGGAGGCTCTGTAATTGTATGTGTGTGGATCATGTTGTAAAGATTTTAACACAATAGTACTGTCCTTGGTGCTGAACAAAATGTTGTGATTCCAACATTGTACTTTATTGGAAGGACATCTTTTTACGGAGGCTCTGAAATTGTGTGTGTGTGGATCATGTTGTAAAAATTTTAACACAATAGTACTGTCCTTGGTGCTGAACAAAATGTTGTGATTCCAACATTGTATTTCATTGAAAGAACATCTTTTTATGGAGGCTCTGAAATTGTGTGTGTGTGGATCATGTTGTAAAGATTTTAACACAATAATACTGTCCTTGGTGATGAACAAAATGTTGTGATTCCAACATTGTACTTCATTGGAAGGACATCTTTTTATGAAGGCTCTGAAATTGTGTGTGTGGATCATATTGTAAGATTTTAACACAATAGTACTGTCCTTGGTGCTGAACAAAATGTTGTGATTTCAACATTGTATTTCATTGGAAGAACATCTTTTTATGGAGGCTCTGAAATTGTGTGTGTGTGGATCATGTTGTAAAGATTTTAACACAATAGTACTGTCCATGGTGCTGAACAAAATGCTGTGATTCCAACATTGTACTTTATTGGAAGGACATCTTTTTATGAAGGCTCTGTAATTGTATGTTTGTGGATCAAGTTGTTAGGTTCATGTTTCAACTGTGTAGGACATCTGTTTGCTGAGAAGTCCGGATACTTTGTTTCAGAATGACTTGAACAGAGCCATGCAGAGAAGTCAGTCTGCCCTAGCCCAACAGGTCATCATCCTCATAGCCACCCTGTTGTGTTTAGTCTTCACAAGGTCAGTATAACATGGCCAGGTTTGTGGCACACACAAAACCCTTCAGCAGAAACTCTATCTGAAATGATTATAGAATATTTCAAAGAGTTAGATATCCATTTAATCATGAGTTCTTAGGTTTCAATCTTATCTAGATTTGGCATTGTCAAGGATTGAAATCATCACAGTAACAGTATTGTAAGTTTTAGATTATGCTATTGTTATGATGGAAAATTTGCAAAAAATGAAAGAAGAAAAGAAAGATTCTTTTAGTGTCAATGAAATAAAATCATTTTCAAAGCAAAAAGCCAAGGTATTCCAGTAGTTATCATCATTCTGATGTAGCTATAAAACAAAATGTTCTACATGAAGGTATTGTTGTTATTACAGCATATGTGGAATACAGCACTTTGAGAGGGCAGGGAAGAACATCAACATGTTTGACTCCTTCTGGTTCGTGATCGTGACCTTCAGCACAGTGGGCTACGGTGACATCACCCCTGAACTCTGGGTGTCCAAAGCCATGGTCATCATCATGATCTGTGTGGCACTCATCATCCTACCCATCCAGGTAACCTCAGACCTGGAGTTTGTGTAAATGTTTACACACTAATCTATGTTCTTGACATGTACTGCACACCCAAAACTTGCTATCAGTAACTCATTGTAGTTAGGTTCAAACTAGTTGACATGAAATTTGTATTAGACATTTAATGCCTGGTCTTTGCTTTGTATTGGTCCCAGAATAAACAACACAAATTTGATTGAAGGGCACAATGCTGAAATCCCCCCCAAATAATCTGACACAACAATACAACTTGCTGACAAACACATGTTGTTAGAAATTTTACATTCTGTTGATGCGTGGAGTTGTTAACCTTTTAGTTAGTTGTCCTCTGTTCTGTCACTTTCTGTGCTATTTTGTTTCCTCCTGGCCTTTTGGAGGTGGCAATCTTGTACTATTTTGATACCCAGTGTGTTCTTGTTGGTTTTTCTTCCTTCCTTCCTTCTTCTTTCCTCTCTTTTACCTCTCAGCTGAGTCGCCCAAAATTCCGCAAGATGGTAGGTTAGTCAAATAACCCAACGCCAATTTTCCCTTTCCTTTTATCTAAGCATTTAAAACAATTTGATGGCCCGATTTCAGAGAAAAATCTCATTAGACAGCTATAACCTAAGCCAAAACATTTGCATTCAAAACCTTAGTTTGTATCCAGCTGCAGTGCTGTCTCCAATGCTATATTTGCTAACAGATGTTACTTTTTTTAATTTGAATGTTGTTTCCATGTCCTCATCTTGAATTGGCTCAAACCTGTGGCTGGAGTAGGTGACAAATTCTAGCACACCCAGGCAGGCCTGGAAAATGGGCCACATCAGATTGGTGAGACCAACACAAGTCCTGTCCTGTTGTAGGACTGCCCTGTCCTGTCCTGTCTACAAGTTCCAGGCATGCTATGTGGACCCTGTGTGACTTCACTGGCAACTGTTCTCACAGATTCAACAAGAACTGGCCTGAACTCCTCTCTTACAACCAGTTTTTCCTCCCTCTCTTTTCATGTTTGAAGCAGGAGCATGTAAAACTGCACTGACATGGCTGCAGTAGCAGTCCTCCTTCTATTGCAAAAATGGTAGATTATATGAATCATTAAGTTAAACTTGTCACATATTCTATCAGTGATGCTTACATTCAAGATGGATTGTTCATTTGTAGCCTGAGAATGTTTCTATTGTAAAACATCCAAGTTTAATTTCTTCTGGTCAAATTTCTAGTGAGCAACTCATGAATAGAGTAAAGTGTGGTGCAGCATTCAGGATATTGCTTTACATAGAATGGATGACATAGACATGATGCTTTGAAGCTTAACGTATGAAACAAAGTTTGTAGCACACAAGTACAAGATACCCACTTTTGCTTTCCTTCTAAGACATTCCGATTAATGTTGAACTTCATGTTTCCTTCCTGATTGGCAGTTTGAGCAGATGGCATTCCTGTGGATGGAGCGTACCAAACAGGGTGGCAGTTACTCCCGCCAGCGAGCAGAGAGCGAGAATCACGTGGTGGTGTGCGCCACCCAGCTGCAGACCGACGTCATCATGGACTTCCTGAACGAGTTCTACGCACATCCAAAACTACAGGTGTGTATTGGGACGGCAGTGCTGTTTATTCCTAAAGGCATTGGTTTTTATAGGTTTTTATGATTTTATGTGTGATATGTGTGATTAATTTAATAATGAAAATTAATGATGACATTTTGGGAAAGATCTGGATAAATTTCCAAAAATGGAATATTAGAAGGTAAAATTATGTAAACCAGTAAATGTCTCATTAGTATTAGGGGCCCTTGCTATCACTTTGACAAACACACCCAAATGCCACCTTTACATGACTTAAACACTACTTGTCACCACCTCAGGATTACTTTGTGGTCTTGCTGGCCCCATCAGAGCTGGACAACAACCTGAGAAGAATCCTGTCTGTACCTCTCTGGGCCCAGAGAGTCATGTACATCCAAGGGTCAGCTCTCAAAGACCAGGATCTGGTCAGAGCAAAGTGAGTAATTCAACACTGCCTCCTAGCAACTGTGTGGATAAGTGCAGGGTTGCATGGAGACTTGCCAACATTTTACAGGCACAAAGTGGCTGTTTGCTACACAGCATCTTCTGTATGCTAAGCCTTCATTGTAAGGAGGAATATGAACTGTTTGTAGTGTTTCTGTCTCCTCCTATCTTGCAATAATTATTTCCAAGCTTTATATGTGCTGTGTGCTCTCTGACTCTTCATGTGTTGTATTCTGCTGTGGTGCTGTGACTGTACTTGGACTGTTCTTTGGTGGTTTGACTAACAAATTCCTGTGACTTCCTGCTAACCTTGTTGACTCTCTCCGTTGTTCCTGCTGCCACCCAGAGTGGACGACGCGGAAGGCTGCTTCATTCTTGCCTCCAGGAATGAGGCCAACCCAGCTGCAGTAGTAAGTCTGTTCATTCCTAGATCAGAGAGACAGAACAGCTTTTAAAATGGCCATTATTTCTTTATCATTGGATATGACTACAGAATCTGCACCATTCTATTAGCCAGTGGTATCCATCCTTCTTCTATCTCCATGTGGTAGCCCTCAGTATCTTTTGCCCAATCCAGTACACCATGGCCATTTGAAGATCTAGAAACCAACAGAAAACAGGGATGGATACTATTATATTGCCCCTGTTCATTGAAAATTTCCTAATGGAGTTTTCAGGTAGTAAAGAGGCTGTCAAACAGAAATTGTTTGGTGTCTGATGTAGAAAATGCCCTTATGATGGAGAGAAAAATATCAAGGAGTGGTAAAACAATGCTACATTGCTATCTGTGACTTTACTATTTCTGTAGCAGTGCCACATGTTTTCACTGTCAGTTAGTTGTTGATGATGTTATGACTGAGGTAGCACCTAACAATCCTAAAGTTGTTTTGTAACCAGCTAAATGCAAGTGAATTTAACATGAAGGATATTTGCAGCTTATCTGTTTTGGTTTTAACAACTATGAAGTTTGTACAAGGCATTTTAGATTTGGATATTTCATACAGGCTAGGTACTGTTGAAAATAATGCAAATGAAATTGGTACAAATCTGACATAATATTGGTGTATCAAATAGATGCTTTTAGGTGCTAGTGTAGACAGTGGCAACACTGCACAAAGCACTGCTTTACCTGACTATAACTTTGTACTTACTATCATCCTCTACATGAAAACCTATCCTTCTGAGCCTCACCAAACAACTTTAAGTTAGTTGTTTCTCATCATGCAAGCATTCAATGCATAATTTTCAAAAAAATTGACCTGATTTTTCATTTTGCCCCCAAGCTTAAACATTATCTGGCAGTTATTTCAATTTGCCTGTTCTTGAAGGTTTTATACAAATATGTTGCATACTATCAATTCAGCAAGATTTGTTTCACTACCAACAAAAGGGTTGATGTTTCTGTGTTCTTCATTCTTGTAAGATGACAAATTTTCGTCAGACGTTGTTGTTCATGTTACTATGCGGCATTTCTTCTGAGTGTATTTGATTGTAAAGATCAGGGTAGCTGACGGTTAATTGTATCTTCTGCAGCAAGCTTCGGTCAGGCACAGCCTTTGTCCAGTCAGCCCAGATTTTAGCCATAGAGTCAGCTTGACGGTCCCTCAAGAGCGTTGTGCCGGACGCAGACTTGAGGTGATCAAATTCACACAGATTGCATTGATGATTCACATATGATGGGAAACAATCATCTTTTATTTGTTTGGCCTGCTTTTTATTTCTTTCCCTTCATTGGTCATCCACAATACACTCGGAAAAACTAGCAAACAAAAGAAAAAGATGTTCACCGTCATTGGATTGAGTCTGAAAATTCTACCAAAACCTGGAACCCCAAGATTTCAAAGTTTGGCAAGTACAAAGACAATGACTCAGACATTAGTTGCACCTAATGGCCAAATCGCCTGGTCTTCCTGTGGAGGGTCGATTCTGTGCACAACCATGACAGGCAGCACAGCAGTTTACCCCCACATGTAGTTATACCCTCACTCACCCTTTATTAACCCAGGTTGGTGCCTATCATGCCGGGACTAAATCTGCAGAGGTAACGCTTGCATATTCCTCACAAATACCTCAGAAGCTTGGAAGTTATTGACTGGAATCATTTTCTCTATACAGTTACAAAAAAATCAAACTTGAAAAATGCTGGCAATGTATAAGATGTGTAGAAAAGCAATATTATTGCTTTCAGGATTTCAGAACTTCCAAGTTTATGAAATGGGTTTTTTTGTCTGTCATGTTTGTGTTTGTACACAATCATCCATTCTCAACATTGCTGAGCTTCCCGAGACTCCTCCCTCTCTATGTCTTCTGAGCCTTGTCAAAACTTCCCAATTCACTGGTACGATTCTTATCACTTGACAAAGTTTTTATTTGCCCTCCTTTCAACCCTTATTTAGGACTCATTCTGTTGTTTCTCCACAAATCTCTTAGAAAAAAGGATGTGAAATTCAAAATGTACAGTGAAGATGGAAAATATCTGGGTATCAGATGACATTAATTTGTCTCTGTTCTGTATGTGTAATGCTTACTTGTGATGAAATGTCAGTGGAAAAACCCACAGGAAGGAATATATTACTGTGAGGTACAGTATTTTAGTGACACGTTTATGCAGAAGGAAGTTTCTTTTAGTTTTCTTAGATATATTGTGAAGACAAGTGGATATTACCTGACAATTCTCTATGTCTCATTTTTTCCATCATGTACATTCAAGTGTGTGTTTTACATTTTATATAATATATGCATTTAGTTTTGTAATTTCTAAAAATATGAGACAATGTTAAGTTTCCTTTCAAAATGTTGAACTTGAAAGTTGAAGCTAAAATCTTTATTTTTGGCAACTCAGTACTTGTTTCCCTGAAAGCTGAATGTGCAGGCCTGTTTGGTCAACTATGGCTGGCAGTAGAAATATTTCATCTTTTATCTAACCTTCACTTCTGTCAGAATTCAAAAGGTATAAGACGGCTTGAAAGTAAGTTATGCTAGAATCAATCCTGTTATTTTTTTTGATTGAAAGAATGACAAATATGCTAGCTACCTAGTGCCTGCCAAATTTGACAACTGAAGCCTGTCATTTTTAACATTTGATGTTCCAACTTTCCTGGTCCCCCCAGGATGAACACACCATCCTGAGAGCCTGGGCTGTGAAGGACTTTGCCCCCAACTGTCCGCTCTACGTCCAGATCCTCAAGCCTGAGAACAAATTTCACGTCAAGTTTGCAGGTAAGATACAATGTCGTGCAGTAAGATGTGCAAAGATTAGGTGTAACAGGTGTAATATAGCTAGCTTCTGCCGTGCCGCATGCCTGTGTGAAGCAAGTGCTTTATCGTGAAGGGCAGTTATACTGGCTTATACAGATACAGTCATACAGATTGCCATTTCACAAGTCATTCTGTGGCAAAGCTTGGAAATCAATGAAGAATTAAAGGAAGTAGAATGACCCAAGTGGTAATTCCAATTCTAAGAATGGTTTGGACAAAGATGCTTTGGCCAATGCTGACTTAATTGATTCCAATAATATCAGTGTCATAGACAAATCATAAACCTCAGTTCACTTTTAGGACTTACAAAGAGTCTTCCATTGTAAGATTGCTCTTTTTCATTTTCTGGAAAGATTCATAACAATCTTTCTCTTGTGTTCCATACCATAAGCTAGCCATCTAGTAAGCAGCAATGTCATGATCATCAAGTAGCCAATTGCTTACTGTCTTCCATGGCTCAGTTCTTTCTAAATGCCATTTCCTGATGATTTTTCTTTTTGCCTTTTTCCAGAACATGTGGTGTGTGAAGATGAGTTCAAGTTTGCTCTGCTGGCCAACAACTGCCTGTGTCCGGCCATGTCCACCTTCATCACCCTCCTGCTGCACACCTCCAGAGGACAGTAAGTTCAGCACGCCGGCAGAACGTACTGCACCTGCGCGAAACCAGTAATGTATTGTGCATAGCACTTTGGCAGAACGTCTCATGTAAGGTTGTGTTAGAGCATATAAGGTTGACAGCCTGTATGTAGTTTTTAGATGTTGTATAGGAAAAGATATCGTCTGCAACAGGCAAAATTTTGATGCAACGTTGACCAAACATCCAACAAAAACCGTGAAAAAACAGGGTTTTGCGCAGGCGCAGTACGTTCTGCCGACGTGCTGGGTCAACAGGCCTGAGACCAAGCAGATGGAGAAAAGATTATCATGTTCTGTCACTACCCGATTTTCTAAAGAATTGTTGATCTTTCCTCCCAATATCTGCTCAGAGATTTGGAACATGTGACGACGAAGTCTTTACATATGTGTAATGTAAATCTCTATTTCAGTGTGACGCATTGTTTACTGCAAATCTATTGATTAACTTATATCACAGCTAATTGACTGACATTCTACAGAATGTGTCATTCGTGCAAAAAAACACTTAGCCTTTCCATTTTATCATTTTTCCAGGGAAGGCCAGGAATCGTCCGAGGAATGGCAGAGAATATACGGGCGTTGTTCTGGGAATGAGGTCTACCACATCAGGCTTGCTGACAGCAAGTTTTTTGGAGAATATGAGGGGAAAAGTTTTACTTATGCCTCCTTCCATGCACACAAAAAGTAAGTCAAATGAAACTACAGTGCATGCTATTCAATTGATTTGATACATTACATTTTACTGTCAGCATTTTTGTAAAGTCAGCTGTGGTCACCTAAAATTAATGTGTTGAAAAGTTAAGAAAATAAGAACGACCAGATGTTAAAAGTGATCATCATTTGATAGACTCATATCTTCACAACTGAGTTTTGCACTTTCCTTCCAAACTGTTGAACAATTTACTATCAATGGTCAACTCTTCAAGTGTTCTTCCTATATTGTGCTTTCAGGAAAAAAATGTTCAACATCATCTTTATTGAATCAATTACACCGTCATTAAAACAATACAACAAGACGAAGGGTTAAAAAGCGCACACCTTGGTGGGCCCCTTAGAACAGATCGACATTGATCTAGAGCGCAAGGTTGTCCGTTTTTATACCCTGCTGAAGTCTGGGAAAGGTTCCAATGTTCATGTACCAAATACACTTTGCTTCTCTAGATATGGTGTAGCCTTGGTTGCCATTGGAAAAGATGAGGTGACAGGAATCAAGCTGAACCCAGGCCCAAAGCACATCATGAGGAAAGGAGACATGTGCTTCTACATGGCCATCACCAAGGAGGAGAACTCTGCCTTCATCCTGGCCAAGAAACAACACGAGAAGGAGAAGTCCAAGTTCAACACAACGCCACGGAGCACCAGGACACACAGCATTATCGCTGGGGCGGGTGAGGGTTATATTTGTTTTTATTTATTTTATTTTATTCACATAGATTTCAGAGCATTGGGCAGCAAGCACATTCGTGCTTATATAGCCCTCTGCTCAACAAGAGACATACAAAATACAGAGTAAAACAAATACAGAATATACAACGAACATAAAATGATAGAGGCTGGCGCACATAAACATAAAATAAATAACGTTAATCTAATGAATTGAATCTTCTAGACTGGGAAATGAACTTGAAAACAATATCAAAATATGTTTGTTTGGTGTGGCCTAAATCCACAAAACAGCAATATTTTCAACCAGGAGAAGTTTGTTATTTGTCTGTTGCTATTTATCAATACCAGATATACTTTAAATTTGCAAAACATGATGTCATACAATGTCTATTCCGTGTGTTTTATGCTATGTCCTATCTGAGGGTTCCGTTAATTAATAAAACAAGTGAGTACTGAAGACTTCCAGCACTTGTGCCTGGCATGGGTTATGACATCACTCCTTGCATGCCATCCCTGCTCCCTTGCAAGAACCCCTTGCAAGAGTTAATGTCTCTAAACTGAGCTAAAGTCAGATTTATAAAACTTGTATACTAAAATTGCCTCAGTATAACTTGTAACAGTTCTTCCAGCATGTACAAAAACAGAATTTAAGCATTGTGTGGTTGTTACTGAACTATAAGGAATGCATTCAGATGCTGGAAAGGTCTAATTTGCATCAGAAAAATCACCAAGAAGTTTAAATAAATTTTTCATTGGGGCATCATGCTTTTTTTCTAAATAAAAAGGAGAAATGTTATCATAGCCTTTTTGTGCTGACACTTAATATTCTTTACTCTCTCCCCAGTCCAGACCCATCCATGCACCACTAACCTTTGTTGTTCAAACAGCATGTCATCGGGGAGACTTCAGTCCATAAAAACAGTCAAAACTCTTTATTCCCATCTCCCCCTGCAGGTACGGTTGCACTAGAGCTCCAACGCTCGCGCCCGTCCAACGCCAGCAACCATGCCCTGTTGTCTCCACCACATAACCCAGACAAGCGCCCTAGTATTGCCGATGTCATGGAAACCTTTGAACCAGAGTACATCCCAGTACCGTTGGACGAGCCGTCCGAGGACGAGGCTGACCAACACGACGGGAGGGGAGATGTTGCTATATTAGAGTGAGCTTTCTTTCAATTGTGCCCAACATATTTTGTCTAGTAGTTTGCAAAGTGTTATATTTATCCATATAAATGAGTGACTGCAATTTTTTATTCAAACTTCAGTACAAGGGCAGAAAGACTTGAATTGTGTATTGAAAGTAGTGCTGTCCTTGGTGCTGAATTACAGGTACTTTCTCCTCACAGCCACTTCATGCCCTGCACTTCTCACCTGTATGGCTAATGATTATACCTTTGCATTGTATGTGTTTCCATTGTCAACTTCAAGTGTTATTAACCATTAGTAACCAGTGTTCACCAGTAAACCGCCATATTTCCAGTCTGCTGTAAAATTGTCTCGTAAGGCCACACCAATTTAATTTGTTGCTTCTTGGATTTGCCTCTTCATTTTTTTCTGATTTGCAAAAAAAAAAAAAAAAAGATTCTGGTTCTGAATCAACTCAAAAATGCACATATTTTGGCTCCAACAGTTGAAGAAAGTCCTTTTCTTCCTAGTTGTTACAGTTGTTACATCTACCAATGCAGTGGTTTGATTAAAAGTTCAAAATTCTTTGTTTAAATTTCAACCCAGTCTTTTGTGTTGACTTCATGGCACCTATTCTAGTATTTGGGGCTATAATAGGATGCCCAGGCCTGTTTTTATTTTTTATTTTTTCGCCCTGTCTCTTCATATTTTTTCTGAATAAATCCGAGAAGCAACAAATAAAATTTGTGTGGCCTAAACTGCATGTACAAACAGGACTGTGCATGTACAAACAGGTGTGTTTTACTTATTATAATAATAAACGATCCATTTTCTCTGCAGCTATGTCCAGGACTACCCGCCTGTCCAGCCGTATATCGGCTACACCTCCATGGTCTGCCACCTGATGAAGGAGAAGGTGCCATTCTGCTGTCTGCAGCTGAACAATGTACGTACTGCACATCATAATTAATTCTTCTCTCTCATTGGCAGCCGTCTGTACAGTTGTAACACATGTTACAATGAATGAATAACAAGTTTAATGAATGAATGAATGAATTTTATTATCGTGTCTTGCGACATTGTCGCCCAGCCCATATGGGCTTATAAGACACCAAAACAGAAATTATATAATTGTAACATAAATAGAAAGTAAACATAAATCCATGTTAAATGAAAGGTCATGCTGGAGACATCAAATAAATAACTACAATGTTACAATACGCTCCTGTGCACGTTTGAGGCCAAATCTACTTAATGGAAGGCAGGGAGAGCTTGTGATCTATGTAGTCTAGATGCTATTTTACTATGAAAATAATGAAGTAGATAAAATTAACATTACTAGGCTATCTTCAGTCACTCTTAAGGAAAATAGTAGATAGCTGAAAAAAGAAATAACCTTAGTGAAGTTATTTTTAGCTAGCATCTTTTGGCAGCGTGCGAAATACTAGGTTGCCCAGTTGCACCGTGCAACCATATTTTGCTTGGTGCAACCTATTTTTACACCCAGGTAGCTCAGTGCACTACCTAAATTTTGTGGTAAGGATGCCCCTTTCTTCCTTTGGGAACTGTTTATTGAGAAGTTCCCATGAAAGAGCTCATCACTTCAGGTAAGGGGAAAAAACTCAGTGTCAGAAATGTATAAATGCACATTCAATCAATCAATCTTCCGCAGGCGTCAGTGCTTGACGCATAGCGGCTACAGACATGCTCAGAGTTCGCCAGTCTGATCTATTAGCGGCATGGTCCCTCCAGTTGGATCTGGTGACCCCCAGTCGCTGAAGTGTGTGGAAGACCTGGTCCTCCCATCTCCCTCTGGGGCGACCCCTTGGGCGTTTCCAGGTTTGATCAGGGTTTGACGTCAGCAGTTTGACGACATCCTGGGTAGGAGAAGCTCGGGAGACGTGACCAAGGAATGTCACCTGCTGTTTCAGAATCCTGCTGGAAACTGGTGGTTGGTTTGTCCTTCTGCGGATCGTTTCAGTGGAAATGAAGTCGTGCCAGCGGATACCTTCTATCTTCCTCAGACACTGCGAGTCAAAGGCATCCAGTTTCTGAGCGAGTGTCTTTGCATCTTTGTTAGAATGCACATTGCATTCTAACAAAGCTAATCATGTAGAAGAGTTTAAATTTGGGGCAACCTGGAATTTTGATGGGCAACCTAGCTTTCATCCTAGGTTGCCACTGGGCAACCTGGCTCAAAAAAGTATTTCGTACACTGTTTGCCAAGAATATTTGATAGTTCTAGTCATGCTTCATCAGCCTTTCATCCTTCCTTACCACAGCCCTGTCAGCACAACAACTTTGAATATGCACATCATTACAAATGGCCGAACAAGTCCATAATTGTGGCAGCAGAGTACGCCACCCCCGGTCTCTACAACTTCATTGTTCCCCTGCGGTCCCAGTGTAGACCCAAGAGGGAACTCAACCCCATTGTTTTTCTCCTGGAGAATTTGTAAGTACATGTGTACCAAACTAACCCATGTCAAGCCTTTAAGAATTGAGATTTTCTGTCATATTCTTGTTGATCCTTTCACTCTAAAGCATAACACCAAGTGGTAGTGAATGGATATAATAATATTCACTTCAACTACTCTATATATTGTCCATCCCTCAATTATCAGAAGTATCATAGACACTAGGTACACACGTTTTCCAACTTGTAATGTGTGCAGTAGCAATGGTAACTTTCTAATTTCTTTTTTATTTTCTTTCTTCCACCCTGCAGGCCAGATGAGAGATTTCTTGAGGCTATTTGTTGCTTTCCCATGGTGTACTACATGGTTGGATCTATCAATAGGTAAGTGTACTGCCAAAGCTCTTGAAAATGTATTACAATTAATATTGTTGTTTGTTTTATATGTATGCATAATGAGTTAAAGGTACATTTTAAGTATAAATTAGTTTTAAATGTGTTAGATACCTAGTTATATACAGTAGTAGCCAACTTATACATGTACATTCAGTGATGTTTCTTGTAGTGTAGGTTTTATGAGTACCATCCCTTTCCTGAGTGTATACTAATTACATACATCAAGATGCAATAAAACCTGCATATTGCTATGCCTAACCTTTATCCCACTTGCCCCACAGTTTGGATGATTTGCTGCGGGCCGGCATCATTCACGCCAACAATGTTGTTGTTGTTGACAAGGAGAGCTCTAAAGCTGCAGCAGAGGACTACATGGCCGACTCAGGCACCATCGTCAATGTGCAAACAATGTTCAGGTGGAGATTTATTATTCTCTCTGGATAACATTATATTATATTATAATAATCAACTTCTTACATGTTGAAGGAGTATACTTTCTGTGTGCAGCTGTTGTTGTATCCTTTTCTTTTCCCTCTTTGCCATACTAAACATTAAAAGCAATGGTGTATGTTCCTGTCCTTGGTGCTGAATTTAAGGTGGCGAGTCTACATGCATTGCAAGAAGTATCTTTAGCTTAGAGTTAGATAGACTATAATCATTGACATAGCTGCATGTAATAATTCTGCTCTAAATAACAGTCTTAACTCTCCAAATGTCCTAGTGTAATGTTTCAATGTTGGGTGAAATCGTGGTGCATTGGATAGCAGATGACAGTCTTGTATAGGAGAGGCCAGTCAAAATGGCCACAACACTTAAATAGTTAGGAAGAGATTTTTTTGATAGATAAATATTCCTTCCTTCCTTTATCCAGGTTATTCCCCAGCACCAGCATCATAACAGAGTTGACACATCCGGCTAACATGAGGTTCATGCAGTTTCGCGCCAAGGACTGCCAAGCCCTCAATGTTGCCAAACTGGAAAAGGTAAATCTGTCTATGAGCTAGTTGTCTGCATTTCACTTTTCACCTGATATAGCATCTGTCAGTGCTTATAACAGCATTTACATTGTATCTGAACTTTACATCGAGAGTGATTTTGGAACCAAAGTTTTCTATACTGTTATTATATGATTGTATTTTTATCTCAACATGATACTGACAACTGTATCCTTTTTTTGTGTTCTTTTTTGTTTGTTTGTCATTTTTCTTTACAGAGACCAAAACGAAAGGTACATCAAGTGAAACATTAGGTTGGCCTATACAGCTCCAAAAATGTATGTGGACCAGCTTACCAATGGTGTGGAGGCTACAGCTGGCTACATTCATTGTTTTATCTTAATACCATACTTTTAATAACGCTGTACATTTCTTTTTTATCCACACAGCACTACCAATTTGCAGAAATTGAGTTGAATACAACACTAAATGACCAATAATGCTCGACTGATCATAATCACCTTACCTGTCTGACACTTATTATAGAAATAAGAATTCCCTTTCTCTGTCTCTCTACTACCTATGAATGAAATAGGAGATGTCCTAGAGACCACTTTGAAACAAAAGTTGACTCCTTTTGAATTAAATGTATTTTTGTTTAAGTGAAATGAACCAGAACTTCAACTTAAAACATACTGAAAATAACCTTTGTATTAGAATAGTGCTTTATATGTACAAAGCATGCATTGTCTTTTTTGTTTGAGTTCACATTTATCATTGAGAGGCATAGGAAGGGAAGATACCAAGCATGGCAGATGAATGTGACTGTATCTGTTTTTTCTTTCCACAGAGCCACCTTATATCCAACAGTGCCCATTCTTTAAAGCCAAGCAAGCTTTGGCTGACTCTGAATTATCCAACCGCTGTGGGCCAAGCTTTTCCAGCTCCCACTTTCTTTTGTGACGAACTAATTAAAAATGTTGTTTTCTTGCTTGAATTGACAATATTATTATATTTCTATGTCTTGCAGAAAGAGAAGGAAAAGGGCTCCAACCTTGCGTACATGTTCAGACTGCCATTTGCTGCAGGGAGGGTCTTCAGTGCAAGCATGTTGGACACACTGTTGTACCAGGTTTGGCTCAGTGACTTAAAAGTTTAATGGCTAAAACCATTTAGCATGCTGAACTAACTATCCATAAGCCAGTACAATGTTTGAGGGATGAATTTACTGACAACTATAAATATCAAACACTTTCCTTCATTTGATTGTTTATTCACACCATTTTGTTCGTCATGATACAAATTGGTTGGAAGAATTTGAGTTTTGCGTGCTCACTGGGTGCCATTGTTGTTCCAGTCATTTGTGAAGGAGTACATGATCACGCTGGTGAGATTGCTGCTGGGACTTGGCCACACCCCTGGTTCTGGGCATCTTCGATCGGTGAGGTTTTCCACACATTTTTTAAAACACATGCTGCAATACTGGCCTATGTAAATGGCCTGCTTCCACCAAAACAGATCACTCACCTTGCTGGCAACAAAAGGAACTGCAAGAAAATAAGTCTTACAAGTCTTATAAGTCTTTCTTGCACTGCAGCCAATTGATGATGTTACTGACAACACATTATGTGAGTGTATGATAACTGCATTACATATGACCAATAATAGCAAGTCAATGGAAACAAGCTAGAAATTAACGAAGGACCAAAGAAAAACAGTTCTTGTATTGCAAGCTGCAGAAACTTGTAAGTTTTGAAGTTACTTGCAGATTGATACAATCAAACCCATCAAAATGATGTCAATCATTCTACAACCAAGAAATAATGGTGATCTTGCGACTTGTGCCTGACAGAGGAGGGTGACAGAGAACGACTTGTGGATCCGTACCTATGGGCGGCTGTACCAGAAGCAGTGCTCCTCCAGCTGTGAGATCCCCATCGGCATCTACCGCACAGAGAGGAAACCTCTGGTGGGAATGGAGGTACGGCCCGTGTTTTGCATTAGGATTATTCAATCCATTGTTCAATAATTGTTGCAGACTGTAGCATGCCTACTTTGCAGGCCTGCAGTGGCAGCTGATTGGTCCAATGGAATACATGAATAGCTCATTAAGTGAAGGCTACAATGTTTGGTTACAGTTATCTACTACTGTAATAGTTGAGGATAAACAGTTCCACTTTGTAATAGTTTTGAGAAGAACACATTTTTAACACATCAATTTGGTATTGATACCCCTAAAAATTGTGGTTAATATGACTGTTGTCTTTTGATTTTTGCTTTTGGAATTCAGACAAGATTTCTCCTGGAAATTACCAATTAACAGGTGTACATGACAAACACATCATGCACCTGCAGGTGTAGGGCCGCTCATTATCATACACCTGTTCACAACAGCTGCAGCAGCATGGCTTGCAATGATTATTGCAGAAGATGGGCAGCTGTACTTGTACACTGTTCTGTAGTGAAAGGATCTCATCAGGAATTCATTACAGTAACTAAATTATATGTATTGGTCAATATTGAAATCCTCCAAAACTGCACTTCTTTCAGGGAGTATTAAGACCTTTTCAACGACGCAAGAAACAACGAAAAAGGAAGGTAAAAACGTGCACGCCTTTGATCTGAATTCAGCATGGGATGAAGAATCTACGATGGAATCTTTGGCCTCCATTACAACTTGTGTCATAGCCTGGGTGCCAGCCTTGTTAGCTTTTAGTCTAAGCAAAGAACTAAACCCAACAAGACTTGGTCGTGTGGCGCAGCGGTAGCGCGTTCGGCTCAGGGCCAAGAGGTCCCGGGTTCAATCCCCACCCATGTCATCGATCTTGTGCCCTTGGGAAAGGCACTTTACACGACTTTCCTCACTTCAGTCAGGTGGAAATGAGTACCTAGCTTCGGTTAGGGACGTCCCTCGGATAGGACGTTAAATGGAGGTCCCGTGTTTGGGGAGAGCCACACCCCACGCATGTTAAAGAACCCACCGAAAAGAGTACCTATCGAAAAGAGTAGGGGTCCTTCCCGGTGTGAGTGGTTCAAACCTTACAGTCTGGTCTCAGGTTTGACATCTTGTAGAGGTGGTAGTCACCTGTTATGTCAATCCTTCCACAATGTGGTAAATCTTTATAAATAAATAAATAGATAAATAAAAGACTGTCACCCAGGCTACAGAATTCGTAGGTCATTTGATGTAACAACAGTTGCAATGTGACTGACTAAGGGTTCTTTCTTTGTTCCTTTGCAGGATTACTTCGATGAGGAGACCAGATCACAGAATTCCGAACGAGAGCAGTTAAGAGAGTTAGTGAAAAGCAGAGTAAAGGACTTAGGTCTACCAGAGGAGCATTATGGTGGGCTCAACATTATTACTCAAATTACTTGTAGATGTACAAAGAAGGAAATATAAAGGGAAAAGGAAAAGGAAAGGTCTCCCGTGCCCTTTGCAGAGCGTAGAGTGGTGCCCATATCCATTTCTGTAGCCCTTGGGCGACACACAGTTGTGCAATGCACTACAGCAGGGGGCTGGTCCGCTGGCAGTGCTGTGTGTTTGACCTAATCCCACACTCTTTCTCATATGTGCTGAGTGCTAAGCAGAGAAAGAAGTGTGTACCATTTTTATAATATAAAGGGGCTACATTCAAAACAGTGCTTCTTAATTAAAGTATTGTGGTTTTATCATTTGATTTTCATTCTATGCTGTAGATCCCTATCAAAAGTGCAGATTATCTTATATTTGTTTATGCGTAATGAACTGATATTATCATTAACAATGTCTACTTATTTTTCAACAAATCCCCAGGTAGCGTCTTTAATGCCATTTTCGTTTTATTCTGCAATTACATTGCACAAGTTTTTATAATGCATTATGTTAGCTCATACTAATATCAACTAATCACACTAATGAGAGCTATATATCTTTTTTTCCAACTTAGGTAATCACTTAGATGGTGAGTTTGGATTATAAGTTTGTATTAGCGCACCTACTGTCTGCATTTTTTTGGGCAACACACATAAGTCTGATGGATAACACACTCTTCAGTTTGATTTTTCTTCAGCTATCTTTCAGCCCTGCTCTCTTTTCACATTATTTCTGTGAGAGTTTATGTATTTCAATAATGTTTTCAAACCTTTTTTTTATGTTTGTTCCCATCCAATATCTTCCATCAAACTCTCTACGAGGACAATGATCACAATAACTTCATGATACAAGTCATTCCTCAACAAACTAATTAATAATACATCACAGATAAGAGCAAATTTCATGCAGTGGTTAGTAAGATACAAAAATACATGTATCACATTCTGTACTTTCCCTTTGGACATGACTAAGTTAAACATAAATTTGCTGTTCTTTACAGACGACCTGCATAACAGAAGAAGCAGTCTATCTTACGTTCTCATCAACCCACCTGATGACACAAGGCTAGAGCTCGATGATGTCATGTAAGTCTGATGACTCCCTTGAATTGTCCATCATTTCAAGCTTTTTTTCCAAATCTTTCAAACACACTTTACTGACTGTTCAACTGTTGCTGAGTACATGTAACTCAGGTCCCTTCATGCAGGTAAAGGCATTAGACAACATTTCTTGGTTATGACAGTAATAATATTATAATCTTCACAAAAGACAATGCTACCAAATTGTTGGATGCATCATCATCAGTAAATCATATCTTTTATATCATACCCGGGCGGCGATACAGTGCTCCCAACCGTGTTGTATTTTACTGTACGACCGGGCGTATAAACCGGGCTTCCATAGAACGATTCGAACGCGTTTCGCCCCAACCGTGTGCGCCGCTTTCGAAAATTCGAATACAGGATTCGGACGTTGGAATTGATGTTGCAGTTTTTTTGTTTAGGGACACCAAATTTTCGCTCATTTCGCATTGAAAGACGTGTTTTCTAGGGTGGGTATGATATAAATAGAATACAACACGGTGTATTCCGCATCGGTCTCAGCCCTCCCGCGAGTCGGATCGCCCTCTGGCCTTCGGGCGATCCAACTCGCGGTTGGGCCAATACTTCGGGCAATACGGAATACACCGTGTTGTATTCTATATTTATCTAGAAGATCGCAGCATCATGTAAGATGTTTGATTATCTTTCCATCTGTGATGTTTGTGTAGTTATCTCTTGCGGCCAGATGCCTCTGTCCCCTGTGCCTCCACACCGTCCGACCCTGACGAGATCTCCCTACAGGAGGACGGCGCTATCAGGCCAACTCAACGCACCCGGTCTCCCGAGAACCGCAAGGCACAGGTAACTAGCACGTCGGCAGAACGTAGTGCACCTGCGCGAAACCCGTAATGTATTGTGCATAGTACTTTCAATTGGTAGAACATCTCATATAAGGTTGTATTAGAGCATATAAGGTTGACAGCCTGTCTGTAGTTTTCAGATGTTGTACAGAAAAAGTTATCGTCTGCAAGAGGCAAAATTTTGATGCAATGTTGACCAAACATCCAACGAAAAACGTGAAAAATCAGGGTTTTGCGCAGGCGCAGTACGTTCTGCCGACGTGCTCACTGGTAACACCATTTGAAATGCAAATGAAAGCTCGTCTGTGTTGGTATTAATAGTAACTTGTAAAATTTGAGCTTTGTTTCAATACAGAGGAAACACTGAATTTTCAGTTGATCTTGTCGACCTTCATGAGATGTCTCAGATTCACTGCATGATGACGTCAGGAGTGAATCAAAACCATTTTAACTTCTTGGCTCAGACATCCATAAAAGATAATGTATTTTAGACTACATTTAGCAGTAGATCATTGAGAAACCATGCATTCCTGATATCCTTACCAAAATGATGAGTTTAGTTACAATGAGAAATTGACTACAGACAGTACAATGTAGCATCAACTACTCACATTGCAGCAAATGATTTCTCAAACTGTAGTCATAAAAAGAAAAATACTTTGATTAACAAGTAACCATTACTAACTGAACAAGGGTTGATTTAAAAGCAAGCTTAGGATAGATGTATGCTCAAGACAATTAGAATGTTGTATGCAGGGGTTTCCACATTGCATCAATGATATAATAAGGTAGATTTACATTGCATGTAACTGCATGCCTGTGTTCCACAGAGTAACACAGAGGAAACATCGGTCAAGATTGAAGAAGAGACACAAGTATGAAGAGCTGGCCACAGCTAAACAATGATTGACATGTCTCAACTTCGCCCTGAAGGATGAACTTGACTGAGCACACAGCTGGGGCATGATGCATTGTGGACACTAGTGTTGCCTTGTTGCTACCCAAAAGACTATGAGGGACACAGTTGCAGCCAATGATTCAAATTAAGCATTGTTTGCTACCCCTGCACTGGACTGCACTACTGACTGTGACTGAATGATACAGATGAATAGATCAGTGTGGGAGCTATCAGAAAAAACTTTGACGACATCAAGCACTTCAAGCTTTCAAAACCTGAAACACTGTACTTGCTACATGGTTGTTGGCAGGTATACAGGTCTTTGATATGCTGATTTTTTTAGAGTTGCACTAAAGAAACTGTTGCATTTTGTACTCTTAACAGCCTGCTAATAATGATAAGCTTTAGGCTGGGAAATGTTTTAATCAATATGTATAACATACGCTAGCATCACTTATGATAATCCTTTCTGAAAAGTTTAGCTGTCCTATATAGTAGTTACCAGGTCTTCATATGGTGAGAATGGATGATAGACGTGTTTTTCTGTTTAACTGTATTTAGCAAATGAATGTAGATATGAACTAATTTGTTTAGTTAAGGCATTTGGCATGAGTCTCTGTGCACTTAGTTTAATGTGCCTAAAACATGCACCACTGAGAATGCAGGAAAAGTGCATCGAAACATATCTACAATTTTGTTTTAAATGTATATAATATAGGCATACTATTTATAAGTTAGTCTGTTCACTGTACACAGGACATTCATAGACAGATTTGTATCTTTGATCTCAGAATGCGTTTGTGGTATCTTTGGTTCTCATAGATGATGCAAGCTAATACTTATTTTTAGTGAATGATTGGAAATTGAATAGAAAACTTCCTGAATGTTTAACCAAACTTTTAACAGCCATGAATGGGAAAAGAGCCGGACTCTTTGCTGTTTATAATTAGGTATATCCTTATGTGTGTGCTACATTTGTGGGGGAATTATGTAGTTGGTAAAGGGACACTTTTAAGTGCTGGTACGTGCAAGCTTCTAACTGATTAAGGTTTTAGCCAGCTCACATGGGGGACATGTTGCAATAGTGGAAAAAGCATGAACAAACTTAAGTTTGGAAAATTTTCACTGTGATGATATATTGTGTACTATTGTATCTTCTATTCATGTAAATGATACAACAATGTGTGACTTGTACATATTTTGAAATGGCTATTCTGTTTTGTTGCTGAAAAATCCTTTATATACACTTTTGGTTGACAGTTAGATCTAGTTCACATATCAAAAGACAATGTTAACTTTCTTTGGTATCAATGCACACAGGTCTTTTGGCCTGCCAACTATACATGATACATGGCAATTTTTTTGTGAATTGATCATGTCTAAGAGAAGTGAAGACATGACGAAAAGAAAACTAACTTAAAAGAAAAAGAATAGGAATATGTTCAAGAACCAATTGTCTGGTGGTTTATTAAGAGGTACTGAATGTTATGTTTTTCATTTGTGAACTTGACAAACATGCCTCAACAACACTAAAATCATACACCTTTCAGTTCGAAATGTTGTTGAGATGTTCCTAATCTAAATTTAAATGGTCTTAAAACAAGTTACTATTCTTTTGTCTTACAGCCTGTAATGGACACAGACCTTGGAGACTTTCACCTCATCTCTTTTGTTTAGACAGTTTGAAAAAGACAACAGTTTGTAAAGATAGGGAGGACTTGTAAACTTTAAGCCACAAAGTGAAGAAAGAAGCGCACAATCTGGTGTTTTGAAGGCCCTGGTTCAAGTGTATCTTAAAGAAAGTGTAACTTACAGAAAAAAAGCGGAACTCCTGAAGATTACCCTTCTGAGTCTACTTTTCAAGTTTGCAAAAGGTTTACCTCATTATCAGTGCTATATATAGGATTTATACCACAAAAAATTGTGTCACTTTGTGCAATAAAAAATGAATTGTGGCTTAAATTTTCACCCAACAACTTGCTCCAAATATTATTAGTTATACTACGGAATATTTATTTTCTGTCTTCCACTTGTTTGTAGAAAGCGATACCTATCATAATGATTATATTTTGATTTTCTCTCTTTAAAAAAGTACTGTGACACAGTTACAGTAGATTTTAATTACATGCCCAGTTGCTCGTTCGATCACATTTTAAGCATGATATCTTGTTACTTTTCGTTGTATTATTTATTGTCTAGTGTCATCGCAAAAATGACTCCAGTGGTGTACAAATGCTTCTACATGTATTCTATTGTCGTATTGATGTTTCGCACTAAATGACATGATACATGTAATCGTTGTTAGGAATTATGTTGATTTGGTATAACAATGCATTTGAACTACACTGCCCATCAAAGTCCATATGGATAGCTCATACGGGTGATTCTTTTGCTCACATTTCAAGTTTTCTGCAAACGCGGAGAGAAAATTTTCAGATATTTTTCACATTTCGATAAGCATTAGATCCAACATGTCAAGAATACAATATCCTCGTGATCCTGTACTTGATATATACAGTATTAGAAGAAAAGAAATACTCTGAAAACTTCAGAGTCTGTAACATGCTTTGAGGTAAATGGACTATTGACTATCATTTTTTTGGCAACAGAAATGTTGATGTTGTACTGTCATTCACAACAATTTAGTCCACTTGCATGGATCAAATTTATTGTGAACTTTACGGACCTCCACATGATAAGTATAATGTGTAAAAGGGCGACTGTTTTGAAACTTAATATCTTCAAGGAGGGGTTAAATGGCAACTGTTGATTTGTCAATCCCTGTTTTCCTTGATTAAATCTGTCATACACTTAATGTTGTAGGCCTGAAAAGAAATTCATTCATGTGTTGTTACTCAGTGAAAAGAATTGATTGTGAACTTCAATACGTCCAAAAAAGATTATCGTAGTTGCACTAATGTTTTGGTACACTTCCATAAAATCCTAATACATTGTATTGTCAGGATGTGTAAGTATTCTGCATGTTGGTTTGAATATATTTTCTTCTGCAAATAAAGTATTATATGATTGTGTTTTCGTCTTGTTCACTGCTTACGCCATGCTGAACATAGTTTTAACATAAAATGAAATACGACGGAAACGGGCAGCTAGGAAAACGTTATGATTTGGCCTCCCCGAGCATCAACAATGCAGCTAATTTGAGGCACAGCCTGGACTATAAATAATGCATTTATAAACTGCCCAGATATACTAATATCGACAGATTAAATTCGACTCAAGGCAGTTCCTTCTCTTTAACAAGAGTTCCGAGACCTCATACCTCCATGAAATATGGGCTCAATATGTAGATGCACATCGATTATGCAAATGACCTCTACATTAACATAATATATGCATAGTGATGTTAACATTTAACTATCAAGAATGACATTCCCATCATTTACGATGAGGAGTCATAGAATTTTCAGATTAACTATGCAAATTAAGCCCGTATTTGCATAATTGGCTGTTGATATTCCACCTGCCATAGATTATATACCTTACATTATCAAAGTCCTATGATGTAAACACTGAAATTACAGAATTTCCTCATTAATTATGCAAATCTAGTCATAATTTGCATCTACTTATATACATCTCAGTCTAAGCTACATACATACCAAAAATCATAAAAATACGTTTTTCCTATCAGGACTCATCTGCTCGGAAAGATTTTGCCAGAAACGCTCCTGCAGTTCCAGCACAAGCTGCTAGGGGGACCAAACCCACACCACTTATTTCTGACAGGAAAAGCTATCTTCTAAAAAATCAATAGGCTAAGCATATTTAGGACAAAATATACAAAAGCTGGAAGTTCTGCTGCAGTACCAAAGTCAACCACCAGGAGGCACAGACCTTGACCTTGACCTTTGTCTCCGTAAGACCTACCAACACACCAAATATCATAACGATCCATAAAGGCCTTCTTGAGTTATGCTGACCTGAAATTTGCGAAAACAGACACACAGACAGACAGACACACCAAAATCAATACCTTCATTTTCCATGGAGGTAATTGAAGTATAAAGTGACAATACATGCTGTTTCGGGTACCAAGTGTCTATATGAAACCGTTATGAAAAGTAATTTAGAACAACCGGGATTCTGCCAGATATTGGCCCCGTTCAGACGAAACCACTGATGCACATTGGATGTGGATTCCACCGAAGCAGGATTCATGTGGCCCGATCTGAACGCCCCAAATCGCATTGAAAGCGCCTCGATCCCAAACCATATCTGGAGGTGGTTTCAAACCGCCTTTACCGGATCGCGACTTGCCTCTGAACACGATGCGATGTCACCAGTTTACTTTGAATATTGTCCCGGTCATGGATTAAGGGGTGATATTTCTTTATTTGTATGCAATACAAAAAGGTACGTGACCACAACTCCAATAGCGGTAATGACCGAATAACGTGTCCATTCTAGGACGAGCTCCAGTGCGTCTGACGGGACCACGCCGGAATTTGACAGGGTCGTTGACCTCTGACATAATTTGGCACCTTGCGTCTTTTAATCAATCAACAAGGATATCTAGCTTGGGTGACTTGCAGTTGGGCACCATTCTGAAGGAATGTACGGCGCGCCGACCAGATGTGAGGAATGTGATTTACCCGAATCGTGATTGCAGTGGTTTCGTCTGAACAGGGCCATTAATAATGTGACTAATTTGGTCGCTATAGACATGATATTTCATTAGTATCGTTTTGCACCCCTGTGTAAAATTCACGTTTGGTATAGTCCGTCCATGTGGTTTCGTCTGAATAGGGCCATTAATAATGTGACTAATTTGCATAATACATGGAGAAGTGGTCGCTATAGACAAGAATTTTTAATAGTATCGTTTTGCACCCCTGTGTAAAAGTTCCTTTTGGTACAGTCCGCCATGTGTGCGAGCAGAGGCTTGTAGTGAGACAGTGTCGTTCTTCTTCTTGTTTTGGCAATTTTGGGGGTAAATTTTTCAACTTTTGCCTTGAAATTATTCTTCCAACATATACCATACTTGTCAGGATATTTCAACGGTGGATTTATACCGTTCTTTGGATGTTTTGGGGGAGAAAATTCTCATTTCCTGACCGGGTGAAGTTTAAGACAACGTGGCGTCTCTGAGACTTGGACAGACGGCGTGGTGTGAGGGAAGACTTTTCAAGGTAAGATAACAAGCTGTTTTCGTCAAATTTATTTCCAATAAACCGATAACCTTACTTTGTATGTTTGTTATATTTGGTATGATTTGGTGTGGGTCTTAGAAGGCTGCATGTTAGTCTTCAATTTAGCTTGTCTATAACCATTCTACTCTGTGTTGAAAATTTATGCCGCTTCGTGCCGTTTTGAACTTCTTGGTGGCGTCTTCGGAGAACACTATATCTCATTTTTCGTGTACGTGTGTCTTGTGTGAAAAAGTATGAGTCTATGTTGGAGGGAAATTGTTCAGGTATAGAAATTCTTTGTTCTTACGCCACGTGGTAAGCGCGGCTCAGCGACCACCTGTTGGAATGTGCCGCACGCGGGCTTATTGATGTTCCCGCCAAATTGGCGGTCAAACGAGGCACCCTCGAAGCATCAAGGCGGCACAAGTACAGCTCTAGTTAGCGTATTTTAGTATTTTATTCTTTCTTATTAATCAGAATATTGTGAAAAATATCACAACATGATGAGGAGACTGTTGGTTTATTTGAGTGAATGACTAGCATAGTACCCACTGTACATGTGCACTTCTCAACATTTCTAGGAAGTAATATGTTACATGCAAATGTTTATCATCTTGCTTGTTGCGTTGTGCTAATTATCCTGTATCATGCATAGAATGATGCATCCTGATGTTCCTTTCTTGACTGGGAGAAACCTTTGATGACGGGTGACTTCTGTCCAAACCACACCAGATGAGGGCTCAGAAAACCAGTTAACTTGAAGACATTGAAGTGAAGAGCTCGTACAGGTGAGACAATGCTTTCAAGTTTACTTTTCTTTCTCGACTTAGAGGCATAGCACATATAGCAACACGTTTAAAAACACTTAAGTTTCTAGAGCCATTTTAGCAAATGGACGTTCTATTGGTTTTATCGTTACAGTCATTCAGTGTTGCCTGGATATGTTCTTCGTACCATATAACAATGATCCTTTCTTACACGCTTGTGAATATTAGTCATCCAGGTTGTTGATAACAGGAGAAGAAATGTTTAAACTTTACGACTGGATAATGATTTATCCTTTCTTATAGTTAGGTGTGTCCTGATGTTCCAGTCCTGACTGGGAGAAGCCTGTGATGACAGCCGACTTCGGTCCAATGCAGAGCAGATGACCTGAAGACACGGGACCATATTCCACAAGATGAGCGGTGAATAAGAGAGAACCATGTGGATCCGGAGACTGGACTTTTATCGGCAGAGCTGTGTGAAAGAAGATGGGGAGGTGTGAGTATGGTTTCTTTGTTAACACAAGACAACACTCCACATGCACTCTCATTTCTCCCTTTTATGCCCACTTTACCCTACTCTGAGGGTCAACATGCCTGTTTTCCGTAAATCGTAGCTAGCCGTTTAATTCCCCGTTTAATCCGTTTAATTCCTCAATTCGCCACTGAAAAATTCTGTGCATCGTGTTGTTAAAAGCCAGATTCCTCCAGAATTGTCCCTTTGGACCTCTCTTCACTTAAATTTTCCTGCAAAATTAGGACTTTGCTCTGAGGGTCAATGTGCTTTTTTCCGTAAATCGTAGCTGGTTGCTTTAATTCCACGTTGTTATCCTGAGTTCGTCACGGAAAAAATATTTTCATCTTGTTGTTTAAACCAAGATCACCCAAAAATTGTCGCTTTGGACCTCTAGATCTGTTAACACGTAAATTTTCCAAACATGTTGTTGATTGAAATTTGCATGAAAATGGAAACCCTCACCTGGAAAGATAATCTGAAAAATTCTTCTTTTTATCTTGTTGTTAAAACCAAGATCACCCCAAAATTGTCGATCTGGACCTCTAGACACGTAAATTTTGCAAACATGTTGTTGATTGAAATTTGCATGAAAATGGAAACCCTCACCTGGAAAGATAATCGAGTTAAGATTTTCGCGCGGTTTTAGATAGTGCATGGACGGTTCTCTGACCTTTGACCCGAACACTTGGGCCCCCCACACTTAACCACTTCTCCTACATTGAACACAACTTACACAGTACGTTAGTTACATTGTTCCAACACTTTGGACATAACTTTTTCCGGACACTTATAGTCACCACACTCTGCAACATCAGACCAACCGCACCAAACACTTAAAATGATTTCTGTCTCTCATGGTCAGCAATGCGCACTAAGTCTACTCCATCGGGGATGCCTTTGCTATATGCATGAGACATTGTTGCTTCGAAACAACAGTATACCAGTGCGCTTGACTGACCAAGAGAGACAGAAATTATTTTAAGTGTCTGGTGCGGTTGGTCTGATGTTGCAAATTGTGGTGACTATAAGTGTCCGGAAAAAAGTTAAGTCCAAAGTGTTGGAACAATGTAACTAACATACTGTGTAAGTTGTGTTCAATGTAGGAGAAGTGGTTAAGTGTGGGGGGCCCAAGTGTTCGGGTCAAAGGTCAGAGAACCGTCCATGCACTATCTAAAACCGCGCGAAAATCTTAACTCGATTATCTTTCCAGGTGAGGGTTTCCATTTTCATGCAAATTTCAATCAACAACATGTTTGGAAAATTTACGTGTTAACAGATCTAGAGGTCCAGAGCGACAATTTTGGGGTGATCTTGGTTTTAACAAGATAAAAAGAAGAATTTTTCAGTGACGAATTCAGGATAACAACGTCGGAAAAAACCACGTTGACTCTGAGAGCAAAGTCCCAATTTTGCAGGAAAATTTCAATCAACGGAAAATTCAAGTGTAAACAGAGGTCCAAAGCTAAAAAAAGCGACAATTTTTGGGTAATCTGGCTTTCAACAACACGATGTAAAGAATATTTCAGTGGCGAATTGAGAATAACAACGCGGAATTAAACGGCCACCTACGTATACGATTTACGGAAAACAGGCATGTTGACCCTCAGAGTAGGGTAAAGTGGGCATAAAAGGTAGAAATGCGGGTGTAAGTGTGTGCATGTGGAGTGTCTTGTGTTAACAAGGAAACCATACTCACACCTCCCCATCTTCTTTCACTCAGCTCTGCCGATAAAAGTCCATTTCTTCCTCCTACTACAGTCCAGTCCCGGATCCACGTTGTTGTTGTCTCTCTTATTCGCCGCTCATCTTGTCGGAATATGGTCCCGTCTTCAGGTTACTAGTATCTGGTCTGCATTGGACCGAAGTCGCCTGTCATCACAGGTTTCTCCCAGTCAGGACTGGAACATCAGGACACACCTAACTATATGAAAGGATCATTAGTATATGGTACATATCCAGGCAACACTGAATGACTGTAACGATAAAACCAATAGAACGTCCATTTGCTAAAATGGCTCTAGAAAGTTATTAAAACGTGTTACTGGTAGTAAGTGCTATGCCTCTAAGTCGAGAAAAAAAGTAAACTTGAAAGCAATGTCTCACCTGTACAAGCTCTTCTCTTCATTGCCTTCAAGTCCAACTGGTTTTCTGAGCCCTCATCTGGTCCGGTTTGGACAGAAGTCTCCCAGTCAGCACAGGAACGTCAGGATGCATCATTCTATGCGTGATACAGGATAATTAGTACAACGCAACAAGCAAGATGATAAACATTTGCATGTAACATATTACTTCCTAGAAATGTTGAGAAGTGCACAGTGCGTACTAGGTTAGTCATTCTCTCAAATAAACCAACCAATCTCTTCATCATGTGTCCTGACATTTTTCACAATATTCTGATTAATAAGAAAGAACAAAATACTAAAATATGCTAACTAAAGCTGTACTTGTGCCGCCTTGATGCTTCGCGGGTGCCTCGTTTGACCGCCAATTTGGCGGGAACATCAGTAAGCCCACGTGCGGCACATTCCAACAGGTGGTCGCTGAGCCGCGCTTACCACGTGGCGTAAGAACAAAGCATTTCTATATCAGAACAATTTTCCCTCCAACATAGACTCATACTTTTTCACACAAGACACACGAAAAATAAGATATAGTGTTCTCCGAAGACGCCACCAAGAAGTTAAAAACGGCACGAAGCGGCATAAATGTTCAACACAGCGTAGAATGGTTATAAACAAGCTAAATTGAAGACTAACATGCAGCCTTCTAAGACCCACACCAAATCATACCGAATATAACTAACATACAAAGTAATTAGGTTATCGGTTTATTGGAAATAAATTTGACGAAAACAGCTTGTTATCTTACCTTGAAAAGTCTTCGAATTCCCCCACACCACGCCGTCTGTCCAAGTCTCAGAGTTGTCTTAAACTTCACCCGGTCAGGAAATGAGAATTTTCTCCCCCAAAACATCCAAAGAACGGTATAAATCCACCGTTGAAATATCCTGACAAGTATGGTATATGTTGGAAGAATAATTTCAAGGCAAAGGTGACAAATTTACCCCCAAAATTGCCAAAACAAGAAGAAGAACGACACTGTCTCACTACAAGCCTCTGCTCGCACACATGGCGGACTGTACCAAAATGAACTTTTACACAGGGGTGCAAAACGACACTAATTAAAATTCTTGTCTATAGCGACCACTTGTCCGCTTGATATGCAAATTAATTACATAATTAATATCTGGCAGTGTCCCCTTATTCTTAATTACACATGTCACACAAGTTTGAATAGTCCTATCATAGAAGGTAGCGGATTTATAGAATTATATTGCTTCACAAAAAAGTCTTGAAATTTGGCTGTTGTATCCTTGCAGAAAGTGACAATGTAAAGGAAATAAATAAATTAATGTATATTCGATGGAGGAATTCGAAAACATGTGACTTATGACCGTATGTAATATTATCATTTTTGGCAAAATGTCTACAATGTCGTATTCTTTTATTACACGGTCACAATTTTAAGTTTAAGGCCAAAGTAATTCTCAGAATTTATTTCGCTTATTTCGATGTCCTTTAGTCAATGACTAATCTTCCAGGGCTCAAACATTTAAAACATACAAACATACTGACATTAAGAGAACATGACATACATAATCACCACAAATTATATACAAGTTAAACAAAACAATCATGACTGAACTCAATATATACAACTTAACTTATGTACAACTGGTGGATAGCCTTTTTGAATTGTTGTCGACTGGTCAGTGTTTTGATACTGGGTGGCAGGGTGTTCCATAGATACACCTTTCCAAAGTTGTCCTCCCAACACTACAATATAAATACAGATTACAATATTAAACATCATAACATCTACATCATAACATACATTAAACACGAAAATACTATACAATACAATGTCGTGAAATATCATACATATATACAACAAGACGCCATAGGCGACAATTCTCCGTGAAATTTTATAATATGCAGATTGAGAGGTGGTATTGGCACTGGCATGCCTGCAGACGACGTATAAAATTGCATGCCGATTGAACAAAGGGGACCGTGGGTTTTAGCTGCGAACACGGAAAAACGGGTACCGCTCAAGTCAACGTTAACTGCTTAACAAAACAACATGATCACAACAGCAACGGTTAGCACTGTTGCACACGGAAAACACAGTCCCACATAACCGCTACGGTAAAAACAAAGACACGTACACAAAGTCAACTGCGCAACTGGCGGTCAGTCTAAAACCACGTCAACAATTTTAACACTTGCCGCTCAAGTCAACTACTTAACAAAACAACATGATCACCACAGCAACGTTAGCACAGTTGCACACGGAAACCGTGAACACATATCTTGGCGCATTCTCCGCGCTCCGACCAATTTCAGGTCGCTATATTATAAGCTATAAATAGTACAGTGTGTGAGCTCTACCGAACAACTATGATATTAACATCTTGCCAGACAATAGACCTGACCTTAGGTGCAAACCATAAGTCACAATCCCAACAGATACTCACAAACGAATATACACAACAACCACCTAATATCTGCTTAGAGAACCTCGCCTATCACATATCTACTTAACCTACGGCCTATTCCACAGGATTATAAAAATAGGGGTGATTTTGAAATATCAAATTTACCTTGATATAAAAACCGCTACGGTGAAAACAAAGACACGTGCATCAACACGGACATAACGGCACACCACATGCCCAAATTCATAGAAATACAACGTACACAAACATGACTTTTACGTGCGAACACATTTCACAATTCCGCGCATCCATAAACCATTACGGTCCGCATCTGGTCGGCATTAAAAACCGCCCCGCGCATCTGCATTAAGGATGCTCGACCCCCCCGCTATTCAAAACAACGGGTTTTTCGCGGGCGATCCCATGTGCCCCTAAATGTAGGGGTGCTTTTCGAATATTATCTTGACCGCGAAAACACCTACGGTAAATATTGATATACGTGCATCACCACTGGCATGCCTGCAGACGACGTATAAAATTACATGCCGATTGAACAAAGGGAACCGTGAGTTTTAGCTGCGAACACGAAAAACCGGCTGACCCGAATACTCCTGCAGGAGGTATGCCTCCTTCACGGAGTAATAATGGCAAAGATTAAAAACAAGTAATAGTACTAATGCAGTACTAATGAGGTCGTATTAAGCCGTACAGGAGGCGCACCCACACGACATGGACCATGTGCAAGGAAGGTCAGAGCCCTGAGCAATAAATCTACCGAGTGTAGCTCTTACAAGAGATCGCTTAAACGCCAAGATATTGGACAATTGAGTGGCCTGCGTACCAGAGTTACGGAGATCAGGACTCAGCTTGTTCCAGATAGTGACCAATCGCGGTATGTAGGAAGAGCTGAAAGCTGATGTCCTAACTCTAATTGGAAATACGTTACAATGTACTTGTACAGTTCTGTTAGAGCTCCATCCATATTCTACATGTATACTGTTTTCTTAGACAACCAAGTGGACACCACAATTACAAGACATATTTCTAGACACACTTACATGTACTATCAAAGATAATTCAGCTGTGAGGAAGATACTTTCAAGTTACAAAATAAATACAGATATCTACAATTAGACACTTTTCAAATGGCTGTTTAGAAAGTGGAAATTTGAGCACAAGGTTGGTTTTCCAGAAACTGAAAGTTGTTGATAGCAATTTCTTCATTATGTGACTTATAATTAGTTACGATTACTTGGATCATTCTGCATGGTTTGATATTGTTACTTTGAAAACCAGAGTTCGGAGACCTCATACCTCCATGAAATATGGGCTTTGTATGTAAATACACGTCATTATTAATTATGCAAATGACCATAGCATGTTCGGGACAAAAGATACAAAAACTGGAAGTTCTCCTGCAGTACCAAGGTCAGCCAACAGGAGGCCCAGAATTGACTTCGACCTTTGTCTTCCTAAAACCTACAAACATACCAAATATCATCACAATCCATAAAGACATTCTTAAGTTATGCTGACCAGAAATTTGCGGAAACAGACAGACAGACAGACAGACAGACAGACAGACAGACAGACAGACAGACAGACAGACAGACAGACAGACAGACAGACAGACAGACAGACAGACAGACCAAAAACAATACCTCCATTTTTCATGAAGGTAATTAGTGACTTTTTATCCTTGGTTCAGGCTTACAAAGTTAACAAGTTCTGGTATCCAGTCTATCCTGGATTGGGCGGGCTCTCTTTGACTTTGTTAGTAGGAGTTTGTGCGGTGGGAGTTGATAACCCAAACGGGGCGAAAAACTCCTACCGAGTGAATAGTTAAGCCAGACAGCAGAGAGCTCACAGTAGCTTGTCTACAGAGCCAAGGAGAGCCCACTCAACCCACGATAGGACTGAATACTAGGCTACGAGGTTAAAAGTTACGGCTTGCAAGTGCATGGATCAAAAGCGGCCTATAGCAATTCAATGTAGGACTGCACCATGATGTTGAGTAAGCGGCTCCTATTACTGCAGTGATTTTTTTCGCCGCTACGAGGCGATTTTAATTTATGGCGATTTCAACGCCATGTACCTATAACTGATAGATTTGCTACCCGTTTCCCTAAATTGGTAATTAATGACAATAGAAATAGTAGAGCTTCAGCGAAAAGAATTTGACCGAGGAAATATGTGTCAGAAATATAACAGCGGGATTTCTTTCTATCTGGATCGGAAGATTAAGCTAGCTAGTGAAATAATTATTCTTTAAACCTCAAAGATGAATGACAAACTGTAGTGCACTAAAGTATGGACAGATGTAGCCTTTTGGAAGAAAGGAATGAAAGGGGAAGGGTCGGTAAGGAAAGCTACACAAAGGGCGAAAAGTAAGAACAATTAAACCCAAAATCCAAGCAGCATACTGGTATTTGTAAATTAATTCAAAGTTTCTGTAACATTCAATACTTCCATTATTCATATCATAAGGAACATTTTTTTCTTTTACTTTACATTTTCCTATCGTAATAAACCATTAACATATAACTGTTAGTACAAAAATAAATCATTACAAATCTATAGACTTTCGTCGACCTTAATTCTTATAATTTTGTCTATGGCCAGAACGTCGTGCTCATATTTGCGCCTTGCCAGAGGATCTGGTGGAAGTCGAGGATGGTGATAATGATAAGTGATAAGTAAGTGATAGATGATAAATGTACTTTGTATTTCGAATGGGAAAGGGATTAAAGGTGTAAAATGGGAACATAAGTTGATTTGTTTCTTGCTTTCTGTTCTTTGCATAAGGGTAACGTTGATGACATTCTCCAAAGCTCAAAATGCCAAAACATGCAGTGGACAGATATACTCTGCAGAGCCCTCTAGCGGAAGAAATCAACATTGCAATAAAGGTTACCTGCATTGCGCGCTAAGGTATGAGTGGAAGAAAATACCGGGTATGCCGGTTATAACAAACAACCCCTTGCCTTCGTTCATTAAATGATATTCTTTCTGGTACCGGTGTCATCCGTTTCCTTTAAATGTAACTGACGGGAACATATACATCCTGTAAATTGTAGCGTGTACGTACGTTTGTCACATGGACAGTCTAACACCCTGGAGTAAGAAAACTTTCAAGGCGAAAAAGAAAGATTAAGAAGATGAGTAAATGTATAAAGATAATCTCAAAAGGCATTCGCATGATTTCCAACTGTATTTTCTCTCTACAAATTAATGTCACTTCATATAACATCTGCCATACGAGAATGTTTGGTCAGTGTGCTGCAGTTTTACCAAGGTGGTTTTACTATAAATTGGCCCAAAATACCCTAGCTGGGCCTCTCACAAAGGCGGACGCTTGCAGCGAAAGAGGAATTCTCTATAAAACCCAGCGGCTTTCTTGAGAATTTTTCAGATACTCCTGGGCTACCCACACGTGCTTTCGAAAGGTAGAATTTTGAATTTGGCCGCGCGTGTCCCGATGACAGTTCTGGGCGGGCAAATCCCACACCCTGTATTTCACTCAACCTGACAGACGGTCGGGCCTGTCCTTTTTCTCACCCATGCAGCGACGCCCCCTAGGTGACCACAAGACCCCGGTGGTCGCGCTTTTTCAGCGTGATGATTAGATAGACCCATGCAGTTTCAGTAGCGCGGGAATCAATGTTTGGTGTTGGAACATGGATTTCAACGAAAACTGGCTACGAAATGTGATACTAGGCATCCATGGTTAAAAAATACTTTTGATTTAAGTAAATATGAATTTAAAAGCTCATCGAGTGACGCAAAACATGATAAAGTGAGTTTCAATTCAATACAATGTCCTTGGGAAATAATAAGATGATAATTCAAATCAGAAGACTAGCTGCCAGCCTGCCACCGAAAAAAAACACAACAGTTTCGTTGAAATACCTAAAATGATGAAATGTTAATGATTATATACTTAGTTGGATATCATAATAAAAACGGTCCTTAGAAAGAAGGAAACAAAAATATATATATATATTTATGTGGTCATGCCGCATGCAGTACACTAGAATATTGAGTATGACGTTACAAATTGATTCCATTGCTGCATTGTTTTCACAATTTCATCATGACCCATAAAATTATCGATTAGATGATTTAATTCTGTAAATATCGATATTATGATGAATATCGTTTATTGTGCTATTGTGTCTGTCTCTTCGCCCATTAGTGCTAAATAGATAATCTGAAAATTATCTTTCGTTTAGAAAAAAATCTCAGGTTCAACTTATTCGTCTAACATGATATTCTCTGCTTGAAATTTGAAATGGTGAGATTTTGTATTTGTTGAAGGCCATTAATCAAGCACTAGGCTATCTTCTTAGAGGGTCTCTGTTTTACCGCTTCGAAGCTGGACGTCGTAATATCAAATGACGTCATTGAGTAAACTTGTCAGCTGTCTGAAATTGAGCCAATCAGCGGTCAGAATTTTGACCCTACGCTATCGAGCGCCATGGCGATTTGCATATCAGACATCAAAATCTAGTCTTTTAAAGCTATTTATGCTATTAATTTACACTGCAGTGGATTTTTACTGCTTTTGCTATCGAAATACAGATGATTTCTTGTCTCCTTTGAAGGAAAAACGGTATCATTTTCCCGCAAACGTGAAATATTGGCTCACATATTAGACCTGTCAATCATCGTCCTGGGCGTGGCTAGCGTGCAGCTCTGTGACCCGTGCGAGGTTGAGTGGCAGCTCGGGCTGGACCGTGCGACGATCAACCCTGCCTCCGTCCCCGGCGAGCTGTCCGTCAAACTCCGAATAAAAACACTCCATTTGTGGCGGTGCATCGGGGTTTTACTGCACGGCTGAACGGCGCCGAGTCCCGTAGTAAGTCCTCGCGGACCAACGTCGTTTGAAACCCGAGGACAAACCGACAAGGATCGTGGCGGGTAGCGAGGAATTTCGTGAATTTTTTTCGAAGCGCGGAGCTCTATCCAACATGGAGGATCAGAGGTACCAGCACCCGGTAGCGTCCGTGGCTAGCGCGATGCCTCAGACCGGCACGACTCTGGGCCAACACCCCGGGGGGATGCCGCCTCACATGCAAGGGATGGGCGACAACAGGCCCCCACCCGACGGGCAACAACAACCCGAGGGGGAGGGGAGGAAGCAGGACATCGGCGACATCCTGCAGCAAATCATGACTATCACCGACCAGAGTTTGGACGAGGCGCAAGCAAGGTTGCCCGAGTAAAAAATGTCAAAGTTTTCCTCACAAATTTCTTGTAGCAGACTATCTCTTTCTAGTAGACGTTCTTTCTCTCTCTTGTTGCGATTTGTTGATTTTTGCTTTTTTGTGTTTTTGCAAGTTCTCTGATCCCGATTATCTTAGTCGTCTTGGTTTTTCTTTCTTTCTTTCTTCAGGAAGCACACGCTGAACTGTCACAGAATGAAGCCTGCCCTCTTCAGCGTCCTCTGCGAAATCAAAGAGAAGACCGGTAAGTTTTCTTCTTCCTTTCTCTTGTTTATTTTATGTACAAGGCGTTTACCAAAGTATTTGAGTGTTACACGCTTTGTTGTTGTTCTTGGGATTCGAACCCGGGACTCCCGTCCTGTCCTGCCTTTCCCCAGCGCGATCGCCGTACCCAGACCCAGTCGCAGGTTCCAAACTTTCCCTCCAATTCCGGGCCGGCCAATGCACGGGGCGCTCCACCGGGCCATCTATCTATTTTGTCGGCAGACGCTAGAAATGTGAAGAATGATGAATAATTACCGCTGAAAAAATGTCCGCTGACACCAGCAATCGACATAAATTTTCGAAACTGACGGCCGACTGCCGCCAATTTTCCGCCCTCTGGCCTAATGATCGTGTCAAAAAAATCTTCGTCCAGTTTTTCTCGGACTGCAACCCGCAATCAGTTTCCACAACAAGCGCGTCCGTCCTTCGCTCCCCAGTCATTGTCTCTCCTGATTTACTGTGGGATAATCGAGATGTGTTTTAAAACCCGCGCTTGGCTATTAAGATCTATTTTGTCCAGATAAATATGGCCCATAAAATGAAATATTATCACTTAAGTATTTGGGTGAAGGACGCGCTAGCCTGTCGTAAACTACTGGTCAAGCAGAAGGAATATTGGCACCTTGCGAACCTTTCGTCCAATCTCATTCTTTTCATGTTCCCCAGAGTTTTTATGAATGTTTCAAGTTCAAGGATGTAATTTTCTTTGTCTCATGTACTCCACATATTACATTCTGAGCCCAGAATGACTATCAGAACTGGTAGTCCTTATGTTACCTGTGTACTGTTGATTGCTAGATTATTATGATGAAAGGGAAAGTGATTATGACTTCTCAGATTTTTATTTTCCGGTTATCTGAAGTTAAGGACAAGTATGTTCTATTACTTCACTTTTTTCTATTCTTCCAGTATGCAATGTTTCTGTTCGTTTTTTTAATTTGTTCTCCATCATTGTGAAATATTACTTGTGTTGTCATTTCTACCCAGTTAAAAATCACTTTTCCATTCATAAGAATATATTGGCTGGGACATTTCCCATTTTCATTTAACAATCAAGACTGTTCGCAATTGTGACATACTTATTTCCTGTCAAACACATTTATGTATAGTTAGAATTTAAACGGCGGTGTCATTATTTCTAATTTTGTGATCATTGCCTTGCTTTTCAGCATTTAGTACACAAGGATGTCATGTTATACTAGCTGTTAGTATCCAAAAACTTCCTGTACAATAGTGTCATTGCTAGACTTGTGTTTAAGATTTTCAGTATTGTATGGAGCCTATCTGTACTTGACATTGGTTTTGTTAACCCCTGAACCAGCCTTGTACAGTTGAGGTTTTTGAGGGAAGGCGACAACTGTGAGGTTCATATATATACTCTGACATTGTTTGGCAGTTCTGGTGACCAAACTGTCATCCCTGGCCAGTTAAAGAAAGACTAACCACTGTTCTGATTGACAGGGTCATACCTTCCTGTCCATGGTATTCAACAAGCCAATGGCAAAGTCAGTTGGTCAACTGTAAAGCGTTGACGGTCATGTTTAAAGCCAGTTGTGTCATTGCCTCGTATTTGTTTCTACGATCTGTGTGGTTCTTTGATCATTACAGCAAGGTTGGCGTTTGGGTCAGAGCACAACATGTGCTACGGCTTGTGAGTGGTTTTAACACCTTGTCCTTTTTGTTGTTTCATTTTTACGGGTGAAGGTAATTATGTCGTTAGTTGGATTGCTGGTTTGTTTGTACTTAAAACAACTGCCCCGTTGCGGTATTCCCAAAACAAGAGAAGGCAGGAAGAGCCCGAAACATGACGTTGGTACAAAGACCCGCATGTGGAATACCAAAAGTAGAGAAGTCAGCAAGATTCCTGGACGTGATCTTTGTAGAAGTACCATGTCCATATGTTATGCTGCTACCAGTGGTAAGAAATACCACTCAAATAACCGGTCAGGCTTGTCTGTGATCAGGGGTACGTGGTGAGGTTGTGGCCAAGTCTCCAGCATACCAAAGCAAAGGATCTTTCAGCTGGGGTGCAGCTTGAGATGTTGACAGGGGTCGGCAGAATTTCATCACCTGGTAGTCTTGATGTGGCCTCCCTGTTCCTGGGATAGAAGCAGCGCATATGATTGACAAGGGGGTGCTTTCCTCCTGTATCCAGATAATAGCGGCCCACTCAAAAGGATGAGTCCATTCAATTTGGGGATATTGGATGCATTGCTTAAGGGGACTGCTGCACTCTGGGTGAACCCTTTTACCAATTACTGAAAGACTACCCAGAAAATGCCACACACCCATGCTGTTATTATGCCATACATGAACTAAGCTAAGCCACGCTGACTGCACTTGTCCAAAGCTAAGTTACAACGTGTGAAAATACAAATGGTCATGTGCATACGAGGTGGGTTATACTGATCTCAGACAGACATGTTTTGCTTCAATATCTTTATGTGCACAGCCTGTCAATAGGGTTTCGTAGGGAGGAATCAAAATTTGGAAATGAATGGCCAATAAGCTCTCCAGAAGACATTAGAGGTGTCAGTGTGTGATGGGTAATGGGTATGAATAGTGGAGACCAGTTCATTTAGACTCCATTTCGGTTGCCAAGGTAGATTTATTCCAGCTCAGAGTAATCCTGGACAGTTTGGTTTTCATGCATAATTAGACAGCGATCACGCCAGTGAATACTGGATAATTATGTCTGTGTGTGTGTGTGTGTGTGTGTGTGTAGAAAAAAACGGCAATATTCTTTTGGTCCTTACTAGCAAAATTCAAATATATATACAAAGATTGCTGGATTTGTGGCTTGAATTTGTGAAAATGGCCAGTGCTGACAAGACAGATCAAACTAAGTGCAAAAAATGACTCCAGTTAGCTCATACCTAAATCTACAAAAAAGCTGATTTATACAGATTATCCAGATAACAATGATTGAAAAAACAATATTGTCGATTTGAAAATGCTCCACTGGCTTTTCCACAAGTAGGGATCGTAAGAAGACGCGTAACATAACAAACAAAAACTGAATCACTATTTCGCATTCAAGCAAGCCTGGAAGAAATTATAATGCTGTGGGGGGAAAATTGCCCATTTTTTTGTTAAGAAAAAAATATTTGAATAATTCTGCTTTGACATTGAACCATGACAAATACATCTGGAAAAATTTGTCACAAAAACAGTTAAAACTTGGCAGATAAATAGCTCCACAGTGTAGAATATGGCAACTATTTGACAAATGTATACCTGGTAGGGAAAGGAAGATATAATCTCTGTCCACATGTCAGTTACATGCTAGACAGATAAGAATCCTGTGTTTCAAATACATGTACTAGTGTGGGAAAAATCTGTCAATGGTGGCTGGGAATATGAATTACAGCATCACAGTGGGAGGGTGTGGTTAAGGCAATTGTCACCTAGGTGTGATTCCCCTTGCCTCTGTTTATCGTAGATGTGTGAAAGCCTCTACAAGGGGATGGCCAGCTTTGAGCTGATTCTCTGCCATGGTTTGGCATTGGAGGGCATAATTTTGTGTTGGTAATTGGCACGCTGAAAGGTATTAGCTGTTCTCAAGGCTGCGTGACATCCTTTGTCATGTTCAACTGTTTCATATGCATTTATTCCAAAGAAAGGAAAGAAAGACATCTGTGGTTTTGCTGGCATTTGGGAAAAACTATGCCATGCTACAGTACAGAAACTATGCTTACAGAGAGCAGATAGTAGTTGTGTGATCTGTATACTTAATGAGCTATACACCATAACATCTTTAGACATGAGAGAATTGATTCCTTTAGACATCTTTATTATTCCCCTAGTGTACTCTCCTGGTCAATTAATGACCAGACAGCGCTATAATGTATCCCAACCCTGTGATATCTTCGCTATTGCTATGTCTATTAGCCCATCCCAGACAAAACAAGAAAAAATGAGTCATGTATTTCCCATACATGTATCTCATTTGATTATGTGTACGTTGTAGTAGGGTAAAATCATAGGTAATTTGTGAAACACCCCCAGCTTTTTACAGAAATGTCAGTATGAAGTATAAACACTGCTAATGTTTATGTCCACTGGAATCGTATGTACGGGTCATTTCTGATGCAGTGGTGAATTCAATATGGTGGCGGCCGCCAGCATTGATCAGAACATTTCCATTGTGGCTGCTTGATGTTTTAGTCATGTTTGGAACCTGGATGGAACAAAATCCTTCTTGATGGACTGTATAATTTCTGCACTCTGTATGTCAGTCGTGTACAGAATTTTTTTTCAGTAAAACACAAGGACTTGTAGGCCCTGGAAATGTCCTAAACAAATGAAGCTTGTACTGTTTTGCCTGCAGACATTCCGTAGAATCAGATGTATGGTACTAGGAAAATGCGTGGCCCTCTCATTGTACTATTGTAATAGTTAGTGCCTGCAAAGCTGGCCCTTAGGCGTATTTTTTCTACATACAAAATACGGGTCTGGGCAAAGCAGACAAGATGGTAGCATTCCAAGAAATGCGGCTCAACTGGTGGCGAACGAAATTTCACTGTTGTATTGCATTTGCTATTCAGTCATCGGCTGTCAAACCCTGCCATGTTCAACGTAAATTTCCCCCAGAATTCAGGCGTTTTTTGCAGCCCTACTTGTGAACAGGAGAGCCCTCTGGATACCCCACACCCCACCAGGATGTGTGCAGAAGGCACGCTTCAAGAACGTCCCGCAGAGTCTGCCCAAATTTGCTTAACCTACTGAAGAAAAAACCCATCAAAGTTGTTATATATATATTTTCCTGCGCAGCATATTTATGCCTTAATGTTTCAGAAAGCAGCGGTCGTGGTCAGGCTCCCCGGCCTCGCCTGGTACATACAGTGGAACATACATTCTATCCAAGCTGCTACGCCATGCTAATTACGCCTGGGGTTTGGTGCAGGAGTTTTTCAGGCATCCATCCATCATGTCCGACAGCCCGCCCCCAGGGAACCAGGTGGCTGCTGGCACCGAGTACCTTATCGCTTTTTCCCTCCCGCTTTCGAATTCCTGCATGAGAAGAGCTTTTACCTGATTCATGTGGACCTGAATTTTTCCACCAGCAGGAGGTTGTAAAACAGAAAATCGTGGAAAAATTATGTTTTCTTCGAATTATTTAGAAAGAGAAGTATTTCGGTTCAACAATGACTTAGCAACTGAATTCAGGATGAGAGTGCAATTCACTGTGTATTGTTTAGCTGGAGGTCATGTCCAATTTTTGTATAATAGAAATCTAAGTGCTGTTTTTTTAAATATAAAAACATTATTATAGTGTTGGCTAAATGATACAAATCTATGCTAGCACTACAGCATTTAAAAATAACACTGTACAGAAGCAGGGAAAAACATTTGAAAAAAAATTTATATTAAAGCTCTGTGGTATATATTTTTTCGTATGTTTGCTCGCTGTTTATGAAATGTAGTGAAAATCATATCACCGGTGCAATTACAGCGAGGGTCGGCCATATCAGCTCAGCTCTCTGGGAAGTTATTGAGTTGAACTTCGGTGTCATAGGCAACGTGCAGTATTAATGTGTTCCGTTATTAGAGTGAACAGGGTTACGCCACCGAGTGTTTCGGATCTGTTTGCCAGCATGGCACAAAATTGACTTTGTCTTTCAGAACTGTGTGTGTCCTCAGGGGAAGTTGTGTAGGTGGGGCGGTGGCACGTAACGGCTTTCCTGTGTATAATGTTGTCTGCGCCCAACATCCAACATAAAGTCTGGTCGGAAGTTAAACAAGATTTTAATAACAGATAATGCTCGCAGTCCTTCTAATTAGATCAAAAATATCTAGTGAACATTTTTGACACCTGGCTGTACTTGATGTAGTGTTTGAGACTTCACAACTGAAAAATTAATGAGCATTCTTAACAATATATTGATGTTGAAATAATGAAGAAAACTGTTATGTACACCTCTTTGTGAAGTATTTCTAGCCAGGGAGGTAATTGATAAGGAAAAGTTACATAATCCAAGAATTGAGCCATTAATCTGCATAATCAGGCAAGGGAACCAGCCAAGTTTACAATTTGGAGAACGAAAACTGTTCAGGCTTTCTCCTCCACACTTTCTCGCCTGAGTCGTCTGCTATATTTTTTTTTCTTATAAACAGGTTGCTGGATTAATCCGGGTGAGATATGTACTGTGTTTGTAATCCTGATTTTACCCGTACGAAATCCCTAGGATTTTTGCCTAAACCTCCACCTGGCGTTGGATATAGAAGAAAATCCACTTGGCCCTTCTGCCCCAACTTTCATCAAAAACAACATTCTTGCCCTAGCCTTGTTTGTTTTTGTAGCATCCCAGAAAAGGAAGTAGCAACTTAAGAAAGAATGCAGGTAGGACAGGAGGTTCGTTCTGGACTAGAAAACGTGTAGTTCTTTGGATCTGTTCGGATATAACATACAGTCAACATTTGGTTTCTAAAACTTCAGTGCTACTTCAAGACAAGGTAATTACCTATAAAATAGAACCTTTCAATTCTGTTGTTTTCGCTGTTTGTGGTATATATCAGATATATTCGTACCTAAAATGTAACATATTGAAGGACAGGTTATTAGCGATTTCGGTTTGTACATATCCAGATCACGGGCTTTTCATGTGTCTCTTTTACTGCCCATATTCTCACACAGTCCTTATCTGTCTTTGGCGGGCATCTCCAAGATCATAGCAGATTCTGTAAATAATTGATTCACATGGGCTATCCACCTTTCCACGCTAGTGGCTGCACAGAATTTGAACCTTTTGTGGAAGGAGGAGTTAAATTGTCCCCTTACTATCACGGTCACCCTCAGATTGACATGTGAAGCGCCTGGCAGCGAGGGTAAATATTGAGAAGGCTATTTTCGCCACCTTTGTGTAATAGGCCTTTGAAGGTATGGATTTTATAATGAAGACGAGAAGTTGTCGGGTTTTGTTATATTTGGGACGCCAGCTGTATGATGTTGGTGCAGGCCTTGATGTGACTTGTTTGCCAGAAGGGATCGATTTTCGTCCAATTTCTGAAAGATGGTAACACTCTACCCAAACTATTTGCCCCCAGCTGTATCGGGTTTCAGCCTGGGCAGGGTCATCTAGAGTTCAGGCCTGTACTGAGGCACAAAGTGAGCTGGGATTGCTTCCTGCAGGGAGATATCACTGCAGATAAACACCACAACCTGGCGCCTCAAAAAAACGTCTGTGGACAAGGCTTGATGGAAAGATTTCCGGTGCAAATTTCACAGATTTAAACCAGTCTCTGGCTTGATTTTTGTGGACCGCGGAAAAAACATGTTCTGCCTTGCAAAGCATAACATTTCGCGTCGGACTGTGCCCAGGGAAAAACACGCCATTTGACCAGTTCTGTTTACATGCATTTGCCTGACAATACAAGTTCAAGGGGAGTTAAACTGCATGGCGGAACAGGCAGAAATGTGAAGTAGACAAAGGGGCATCGTAAGCCGTGTTGTTGAAGGTGTATGTTTTGATGACTTTGCTCCCATTGTTGGACATGGTTATGGTTTATCCCAACACAGACTGTCCTTGGAGGAAATGGGATTGTTTATCTTGGCTGGAGGGGTTTGTCTTACAAAGGGTACGACCAGCCCCTGAACCTTACAGGGACAAGTGTTGCTCTCTTACCAGCTTCAGAAATATGATGTTAATCTTATGAAGAAAGATAAGAAATTTTCATTCAATCTTATGAAGAAAGATAAGAAATTTTCATTCACAACTTAAGACTGGAAAACCAGGACTCAACATGATATTTGAAAAAAATTCAAAACAAATTGGTAGGTAACCTCCATTAACATTTCTGCACCAGCTTGCATATTTCTGCCACTTTGAAAAACAGTGTTTTTGAGAGACCAATGTAGTGCAGCACTCCCAGGTATGCACAGTTTAGATATGCAGGAGTACATTTATACTGGAGAAAGTTGAATTGGAGATCTTTTTTAGACACAATTTTGCTAGTGGCGGATATGTGTAACCTGGCAGAATTATGTTAATAGACGTTACATCTGAAGTTGGAAGAATTCTACCGAATTTCTTCTAAAAATTCTAATCTAAGCAGTTTCATTTTCCTTTCTTGTATACATTTCAAGAAAACAACTTTTAAGATTTCCTCACCTGAATTTTTACTCTTAACACTTTCTGTTGGAATCCGTCACTAGCTGTACTGTACTGGTGAAATATTAGATGATCAGTATGAATAGTGGTTGCCCCTCAGAATGGCAGGAAGGGTTTGTGTTGCTAATCCTTCTTGATCTCTGCAAATGTTCCTTCAGAAGCTGTGAAAACCCCTGAAGTAGGAAGGGGTCCGGAGGAACACATTTGTCTTAGGAGGAACGCATTTGTCTTAGGATTCCTAATGAAGATTCTGTGGGTTCTAATGAGCACCACAACCACCCCAGGGAGGGGAAGGATGGTTGTTTGCAAAGATGAGGGAACTGTGGTAAAATTTTATCAGACTTCAGAACACTTAACCATCATTCATAGGGCAAGATTGAATCAATCAGGTTTTGAGAATTTCATTTCTGAGAAGATTTGTGCCCAGTTTCATTTATTGGTACTGGAATATGTATTGCATATCAACTCAATATTTTGGCAAAAGAACAAACTGGGGATCTGGGGGCTTTGAATAAAAATGGGAAAAGATTCGGTTTAGGAGAAAAACTAAAATCTTAATGTGAGAAAGTAGACCTACAAATGAAGGCATTCAGTTGAACAGACTTGCTCTTGAAGATAAGGGCAGTCTTGAGTCACTTTCACCATAAAACATAAACTTTCCAGATCACCTTTGCATTTTTTTTCAAATTACAGACTTCTTCTTGAAATGCAGCTGATTGGATTCTACTGCAGCATCTCACCTCTGGGAATTAGCAAAAATAATGGGGCAGAATTTTTCATACTGCTTCATTACCCACATCATTACTGATGCCCAATTTGGTTGATTTAAAGGACTTTTTGTCGAAGGCATTAGTAACATGGGAGGAAAGAGGATTATGTATTTTTTTCAGTCTTGAATCCCTTACATAACCAGTGCCAGTGGATTCATAAATATCATCAAGACTTTTAAAAAATCATACTTAGTGTTTGACTTGTAAAAATAGCCTGACTTTTGTGTATTTGCACAATGTAGTATATGTGAAACTGTGACTATGTACATACATTGTCAAGGCCACTGCTATCCATGTGGTGCACGTAGATTGTAGACCCATAAACTGACCACAAAATAACCAATTACATAATCTTACGGGTATGTAAAGTTTACGAGTGCTGTGGGTATGTCTGCGACGGAGATGATGGCCGTATATGTGGATGGTAAGTAGTCACAAAATTCATCTCATTCCAAGGTTACAAATTAACTCCAATCTTTTAATAAACATAACCGGTATATCAGTCCGTTTATGAATCTGATCACGTATGAAGTCTACCAGGAATTCAATGCGAGCTGGAAGGGTAAATGTAAATTTTTAATGAGGAATTGAACTAAACGCTGAGGGTGCTACGCCCTGTCTACCAGTGCGAGTGTTCTAGGTTGATAATTACATTTTCCTAACATGTCAGTGAAGGTTAACAACATCGCAGGGGTCCCGCTTGAGTGACAATGTCAGGACCGCCGCTAAACGTGATCAGGCCGCTGATGACATAATCACCAAGGATAGGCAGGGGGAGACAAGAGAAAGGCAAGTTTTTGATTGACATTGGGGAAGCCCTACTCACCCTGGGATTTCAGAATATTGATGTGAACAACCGGCAAGGTGACATGTGGTACTGCTGGCTGTCAGGGCGCCTGACAAGGTGTCTGCCCACAGGGCTTGGTGGGCCCATCACGGCACAGGATCTTGTGACTGTATCAGGTACAAAATCTCTGCAGTCTGCTGCCTCTAATCTGCATGTGTACCTTTTTACTGGTCTACCATGGGATCCTCTAGTAGAGTACCAACATTACCTTCAGAAAAACACCAGAAGGCAATCAAAATGTGATCTTTTCCAGACATTAAAGATTTTTCCATAAATCTTTCGGAGTGACAGCGATATTTTGTCATGTGACAGTGACAGCTTGAGTAAGTGAGGGCAAAGGATTTGGTAGAAAAATGAGCCATTAAAGGAAGGTGACACCAGGATTCTGGGTGGGCCGATCTGACATTTCCACTGTAACTGACACAACCATGCACCAGTGTAAAGCAAGTGCAGCACTTTATGTAAAATTGCTGGTTGACCTTGTAGCCAGTCACCTAGTAAAGGGAGTGAAATTGAAGAATTTCCCTGCAGTTTGAATTGCAATAGAAAGGAGCAAATTGCTTGGGCACTAGAAACACATTTAGTTGTTGACTTTTTCTGTTAACATGGGCAGAGTGGGCTGTAATACTAATACAAGTGTTTTTAGTTACAGGTAAAGCCAGCAGTCATTTCCGCACGTCGTTTTAAACAGTTCAGTTCAGTACATACACCTGCAAATCTGCCGCACCACATTTTGGCAATCATAGTTCTGGAAAGCTGCAAGTACTACTACAGTGGTGCTTGGATCTCAGTGTGACTTTGATGTTGTAGTTCGGTAGTTGCCGTTTTGCTTGCAGGTGGTCTGCGCTCTGTTAGATTACTGCGAAGGTCAAGAACAAAGGGCCAAGTGATTGTTTTCCCTTTTGGCTCCCATCCCAATGCTTGAGTGGAGTGTGAGCAAGGGGAGATGTATTTAATGCACAACACTGAAGAAGCCAGGAATGTTTTACCGTGAGTTTCCCTGCACATTCCCGATGTGGATTGAAGCGGTGATGTGGCTGTCGGAAGAGCAGTTGGCAGTGGAAGGAAGGTAGTGTTACACCACCACATGGGCCAAACTGTAAGGGGCATTTTTAGCATTCCCCTACTCTGGGAGGCATGTGTCTACACACCCTGTTGTTATAAGGGGAGACTGTATACATCACGCACGTCCAAAGCGACAGGACCGAACATTTTACGTTGCGGTGATATTTCAAAGCGGCAGACACCAAGGTTGAATCAGAGGCATCTCTATCAATCCTGCGTGTTTGGATGTATATCTAGAGAGCCGATGTGTCACTGACAGTGCCTTATTGGTAATGGGTGACAAAGTTGCTGACAAACTTCTCAGCGGATATGCTGCAGGGGGCAGCGCCATGTCAGTGATGTATCATGCCGCTGCCATTCCGGAAAATGTCAGAAAAATGTCATATCGTTCGCATGTTTGTCACCCCTGGCAGTTGCAATGTTTCACCAGATTGGGGGACAAGAAAGAAGTAATGAAAGGCCGCCGAGACATTTTGGATTCTTTGACTGTGTGATAAAAAGCATTAATCTTTGATTGCAGTTCTTTTGATCTTGCACCAGTAACACGAACAGGTGAGGATGCTTTACACATTCAATATTTGCCCATATTTTGTCGGGTAAGGTGTTATTTGAACCTTGCTGATAACGCACACCAGATAAACATTCAATAAATTCTAAGAGCTACATGCAACAACCCCTTCCCAAAACATCGGTAAATATGTCAGTGTAATGAAGGCCCGTAAAATTTTGATTTATTTATAGGTTGACTCTGAGCTGCCAACTAGGTCTGGCATGGCAACCATCTGGCTGTGAGATGTCACCCCAGCGGGAGGGGGGCCAAGCACCCTGGTCAAGTTACAGGGTGAAAAGTTCAGTGTCTTGAACTAAACTGATCGCAATCATTGAATGCAGCCATCTCTGTGAAAATCAGGACTTCCTGAGATGCCTTGATAGCTCCCAGACAATGTGTGTGCTGTCATAAGGTGTTAGAATTGATGTGGGACCTGTCATTATCACCATTAGGACCAGAGGGTTGTGCAACTCCCAGGAGGTGAAAAGTTCAGCAAGTAGCCATGATGGGATGTTTATTTGACCCTCAAGACAACCTTGCCCATCTCTCTGTTTGTTGGTCTTAACTCTCAAGCCGGCCAGGTTGACAGTTCTGGGGGAAGGGGAAGAAATGTTTTGGGGTGGTTTTTAGTTTCAAGACGGGGAGATCTTTCTGAAGGTTACTGGCGGGATCTGATGATTCAGAGCTGCTCATATCCCAAGATGCACCAGGACAGAAGGTGAGAACCCCCTGAGGGTTTCCAAGCTGTCTCAGCAGGGAGTTTGTCACCTGAGAGATGCAGCTCATCCCCCCAGGCCCTGGTTTTCTTCTGGGTCAAAAGTTCACCATGCTGCATACCACTTAATCAGGTCCACTTATAAGAAGGTCCCCACCAATCAGGAGTGTCCCCTTTCAGATGTGTGTGCCTGGAAAGGGGAAGAGAATTTGGGATGCACAGATCCAATTGTGACAGGTCAGTGCCCCTCACTGACCCAGTCATGCAGACAGACAGGTACTGAGAGAGTTCACAGGGTACTGGGGACATGTATCGATTGCTCCTATTTTTCAGCACATGTGGGATCGAAAAAGGCTTGATGAACTCAAGAGACAGTTCTCCTACTCGGATGTTGTATCATGTGGTAGAGCAAGAAAGGCAATGTAACATTCAGAATATTCAGACATAGATAATAACTTACAACTAGAGAAATTCTAAAAGTTCGGGGGAAATCAGGAATACGATAATGATGAGGTCTCTTCCTTAGTTCAACAGTGAACAATTTGAGACATTGGCAGAATTTTGCCCAATATGGTTCAAAGGTCTAGCAATATAACCTGATTTATTGACATCCACCTACTGTCCCTACTACTGACCAATGAGAGTGGAGTATAGATGTTGTGTTGGAGGTAGCTTTATTATGGCAACTGTTTCATATTGAAAGATGCCGTTCCCTATATTGGAACTACATTGAATTACTGTTTTTTTTTTAAACCTTTGTCAAACGATTAGAAAAAGATGCTGCTTCGTTCTGGATTTGTCAGGACAGAAAATATATTTCATCAAACACATTACTGTACCTGGTAGCTAAGAAAATGGAAGAATCATATTGGAACAATTTGTCTTGCTGTCTTTCTTCCTCCTCCAAAAAGGCACGCTTGGCATATCAATCCAATATCACCACCAATAGACCAACTGTGTGCATCCTCCTCTTCCTGTGGACCAGTTTGTCTCTGTCACTGCCTGGAGGGGAAAGACAAATGATTCTGCCATCTCCTCTCCTCTGCCTGCTGTCAGTCTGTAGGAGCGGTGAGATACAGGGAGTACCCATCCAGTCTTCTGACATGTCACCCAGGAAAGACTGATGTAGCCACACTCTGTCCTCCTGCCCTTCCACCAGTGTGTAGGGAGCCTTCCCAACCACCATGCCATCTTCAGTGTCACCCCTTGTGACAGGCGTAACATAGCAAAATGTCAGGAGAAATCACGTTCAAAATATACCTCATGTGTTGTGCAGATTGCATGCAGTTCTATTACTGGGTGAATTTTTTTAAGGGACGTTTTCCAAGCATTATGATTGACAACGAACACCATTGAGTAAGAACTTGACAAAGCAAATATGTACTTGACCTATGTCAAAGCTGCTCTTTTTTTTTACCTTGAACCCATGCTTACACAACCATCGATGTCCTTCTGATGAACTGTTCAGGAGGCATTTGGACATGTGAGTCATTGAAAATATTTTATCTTCCTAAGAATGTAACAAAAGAAACTTTCATTTTTGATTAACGAACATCGCAAAAATGCTCCACACACTCCGAAACCTTGTGGCAGTCATTCGAAATTTCTAACCAGAGTGCTGCCACTAGTGACTATTTTATCTTCTTATAAAGAATGTAACAAAAGAAAGTTTCATTCTTGATCTATAAACATCGCAAAAATGCTCTGAAACCCTGTGGCAGTCATTCCAAAAGGAAGACAGCTTTGAATGATTTACAAGCTCTCAACAGTATACCAAGACCTTGTCTGATCAACCACCCAATATTTCACCTACTGTAATAGACTATTAGTCCTGCTGTGATTGAAGGATTGTAAATAGACAATTATTTGTGAATTTTCTAACCGGAGTGCCGCTACCAGCCGCTATCTGTATGCACACTCACTCCTGGCTCTCAAAACAAACAACAAACTGTTTTTGTTTGTGGCTGTTCTAAATTAACCACTGCCTTTAGCCTTGTCAGGAAAGAGGAAAAAGTGGGGAGCCATCAATCTGGTTTGGAAGGGTGGTAAATAGCGCTGGTCAATTGTTTGTAATCTGCCCAATTTCAAACAATAGCTGTGGTCATTTATCAGGAGGCAGTGCTAGTGGCCACTTAGCCACTGGGTCCTGTGGTCTCTGCTCAGGCCTTCCCATTGGCTGACCATTGCTAATTAAAGGGGACAGTTGTGGTGATTTTGTTTAACACAGTGGTGTATGTGATTGGATGGGTAATTTGTCAGTTTATCAAATATCTAATCCATTTGTTCCCATATCACTGCTACAGCTTCGGACAGCATAAAATCAATCTTCATTTGTACCTTTTGGCACAAAGAAAGAGAAATCCTTAACCCAGTTCTTCCAGACAAGTTTATGTTTACAAATCTAACCCAGCAAATAGGGCAGTTTGCAGTGTAGCATTGTTTATATTTAAGCTAAAACGTCATGGGATCATGGACCTCTTTAGATTGTATATATCAGATACTTTTCTATCCAAACCGCATGGTTTTTGTTTAGTTATGATAGCAGCTTTGTTAGTTTGCCTTCACTGTCAGGAATGATCTCAGAGATGCAAGATAGATAAGCCGTCAGTATTTCCAGGGTCCATGATTATTTACCCTCCAAAAAATGGGCTGGCAGAGGATTTCTAGTTGAAAAACTTGCCAGCCTACCTGGCTCCTAGCTTTCTCCAGGGCCATTAATTTCAGTGGTAATTTCACCCAAGCCTGGAGTGGAATCTGCTCTGAACTCCCAGGCTAGATTTGTCAATGTCCAAGCCAAAGCTCATGAGGTCTCTCATTCTGGCCTAAGGGATTAGGAAATGGCACATAGCAACCTTGGAAATGAGAGGGTAGTGGTTGCCAGAAGCTCTCAGCTGGCTTATTTGGTAGTTCATGCTTCGCAGTAAGATATCTTGCGGGCATCTTGAAGCCACTCCATCCATACAGAAAAAGGCCGTTATTTTTCCCCACTGATTTTTCGCACAAGACTCAACGATCTGTAGACAGAATACAGACCTCCTTTTGCAGTGAAGGATACAGTTTATATATGGAATGTGCATGTTCTGTGAAAATCAACATTAAATGCTATTTGTCGTAATACTCCATCACATACTCCCGGGCCGGCAGCACGCGCTCTTCCGTCATTTGACGACAGCGCTATGTGTAGTCCTCTTATCAGGCAAGAGTGTGCCTACCTTGTGTTTACTGTGTAAATCTTTGCAGTCTGGGGTTCAAGGTGACTATTCTAAGCACCCCCTGTATTGTCTAAGCTTGTAATAAGTAACAGGGTACTCTTATATAAAAGGTAGAGATTGCTGACTCCGTATGTCATAAACTGTTATCTAGAGAGTCCTACATAACTCTATCTATGGTAGTACCAACCCTTGAGTGCTATAAGAGCTGTAAAATGTCTTCTCCGGGTCCTTCACATTGTAACAGTGTGGGAAGGTTCGAATGGGGGTATTTCATTATCAGCGTGCAATACGGGGCCTAATGAGTAGGGTAAATAATAAGTAACCAGGTGAAATGTAGTTTGGTGGAGTTTGTGTGCTTTCCCAATCAGCAGGTCGGCCCAGGTGGGCAGTTTTGCTAATAAGCACCTGTCTCAAATAATAGCATCGCGTGGGCGAACTGTACAGGACAATCTGAAGAATTTCTATAGTGGGGACTCTATAGTGGTGATATCATATTATCAGATTCTTAGAGCAGCTGTAAATCATACATTTCATCACTGGGAGTTTGTTCGTCGCATTTGTTTGCAAATGGATGCCATAGCACTAGTTTCAGGATACATGTATACTGATGCAACTGATTCCCTATCTATGCTCTATGAAAGGATTTTGTCATAAAACTAACTGCTCAGTATTTTCATTCCAAAGGGTTTCCAGTGCTTTCATGTATGTAATTATTTTCCTTTCCTACTGTGCTCTAAGATGGAATTGAACTGATAAGAACACTATACAGGCTATTGTGTCACACATACTAATTGCAAACAATGTTTGTGTAGCTATGTTGTCCTCCAACCATTCTCCGGTTATCTGGTGTTTCCCGAATCGTGTAAAAAGGAAGTGTTTGACCCAAACTAACACGTCTTTCGGTGGATTTGATTGACGGCGGGTTAAACATTGTTGCCACCGGCCTGACCAGTAAACAAGAGGCCAAAAACTGTGGCTGTCCCAGCTGACGGGGCGACACAGCACAACAAAGGCGGGAGGGAGGGAGCGGGTCGAGTCAAGGCAGAAGGTCCCGACGTGAGCTGGATCGCAAATTGCCTCGGATTGACTGGCAGGGACCAATCAGGGGATGACGCTTGGGGTCACGTGACGGCGAACTTGCACTTGATTTATGGTCCGTTCGGCAGCGCTTATCGACCCCATGGCGGTTTTTCTGCCAGAGGAAGAGAAAGACCTCCTGTATACGGCGATGTGCCTTCGAGACAGATAAATAAACCATACAGCCTGCTCAAGGGATACATTTGGTTCACAACATAAGGAAACGGCTAGATGTCGGCGGTAAAATTACGGCAAATATCATAAAGTGGAAGTGCGATATCTTTGGCCATGATTCACCATGGCGGCACCTTTTGCGTGATGGAAAGCGGTCACATGTCAGACCTGAAGGGTTTCTTTTGTCCGCTCAAGGTCCATGGACATATAATTATATTTGTCATTGAAAAAAGATAATCATACCTATTGGCATGGGAGAAAGTATAGGGAAAGTTGTAATGATACTATTCAGATATATGAGAAGAAATATTTCAAAAGACGTAGTAGGTTCTTACTGAAGCCTTGTTAAGGTGAAATGTGTCAGTATGTGTGTAAACAATACTATCAGCTAAGTCAGTCACAATAACACGTTAGTGCAAAGTAGAGATTATAATTCTTTCCAGTGGAAAATGTCATTTTGAAACATGAAAAATCATATTTGTTCAAGCACGTATTAGCCCTTATGGAGAAATATGCTTTTAATATTGAAATTTGACTAGTGTGAAGATGGTGTAACAACGTTGCTGCTGAATTAATTGATAGTCAGATAGGATTAGACTTGTTCTGTCGAGTGACCTTTCTGGTGATGAATAGGCAGATGGGCGAATATTCTGCTGGGTTCCTCATCAGCAGGATCCATGGAGCTAATGCAGCTGCCGGTTTAGAGTCCTAACGACTTTGGGGCATCTCGCGTTATTAACGTTCTGGCCATAGCCATTAATTTACTCTCTTTGCTCTTCGTGTAGAAGTAACTAAGTATGGCAGACTAACATCTATCAAGGTTCCCCCAGGACTATTTTATTTAACTGTAAAAAGAAACATTTTTAAGTTTACGTTTTACTTTTTGAGACAAATTTGAGAATGTTTTACTCAGAGAGACGAGTACTAACAACACCAAAACTGCTTCCAATGATATTCTGTCATTTCATAACTTCAAATTCCTTCAGAAGTAAAGTGACTGATGGACTTTATTTAGTGCAAATTATTTCTACCTCTTGCCTGTAGGAATTGTCTGTATCAGGGAATGATACAGCATTTACCTGTTGTCATTTGCAGGGGTACCATGCCCTTCAGGTTGATGAATATAGGAAGGACAGATAAGTTATTCATTAAATCATCCATCATATCAGAAGCCATAGGCGAAAAACTGAGAAGAAAGTTTAGTAACCCCCCCTTCCAACGTCTGTATAGAAGTTTAAAACACATATATAGTGTTCACCTCCTACACCAATGCTGTAAATTGTGGACCTAAGCAATGCCAGAGAACAAAATCATTTTGTCATAGGGAGATCCCAGTGAGACTACCTGTTATTTGCTGATAATAGGGAGAATGCAGAAGCTGTTATAGGAAGAAATCACAGTTGTATCACAAGACCAGCAATGGACTAAGTTGAGCTGGAAAGAAATCTACATTAATGCCTACTCCTGCATTTTTTATCAGTCATCAGAAATAATGCCAAGTAAAGCCTTTTTTATTTCCGGGCTGAACATCTTTTCCCGATCTATCATGATGAAGTGACCTTAATCCTCACCTTCGGTCACGTGACTGGTTGATTTAGATCCAGCTTTCACTCCTGGGACGGGAGGGAAATCTGCATTTTTGCCTCGGTGGAAATCTCATTATGAACATTTTGTCCTTCTATCTGCCGGTGTCATCGCTTCATTTGCAGATGCCATCTTTCTTCAGTGCCCGGGAGGCAGGGTTTGGTGACAACGCTGTTTGATGAACTACTGGGTTAAAATGATTTACCTTGCGATCTCCTCTTTGCTGACATTGACTGTGGCACAAGTTTCCAGGCACAACATTTTTCTGCCAATCAGTAGCAGGCTTCAATTTCATGAGAATTCATTGCTTTTTGAAAAATACAAATTGTTGTTCAGTGTTCTCCCTGGCCCTATCCGAGAAGCCAATGTTAGCTTTGGTAATGGGAAAACGATGTTGCCGGAGGACCATAGAACCAATTTGATGGCAATGCAATCTCACCGATACGTCTAGCTCGGCAATAAACGCTCGACACTCCCATCTTTCTTGCGACATTTCATATCTCCAGTTCCTCCATCTTGGATAATAGCCTTCCAAACTGTATGCAATTTAAGGCCATAAATCCTCCAAGATTCGGCAATAAAATTTAGCGCGTTCCATTTTTCTCCGGATGTTCTGCAGCTCGCTTTTCACCGTCATTGACTTTGAAGTATGGCGTTGGCATTGTAGGGAGATCAGCTGACCAATTGGAAAGCAATCTGATCTCATAAATATATAGGGCTTAGCAATAAGTGTCAAAGCGACCAATTCTTCTTTCGACAGTTGATATTTCCAGCTTCACTTATCAGTGTGGAAAATGCCATCCCCTGTCGGCGATATCCTGGCTAAGCCTTTCTTCATAAGGGTGTTGCCTATTGATAGCGGAATTATAAGCCAATGCATCAATTGATAAAGCCACATCCTACGCTCCTAATCCATCAACATCCCTGGTTCAATACACGCTGCCTTCTTTGTCTACTCCCCAATATACTGTCTCACGAAGATTGCATTTTTGCTTGATGGCAGAAGTAGCTCTTTACCAGGCTTGGGTCCTTAGGGTCAGGGGCAAGCTATTTCATCAAGTAAGGGAGCCCAAATTGTATTATCTGGTGAAAAAGACTAATGACCCTTGCAGAAAAAATCAATTGTGGGGAGAAATGGGGCTGTTGTATGGCTGATATTGCGCGGCGGCTTGGTTAGGAGGGAGCGAGGGATCAGGATTAAGCAAGGATTGGATGTGAAGTGGGGTTAGCGACCCTTTCTGCATTCATTGTCAGAAGGTGTCAGAAGTTTGAAACAGATGAGCAGAACTTCAGGGCTGCACAGAAGCTGGTACAGTTCCTAGGGAATGTCTTAGAATGCACAGACATACTTTCAACTAAGAACATTTAACTTGTTTCCAACTCTTGACAGTTAAGAATATAGTTCTGAGCCCATCTGCCTACAGAAAAGAACACATATATGCCATCCACCCCAGACTGAATTCTTCAAAAAGCTTTTTTTGTCAAATAAAAGGTCAGTTCACTTAACCAATAGCTAATCATAGACATGCTGCCCTTTCAGAATGGCTTACTATGTGACTAGTATGTCACTATTCAGCTGAACTGTCTACAAATGACAAGAATCCCGGCAAAACCTGTGACGTCAATTTGTAAATATAACAATAAAATAAGTACATAGCAAACTCTGGTCTGATTATCATGATTTTAACATTGCAGTTTTTTCTCTCTGGTTACATGTTTGGTAGTTTTCTGATTATTTCCTTTTTCTGATAACTGTGCCGACTTAACCAGCAAAAAAGACTGCAATATCAAAATGCTTAGAGAGACTGCGCTGGTATTTTAGTTGTTAAGTAGAGGTCATTCAGTACAGACCACATGAAAGGCAGGTGGTCAATATGCAGGGTTTAACCTTAAGTCTGTGCAATCGGAAGGGGAGTACGGTTTTCGGAAACTGAATGCCTGGAAATCCCAAACTGCTTAAGACGTAAGTTAAAAATATCATAGACATAATTTTCAATCAAACGGGATGTTTAAGTGTTGAGTGTTTGCCTCCGTGTAGTATGTGGGAGAATTCTATGGTGTGTTTTTGTCCATAATGATATTGCCAACCTTTGAGAATTCTATGATGCATTTTTTTTGTCCATAACGATATTGCCAAGCTTTCATTTGCCAATGATTACAAGAAAATGTGATTCTATTGTATTTTGCTGCCATATACGATGATAGTTTCCCGTCCACTCCCTCTGATCCTATCCAATAAAGCTCTTTCCCGGCTGGCAAGGTGTGATAGGAGTAATGGCGATGCCCTATCTCAGTCCAATACTATTTGCCTTTCTAGATAAGGGCTGGGCTAAATGATGTTACCCCTTATTGCTGCACCATTTCCTACCACTAATGGCGCGGTAATATGGCTCGGATTTAAGGCTCGGGTAATTATGACCCTTTGCTTTAAAACTTCATGGCATGTTATGGATTTTATAGATTTTTCGGCCAGCATTGATGGGAATTTACGGTGCGTCACGTGACTCGCTGTCGCTATGCTCCAAATGCTTCGCATCGTGAATGTCCTTGATTTCTAATTCTATGCTGAAGTTTACTGACCACTAGTTGAAAGATATGGTGTCAAAATCAAGTAATAACTACCAGAAAAAATCACTGATGGCTTTGTTAGAAAAAATATTCCAAGACTGACAATTAGAAAAAATATATTTATTTTAATCAATATTAAAAAAACTAAAGGAGGTGTAAGTCTGGTCTATGAATGATATACTTTTGTAGAAATGGTTTATGAAAAAATTGTTGATGCAAAAGAGCTGGTAAGTGAAGATGGAACCAAAAAAAGAAAACATTACGCAAATTGCTGTGCAAAAATATCCTGGAGTACCTGATTAAGAATGTGAGTCGAGGAAGTTTTCAATTTCATGATTCAAGGCTTAAAGAATAGCGAGGTGTTTCGGCCGACACCAAATAGACTGGTGGCCAGGTCCAAAATTGAATTTTTATTAATAGGCCGTGATACATCATCAGCAGTTCATTGTCACCCCAAATGGAAAGCAATTACCTGGTGGACATTGATGAACTTTCCATCAGGTCCCCCATCTCCAGAAATGGGAGACCTTATTGGCAACCAATTTGTCGGCAAATAAGACTGCAGGGAGATAGTGTTTGACCACAGGATTTTCAGTGGAGTCTGACCAACTTCCAGAACCAAAAAAAAAACAGTTTTATTTTATTTTATTTTATTGGTCAAGCTGTACCAAAGACAGCCAAGGTTGTCCAACTAGTTACAAGACTATTTTAAACTCAAAGGGCTAACCCTGGGGATAACAAGCTACATAAGATAACGACAGAACATTAGAATCAAAGTCGTCGACTCAGTACATCTACAGGAAAGAAACACAGTTCGTCTTTGAAATCCGCTGACTCGACTGTATATTACAAAAATTATTGAGGATTAGGGACTGCAATAAGTTAAATATCTCTTAGACTGTAGGGAGATAGTGATTGACCACAGGATTTCCAGTGGAGTCCGGCCAACTTCTAGAACCAAAGAAACACAACTTATCTTTGAAATCCACTGACTTTACTGTATATTACAAAAATTATTGAGGATCAAGGGTGGTAATAAGTTGTATATATCTTTTCATCTTCTGCAATAATGTGCACATTTAAAATAAACCCCCAAAACGCTATCTTTATATCTTCATATTGCCCTTGTCTAATATACTTACACCTAAATGTTGCATTTTGTGGTTTTATTGCTTCTTTTCTTATAGTCCAAGTTGCTCTTCTGAAAGCTGGCAAATTTCGGCCAACATTCCCACACGCCGCCTGGGATCAGAACTATATTGGCCAGGAGTAGCACACAAATCCGACCAGGCATGGGGTGGGATTGGAACAGGGGGGCCTGTGGCTCTATCAGTAATTTTCTCCAGCAGATGTTTGGATAGGAACATTTCCGACATGCCTGTGGCTTCTTTTTTTAAAGCCCAATCACACTACGCCAGCCAAGGTATGCTATCCCTGCTTTTTGGTAGTATTACGTTTGGCCCTTGGACTCAACAGATGTAGATTGCACAGACTTAAAATCTACACAGATGGATTCAAAAATCCCCATAGCAGATATTAATCCATACCTCGGTAACAATCTTGGTATGAAGCAAGCCAGGGCCGAGATTACTGTAAATCATGATTTGTTCCCTGTCACTTTATTTTAGCTGATTTAGCTGTCACTATTCAACCGCTAAAATTTCATTACCGGTATCATTTGATTACTCTTCTGCTAAGACAAGAACTTTGTTCCTACCGCTAAAATTAAGTGCCGGGAGCTACTCCATTTTCTCCCGACCGCTAAAATTACCGACCGGAATATTAAAGTGATTTACAGTAGGTTAATCATGCCACCTGTTTTCTTTACCTTGGACCTCATTTATTATAATGCATGTGACTGCACTTTGCTCTTTGCTTAATCATAGTAAATAAGTTAATGTAGAATTCCAGAGTAGTGACCATGCATATGCTGAGCTTTAAAAAAATTTGAGAATTCATTGGAAAATTACAATCTTTCGGAAATATATTTGGGTTCTAGACATCCTAACAAGGTACATATACCTGTTGTCGATGTTGATGCTATGAAGTATACGCTAATGTAAAACTGTTAAGGCAGCTGTGTGCATTAGGTAACCAACATTAAAGACCTTAGCCAAATGTTTATCCTAAATGCTTCTGTTTCTACTGCAATGCTATTATCTTGGTTAATACATATCCCTCCTCATGCAATTTGGTGCGATGTTAATTGTCTGAAAACATAGCACTCATTTCGCAGTATCCCTGGAGATGTGGAATATCTAGTTAGATGGGAGCCTGGTGGCCTGAATTTTCATTATGATCCGCCGCATCTGCTGAGCTCAGCTTCATTAGTGGTTTAATTGGTCGCTGGGCTTTGACTCGAGCCGTCTAGAAGCTTGATTTGTTATGGAAATGCACAGCACAGTTCACAACTCACAGCCCATTAGAATTCTAGCCGCGCCAACTCTGTTTTGGCCTCAGCCAAGGCAGTGATGTCATGGTTTTTAGTAGAACCTGTTGGTTTGTTTTTTTATCATGGACTGATGGAGTACCGGTAATCAAAAACATTTGAATGTTATTTTTATTCTGTGTGGTTCTTTGCTAGAAAAACAAGTGCTGAAATTTTGGGAAAGATCCAAGGATGTTTAAAGAAATCTTTTTGCAATATTTTTTTATCAAGCTGCTAGATGTGCCTTTTACTAAGTGAATCTTCACATTTTTCCTTGAATTTCAAGACATGTCCAAGAGAGCTGCTAAAAGTGTTGCCGTTTGGCCAAAATTGTAGGGTTGATTTTACTAGGATAGTATGCATTTATTTACTAGCAAAGAATCAAAGATGACATTAAAACTTTTGATCAAAATTCTTTATTTTCTTCACTGTATAAACGTGTCAAAATTTACAAATGGGTGCGGGGAGGCAACATAATTCTTGCTGTCGCTTAAACATTATGAGTAAAGGACCTGAAGCTAATCCAACATCAGTGTAACTCACTCTGATGATCCCTAAGTTTATGGAGTCCCTGATTGCTCCTCCTTTCCTTAATGGACTCCTATCATTGTTGTGCCATTGAGTCTATCCCAACCCTCAGTGGACACTGCTCCATTGATCTGTTTCTTCAAGGTCTTTTAGAGCGGGCTGTTAAACCAATAGGTGGATGGGAATCAATGGTGGGCATTTTTGGAGGTCCACCTCGCTTCTCTCTGTCAGCCATCTGTGGTTTTTATTGAGTTGCTAATTACTGGGCGGCCTTTTGTATGAGTAGGGGACCCTGGGTGTGCATAGCTGACCCAGGCATGACCCTGCCACGCTATGGGGTGAGAGAGGCTAGGGGAGGGCACAGGCATCACCGTGGAAACCCACAATTAGAAATATCAGGAATTTTTAAGCCAGTTAGGGGATGATAAGAAAAATGGGTAGAATTGTCTGTTATCTTTCTATGCTTCTAAAAAAGAGCTGGCCTGACAGAAATGTGCCTGGGTTGGCAGAGAGGTCAGGACAGGGCTGTAGGAGTCATAGAGGGCAGTCTCAAGCATGGCTTCTTGCCTTTGTGTCCAGACCACAAAGTCATTGTCAGCAGATCTTTCACGAAAAAGGAATGGGCTTGCGGGGTTCTCGAAACACCACCACTAGAAAAAGGCGTTCACAATGGCGGCGGTATAATGGTTGACTGAATCTCATTTTAGATAGTGATAGTTGTTACTTGCTGTTAAAACTTTCATGGACTATGACATGAAAATGAAATTGCTATAAATGGGCCTCTGGGAATTGGTTTTCCGAGAATAAAATCATTTCATGTTTTGTTTGCCATCAATCGCCTTATATGGTGACCTTTTCTGAAGGACAAAGTATCAGACAGACAATGGCGTTGTTGTGCCTATTGTTAGGAGCGGCAGTGGATGCAGGCATTTTCTTTATTTAGCATGTGGGAGGATACCGTTGTGGTGAACTGTTGGCACCCGTCAGAGTGTTTGATTTAAAGTCACCCATTCTACTAACTAGGTATTTGTCCGCTTAAACTTAACTCCTCCTCTAATCAGGCTATGTTACTGGGAAGAAATCACATCACAGAGACCAGTTAATACAGAGGGGAGGTCAGGCAGTGTCAGACACCAACAGCCCTTGTCTGGACAGTGAATAAAAGTACCTAATCCTTCTCCTAAGGGGCATTTGTGGCCAATTCTGTCCGCCCCACGGTTCCCATTTTATTTAATTTTTCGGTGAGAAAATTCAGTACGCGAAGACTTATCGACCCCAGTTGCCATGACGATCTATTGTGGCGGATAAAGACCTTTCCATCCAATTACCGAGGTGCAGCTTGGTGGGAATATCATGGCTAATAACCAAAATTAGCACACCGGGCACATAGGTGGACGTATCCTTCCCTCCAACAAAAAAGGTCACCTTCCACTACAAGGAGAGAAAATCAGAGAGGGGGAAAAATTGGGCGGCAGATTTGGCTGACCTTAAACAGGCCGAGCTGAGTGAGAGATTGTTTCGTCAGCATTCCCGTAGCTCAGCGACTCGGCAAGCCAAGATACCTGAAGAGTCTTGGTTATCATAAGTAGTCTCTTGACTTGAAAGAGGGGAAAGTGATATGATAACAAGGCTGATTACATTCAAGCAGAGTTTTTTTGCCATCAAGTTTTTGTTGTACATATATTTACTACTTCGTATGTTTGTGGAAAGTCAGCCTCAAGTTTGTTTTTCTTACATTTCATTTCAAAGTAACTGTGGATGTGCAAAAAAGGTTCATACTCATACCACAAGCAGCTTCTTTTGACAATGTTTACAAACATGACATGACATGTTATCAACACGATTTTGGAAAAACAAACTACTTGTTGTGTTTCGCTCTTTCTCAGTTTAGAGAAAGCGAGCCTGTCTCCATTGTGGAACGATGTTTTGAAATTGACAAGTTGCTGGGATAATCTCCGATTTAGTCCACTAGTGGTGGGATAAGGATTTGCTCAAAGTACACATTGGGAATCAGGTGGGAAGTGCTTAGTGTTTCCTGTCTGCTCGTGTCAAGTGACCTCCGCTAGGTCAAGTGGGTTTCGTGTCGCCAGAGAGAAGTTGTTACCGTGGATACCAAGGCATGAAAGAAATAATCAATACTGGTTAGTACAAAGGCTGGATATAGGTGAAAGGGTACAACCATGGGGAAAACCTAAGAGAGCAACATGAAAAAATTTTTATAAAAGAGTATGAAAAAAAATATGTACTCTTATGCTAGGGTTGTTTCCCAAAGACACTTTCCAGTCTGACCATTATAAGTGTCTTTTTGATGTAGAGTAGTTTCATACCACACACATTGCTATTTGTTCAAATATGGTCTAGCACGAACCAATTGTGGTTGACGTACAGAAACACAACACCAGATAGCATGAGATCTGTGAGATACTCTCACAATCTCAGTTGCATTTGCCATTTCGTTGGATTTCGTGCTAGTTGCCATCCAACGAAATGGCAAATGCAACTGAGATTGCACGAATATCTCAGCCAGGTACTCCATTTCAAGCTGTTTCCTCAAGTTTCAAAAAGATTGATTTAAAGACCAGTGCTGAAAACTCCGGCAGAGATTGAGTTTGGCAAGCTCTAACCTCCATCCATTGGAACATAACTCTGATTTATGGAGCATCTTTACTACCAGAAAATTTGTCAAAGCTGTCCCCTGGCCCCCACCATTTGAGAGCCTCATTCATGAACTATCTATTACGAGGATTAATAATATCTAACACTTTATGACATTCCCCTTTGTTCGGGCTGTCTTTAATGCGTGTAGCCTGACGCTCGTATTCATGAACGACATTCAGATCTGGAAGAGGCCATTTTTCTCTGTCTGCGAGGCGTAACAGTTTTTGTCCCGAAACGCTGGAATGGATCCTGACAGGTTCTTTCTTCAGTAGGGATATGGTGCTGTTACACTGTGTTTAATCATCTCGCCTCACAGCAGTTGATACTTATGGATGCTTCATTTCTTTGTGTTAATTCCGTTGAAATCAGAAAGGTGTTAATAGTTTATGACACCTTCTATTGTTCCACCTGTCGGCTAATTGTCGAACGGTTGGCTGTGCGGAATTCTCACCTCCCAAACAAGCGATTCTTCTCGGCCCCGATTCCATTAAAATTTTATCGCTTCCATGACATTTAGCGAGCGTGACGGGGACGGCACGCTTTTGTGCCCCTACAAAATGTCAAATTTGTATGAAAATTAGAAAGTTACTGCAAGAAACCGTGCCGCAAATGTTGAGCTTGATTAATAATTCAGGGTGCTTTTTGTAGGCTTGATGAATAGACGGTTTCAAAATGTGTTAGAGCTGCAGCAGTATGGAGAAGTCTCGCCATCTGTACATCTGCCACAATCATTTTTACAGTTGCAATTTAAGATACCTGGCCACTAATGTTACTATTTTATGTGCGATTCATATCCTGATAAAGGTAGTACTCGCAGCATAAGAAGATGATAAATGATGGATTATAAGCTTAAACAGCATGGAAAAATCACCTTCCTTGGATCATAAAAATATATTGGATGACCTCCTTCGCTAGAAATAATAGGCAGATTATGAATGAATCATAAAGGTGTTATGTAAAAAGTTTTTGCCAGCGGCTGCTCCCAAAAATTCTGGGCAAGTCACTGACCTGTAAGTCTTATACAAATGGTAAATCTATTTTAGATATTTCCCATATATATAACTGACATTTAGCTGTGTGTAAGCTATTTAGTTGGTTGCATAGTTGACCCCATTATCTGACTGTAGGATCAACCCTTTTGTTTACAGTCACGCGTAGGAAAGGAAAAAATAATGAACTTTTCACCTCAGCGCAAAAAAACTGCAGAAATGTTGGAGGTGGAGAGACAGTGACAAGAATCAGAGATCATAAATCTGCCGCCCTTTGTCAAACATGACTGAATCTGTCTGGCTGTTTGTTTTAACACTACTGTGAAATGAGTGGTTTTTCTTGTACCTGGGTGACAATTGTTTTACTGACTACTTTATGGACTGACAGCTTATATTTGTTGGTGGGTGAAGATGACACTTCCTTACCACCTCCCAAAACAAAGAAAAAGCCTCATTCCTTTGATTTTATTCTCTCTTTTTATAGCATTTCTTGCAGACAAATTCCTAGCCTGAAAACAGAAAAATCCTGAAGAGAAGCTTTTAACTGACTCAAGGTTTTCTTTTGTAAGGTTTCTTCTTTGCATAAGACTAGAAACGATCACCACTAGGGTTTATGGACTCCTCTCCTATAGGGGGGTGAGAAGGAATGAATGTGGTCGCTGGACTGAGACCCATTTGAGCAGGGCTGTCCTTTCTGATGCATTCAACCCCTCATGCCATCTCCCTCCCATCTTTTCTTTCAACAGGGTGGGAATATTCAGGGAAGTGCAGAAATTCTTGGGTCACTGCAGTGTCCTCTGAACAGGAAATATTGTCTGAAAAGTAGTTACAAAATTAATAGCATGAAAAGTTTCAGAATTGAGGATACAACTTCAGAACCTCAATGGTGTGTGTGACAGTTCCACAGAGTTATAAATGCTGCAGTTTCATTCTTGTATCAGTGACTGAGCCAGTATTCTCCTTGGAAACATTTGTGTACCGAAGCGAATCATTAGTTGATGGAAAATAAGGTTCAATCTGACAGAGGAGGAAGGGGGAGGGGTCTCTGTTCATTTCTGAACTGTCAGTCCTATTTTGAAGCAGTGACATGTGATGATATTTGTCACCAAAGCCCTGGTATACATCATACCAAGTTTTGGTACCTGAATATGTATGAATCAGCATGTTAATTCATACTCATTGTAAGTAAAGGCATACTTATGTAACAGTAAGAAAGTGGACATTGTTTTTGTTACAACGAAACCCAATTTTATACCTACCAGATATCATTTTTCCATTTTGCTCAGCCTTTGTAATCCTGCTTTGGAATCACTTTAGCCTTACTTACTTACTTATGAAACTAAAAGCGGGCAAGAAAAGACTTTTAAGTGCTGCGATACAGCCTGTGAAGCCAGTCTTTGTCCACTTAGTACAACCACTTGTGTCTGACAAAGCTGTGTATTTTCTTGGGTATTTCTTCCCTCAGGCATTTTTCCATTTTTTTAGAATCCACATAATCCATCCGTAGCTGTTCTTTACACATTGCCATTTTTAGAAGCATTTCTGACTTAATGGCATATTCCCTTCTTTCTGTGCAAAGGTTTTGATTTAATAATCATCCCATAAATTCACCATTTGTCACAACTTGAATGTTAAGTTGCCATTAGCATTGTCCACTGCCTCTGACACGGAATTAACACCTTTTCAGCTCCCTCTTTTATGATTCAAAAATCCCTGTGTTTGTGCCATAGATCCACTTTTGCCTGGTCCCATGGCTTGGAAAATCACCACTGGGGTGGAAAGATCTGTTGCTTGATGAAAAGAATGGGTGACAAGACAATTATTTCAATCTTTTTGTTTTGTTTTGGGGGAAACATATGGTCAACAAAACCATGTAGGTACAAGGCCAAATTCAAACTGGTAGACAACAGTGATATTTCTTTGTATAGATAATCGAGAAATTGAACAGATATACATAGAAAACGAAATGTATAGACTCTGTAGAGAGGTTTTGGTTTCAAGTTAAATGTGGTTGTTTTGTTGTTTGTCAATGATAGTCTAATAAGTGCAAGAAAAGATTCAATCAGCTCAAACAATGCATTGATAACAATCTTAATAGCTTGTTAAGTTTGGGTGTATCCTGTTGTGCAACTGGCAAGAAAAAATGGGCACAATACAGCAAGCATTGCTACAGTAAACAACCAGTTGTGAGAAAAATAACTCATGGCTTTGTTGTCGTCACCGACATAAGGATATGTTACAAACAGTGTTTCAGAAAACGGTGTAATGTTGTGAAGGTGGGTGGTGTTGAGGCTACCGGTGCACGTGTGCGCCTTGAAAAACATCCCCATTGTGCGTACATTCGCCACTTACCTGTGACTTGTTATGTAATCAGAGAGGAGAAGCTAAACAATGAGGATGGATGCCACAACACCACCTGTCTCAGACGGCACACCTGCCCGCTACAGACAGGCATGGCGGAGTCATTATACATGATAACTGACTCCCTGTCAAAACCTATTGTTCTCCGCAAATGGTAGAGATATCAGTCCAGTGTGTCTTACATTTTTTCCTCCAGGACCATGGCAAAACAACTTCAAACACATTTGTCCCTGTTTACTGCAAAGGCATATCTGACATAGTTGTTGAGAGAAGCCTTACAGCAGTCTCTTATAACTGTCCAGTAAGGGAGGCACTTATGCTGTGCTATCACTCGCCTATACTTCTTCATTTACAAAATGGTTGTTGACACAAAACAATTTAAAGTTCTCTTGTATTTTTCATCCGTTTGTGGACTGTCCGTTACAAAACCTACATGTGCTGGGAACATCTGTTTTGTGAGTATATTCCGGTGTTTTCAAGTATGTTATCAGCGGTTCAAGTCCGATTGAATAGCGGAATGCATTACGTGGAATAGCGGAGGATTGGAATTCATTAAGAACTTGATCAGGTTTGCGGTGCATTCCTGGCAGTCACCTCTAGCAGGGTTCTCATTATCCCACCTGTCTGTCTGGCCGGCTAATTAAGCCCTTCTGACAAAGTGACAGAAAGCATGCCGATGTTGTTGGCAACTTTTGCTTCAGCTTATCAAATAGCCAGATTGTTGAGGGAGCAACAGAAATAACCAGGAAGGAAAGCAAGATATACAGTTTCCGACTACAGATTAAATTTACAGAGTCTTTAATTTGCACATCCTGTAGGACTACAATTTGGCTCAAATTGTTCAGATAAGTCAGCTGCTTTGACAGCATATTTTTTGTGGAAAGTGGATTTTTTAATGATTTTTGTAAACTTACATATCAGATGGAATTGGTGCCAGCCAGGAAGTCTACTCGCACTGGGAGTTCAAAGAGTCTAGTATCAGCGGGAGTTCTGGAAGACTTGTTTCGTCAGGAGTTTTAATCCAACATTTAAAGTTCTTCTAGTCTTGTTTCATTGAAACTAGATGTATTTTTGCATTCAGAACTGGAAAGGTCATGTAACACTAGGACTTCTAGAAATGTTGTAACAGTTGAAGATAAGAGGGAACATGTGTACAGACAATATTACTGCCTCCATTAGTACAGGCGGAATGACACGCTGTACTCTGGCCCACTTCATGCGCCATAAAACTTGGCCTGTCTGAACCTTTCCGTTTTAATGACCTGCAGCCTGGCAGGACCGTCCCTAGAAGCCTTCTGACCCCCCTGTGACCCGACATGTATGTGTAACTCTATCTGGGCCGAGGGGGTGGGTGGAAATCCGATCCCCCTGGCTGAAAAGTGTTATCAGGGTCTGGACCATCCCTGTAATCCAGGCCGTGGGAAGGCAATTGTTCACCCTTCATCATTCAAACAGACCTTGTTGATACATGGAGTGAGGCCCTCTTGACCACTGTTTGAAGGGGTTTTAGAAATGTTTTCAGAAGATAGCAGGACTTCTGTTGTTGTAAGTTTTAGTTTCTGAGATTTTACATACCCACGGTGTACCCGTTAAGGTTTGGAATACAATATACACTAGCTTCAAGCTTTTATGAGCTAATAACATGCATTGATATTACAGCAGACACTGATTCGCAGATCAGACAAACCTATCCCAATCATTATAGGACCTTTGATTCTTTTGTCAGTGCTAACCATAGCCTGTAGGCATAGTGTCTTACATTTTGCAATACATGTATGGTGCTGGGCTCATTTTATTCTACTAGAACTGCAACAATGGAGAGGCTTGTCCATTGCAAATGACAGGAGAAGCATAGATGTTATGGAATGTTTATTATTCTGCATTCCTTGCTCAGAAGCAAGAGTTAGACTAAACACAGTAAGGTGACAGTCTGCTATTAAAAGAAATTCAAGAGTTTGTATGGAAATTTATACCTGTTTTGCACTGATTTTTTTTTCTGTGCAACCGAAGAGTAAATACATCTTACTTTAAATATTGACTATCTGCCAACACTTGAAGTTTTGCAAACAAAGGAAGGTCATGAAATATGTAGATTTCAGTGTACTAGTACATTATAATGAAGCTCAGTTTTGCTATCTGTGGTGGTATACCATTGTAAGATCTTGTTAGACACAACACCACATTGAATGAAATGCCCCCTGTCATAGGGGTTTTATCCCAGAAAGCGTTATTTCAAACTTCACTGGTTCCCTGCTGCCCGGGTATTTGCTAACACAGATTTTGTATCTTCCTTGCCCTTTGAGAGCCAAGATCACAGGCTAACAATTTACAATGTGTGTGTATAAACAGGATACTGATCTGGGATGGCCTAAAGTGGCTTGATGCAAACAAGACCAGGCTCAGATTTGTTGGTTGGATAAACATGTGTGGGGTCGCTGGGAGGTCAGGCTGGCCCCCCAGGCCCCACGCTAACTGGCAGCTTTATAGTCCAGGTGTCTTTTATAGACCAAAGAAAGATCTGCCATTCAGAAAACCCTCAAACCCTTTCTTTCAATTATATCTGGTGGTGCAAAAGTCGTTACACGCTCTTAAAAAAGAGTTGTAAAGTTTATGGCTTCGAAGCTGGAACTTTCAAAAACCCGGGTGCGAGGAAGAGCAGAAATTTAACTTGCAAATTGTGCTCTGGACACAAAAAGAAAGGTACCCGGATGTTGTAACGGCTGGGGAATGCCATATTTTGTGTTTATCTGGTGTTACAAGTGCTAAATACTGTAATTTGTGTGTGAAGGCCAGTTTGTTGACTACGATAGTTAAATCCTAATGTCGCATGGATTACAGATGAAGCTCCTTTTGTTTAGTAGGATATTTTGTCAAAATTATGATACTATATTTGGAGTAAGTATGAAAGACATTATTGTAAGAAAAAGTTTGTGTAAATATGTACCCAAGCCTTTGTCAACTAAATGCAAACACAAATATTACCATTTACATAATGGCCATTAGAGGCTCCTTCTAATCTCAACAGCTTGTGTTTCAAATGGGCTCTTCATCGAATTCCTAACAAAACAAAACCAGCAGTAGTGCATGGGAGTGCCAAGGTTCATCCTAAGTTTAATGGTGCCTTGTCACTTGTATTTATGGCCTAGGACTGAAAGATTTCCCAGTTAGTCACCCTCTTAAAGATTTATGGACGTTTCATCCTCATGATGGGTAAGGTGGTGTCTGCTCAGGAGCATTTTACCAGGGGCCAATCATTCTAAAATATGTATGGATGCATTTCTGTGCTTTCCTTGTCTCAGAGATAAGAAGAAAAATGTCTCTGTTATATGGTGTGCGTGTTATATGTATAAAAAAAATCTGCATGAAATAAACTGATGTTATGATAGGTACCTGTGTTTCTGTCTAACCCTATCCTTAAATTGTTGACTGGTGGATATGAATTTTGTTCTTATTCTCTTCAAGATCTTGGTCTATCTTTCCGTCTCAATTGAACAACACTTCAAGACTGCACTGTCAGTCTTATAATGAGATCTTCGGCTCCTGCTTGACTGGGCTTTGCCCCCCAGCAAATGATATCGTTTTTAATTAGGTGGTCTGTTCATACCGGGTATTCTGAGTAGCATTTCGTGTTCAGACCACCCCATCCTAGATTCATAGATTGTGCCAAAATATATCAGGTATTAGTACAGTACATCCCTGCCATGTGTTACTGAAAGAATGTGGCAGATAGGGGGGGTGTATGGATGGGGATTACTGGAGGAATTTGTACCTTGGAGGGTGGCCACATCAGATAAGACAGTTTAAACTCAGATCTTCTGTTAGATAACATCAGGTCGGCAGCAAACCTAATCAGAAGGTAGACTCAAACAAACCCACTACCTGGGATAATGAGTAAACTAATGAGGCACTTTTATCTCCGAGTGTTTTTGTATCAAAACAAATCCATATCACATGCTCTAGTTTCCTTGTAGTCTCCATAGATCAAGAAAGCAATTAAATCTGTTCATTACAAAAGTAAATGATGAGCTATAGATGTGTGATATCAGTTTATTCATGATATAAACTTTAGTCTTATATGTACAGTCTGTATAAGTAGAAACATGTTAGTTACTTGTATGTTCATCTAGCATATTAAAGAAACAGATTAGTTTTCATACCGTAAGTAACATTCCAACAGTTTTCTTAGTTCCACAACCATACTGTGAGAGGTCTCAAAATGGGTAGGTCATACACGTGTAATTGAAACAGCATAATGAATGTGTAAAGGTTGCCTTCTCTAGTTGGGACATCTTTGTGAATGTGACCTTACATGAAGGTCAGGTAGTGATGTCCTTCATGTGAAGTCCTTTGGGAAACCCTTAACTTGGTTTAGTGGAAGGTGCAAGCCCTTCGTAACCATGGCAGCAGACAGAAGGGTCAGGTATACAACTGGGCAGTGAATTTTTCACACAAAGGGAAAGAGATAAGGAAAGCTGCACCTGGTTTGTACATGGCAACATTATGCAAACACAGGAATAACGGTTGACTCCTGTTTCAATGGTTTAAAAGTAGTTGTCCCTAGTGCTGTTGAAGTGTTCTTGCCAGAGTCCTCAATGAATCTTCAGAAGCCACATATTTCTTATGTACCTGTGAATAAAAGCAACTAGTACCTTAAAATCAAGCGTAATAAAGTTTAAAATTGTCATCGGTTTCATCCTTCCTTGTGTGGATTGGATGACTGGCATGTGCAACAGTTTTACCTTAAGTATTAAAATACAATACAACATGGAAAATGTAAGTAATACATTGAGCACTGAAAACCCCAAATTACGAGAGACACAATTTTGCGTAAATTGGGCATAAGTAAATTTTTCATGATGTTGGGAACGGGAATGGGAAACTCTTTCAAATGATGTGGTAAAACAGCTTTCTACTTTAAAAGTACCTTAAGGGTTTACTCAGGTGGCACTTAGTAAAGCTTGGATGAATAAATATGAAGTTTGGCTGCTCAAGCCACTGTTTACTTGTCCCACCCATCTACATTAAATGGTAAAAATCTGACCTGAGGAACATGCATCCAGAAATTGTACAGATAATATATGCTAAACCATAGAGGTATCTGTAGTACCATGATTGAGAATTCTTTGAACTGAAGTTACAGTGCCCAGCTTGTGGAATGTAAGAATCAGTTGTTTTGCCAGTTTTATTGCTCTCAAGATAAGAAGAGTGTTTGAACAAGTAAGAGTGGTGCCAGCCGATACATGGGTGGTAAAAATGTGTTACTGGGACAATGGTGTATGTTTTTAATCTGTAGAGATATCAAGAATGATATACTTCTGTGTACTTACTTAATGCTGCTGCTTTATTTGGAAACATTCGTGCTTGCTAGGCTGAAAAGGAGTGGATCGTATTTTCCAGCTGCCTGTAGCCATTTTGTGACATTTTTAGTTGGCATGGCTGAAAAATTCAATACAGGATGTTGACTTGGCAAATATGAAATAATTGCTTGGTCAAATAGGAAGATTTCATCTTGTTTGACTGAATGACTGGTTGATCGATGATGTAAATGTAACAGGTTGTGTACAAAATCATTTTTAGGTCAAGTGTTGAATAAGATCATGTACCACCAAAGATGCGCCACACAGTGTGCCTGGCTGTGTGGGCTTTGTGCAATAGTGCCCCCTATGGCATCTTAGCAAACTGCAGGTTATGCCCAAGCTGATGTGTTGAACTTTGACTGCTTTATCCCCCTCCCTGTACTTGTTGGCCTATGGACCCAGCAGTCCCTGGTTCGAATCCCACCAAATGCTAAACCATTGACATGTTGTCTTCTGATGAAAGTTATTCCACACAATTATACAGCATATATATAAAAGGAGATATATGGATAAAAGTTTACTTAGCATCTTTTTTTGCCATCTTCTTATCCAAACATCTTAGTGTATGCCAAAAAATTAACCATGAATTCCTTTCCCTGTTTGTGCAGTGTTGAGCATCAGAGGTGCACAGGAGGACGAGCCGCCCGACCCCCAGCTGATGAGATTAGACAACATGTTGCTGGCGGAGGGCGTGGCCGGTCCCGAGAAGGGGGGTGGTTCAGCAGCCGCCGCGGCCGCCGCTGCGGCGTCAGGTATCGACGAATGTATGCCAACTTTACTTAATGATTTTGGACGTCTCGTCTTTCTTGTGGGCGGTGCTGTTTTAACCACACCTGTAATTTAACATTCTCCCAAACACCTAACACTTACATGTAACTCTTTTGAATGTCAGTCTCACACTTTCAGATGTTCTCTTGTCTATCTTACAGCAAGATAAATTAATTTATGGTCAACACTACTGTGTATAGCAATGGTGGAAAATCTTTGTGTAATAATATAATATTGCTATAACATGTCACTTTTCATGATAAACACCTGTGCTTGTCACTTCATTTTCATAACTTCTTGCTTTTAGTAACATCTTTATGTATACAAATGTGATGTAATATTGAATGAAAGTGTTTCTTTGTGAAATATCAGATGCTGCAATGATAATCTTTGAAGATATTCTGTTGCTGTTAACATTAGAGAGTCATTGTCTTATTTTACTTTGTGTCATACATGTAGTTTAGACATGGTACTAATAGTTTGCGTGATCATAGTTTACATGGTAATCTGAACTGCAAGTATTTATAGTAGTACTTCTGTTACATAAAACTTAACAGTCTCTGCTAATAGCCATCATTAGTCTAAGTCTTGTCGGTTATGAAAGCTGAGTTTGATTTTTGGTTGCAGGGGGCAGCCCAGGCCAGGCAGATAACACAATCGAACATTCGGACTACAGAGCGAAGCTGGCGCAGATCAGACAGATCTACCACACAGAGCTGGAGAAGTATGAACAGGTGGGTGAGGAGGGGGCTGGAGGGGGAAGGGGGGGTGCTAGACAAAGAAGGGGGGTGCAAGAAGGGGTTAGGAATTAAGAAATGGAGTGGTAATTTGGATTATTGGCATAGGGAGACAGAAATGTAATGTACATTGGAAACGGAAAATGCAAGGCTGTAGAATTGTCTGATTTTATTAGATTATTTAGAGGAAGTGTAATAATGATGATGATTTGTAATACTACATGTAGCCAAGTTCCTGTAAGTTGCTCTGTTCCTAGAACTACGTTGATCCAATTTTATATCAGTAGTACGAGTAATGAAGAACCAAGAATGTTGTTTCTGAGTATTGTAGTATAAATTTGTGGTTTACCTACATGTGGCATGAAGTAAAATGTCTCTAGTTTAAAAGATGAAAGCATTTATGCTTGGGTTCACCGTATTCTATGAAAGTCTTGTTGCATTGTCAATGTTGAAAAAACCAAGCAGGGTTTTTGCATGCATCGTTCGTAACCTTTTTAGGACGAGGTACTTATGACAAAACCTGCACCTTCTCCCCTTTCTAAGCAGGCCTGTAATGAGTTCACCACCCATGTCGTGAACTTGCTCCGCGAGCAGAGCCAGATCCGGCCAATCGCACCCAAGGAGATCGAACGTATGATCTCCATCATCCGTAAAAAGTTTAGTGCCATCCAGATCCAACTGAAACAGAGCACATGCGAAGCCATCATGATCCTTAGGTCCCGCTTCCTAGATGCTAGGTATGTAGAGAAACACACAGGGAAAAAAGACAGTGCAAGAAAAGAAAAGAAAAAGAATGGAGGCCCAGGTATACTAGGGTGGGGCAGCACATTACAGGTGCTGTTTCAATGTACCACACAACAACCAACATCACCTCTTCTAGGCTTCTGCAGTTTTTCTGGTGCAAAGGTTTGGGGGAACGCTGAAAACAGCCGTGTCCATTGTCTTTGCCAAACCACTTTCCACCCTTGAACTCCCAGGTCACTTCTTTCGGTTTATTTGGTTTTCAAATCAATGAAAAGCTAGACTCCGTTGAAAGAGACTGCCCATAGAGGATGGGCTCCTTTTACTCTACTGTACAAGACAGCTACCTGCACATGCACTCCTAAATCCTTCCTAGCCTCCTTGGCAGGTGCAATGGGGGCTCTTGTAGCATGGGAACCTGTACTTTTGTGCCAGAAACACTGGGGTGCGCCGCTGAAGGGTCCGTTTTGCTGATTCTCCGACTGGGACCTTCACTTTCCTGTCTTTCTGTCCCCCCTCAGGCCTGTAACGAGTTTACCATGCACGTGAGAAGCCTGCTAAAGGAGCAGTCCCAAATCCGACCCATAACGCAAAAAGAGATCGATCGCATGGTGTCGATCATCCGACGCAAGTTTAACGCCATCCAGGTCCAACTGAAACAGTCGACATGCGAGGCCATAATGATCCTTAGATCGAGATACTTAGATAATAGGTATGCAGAATCACCACTTTTTTCCTCTTTCTCATGTGTGCCTGGAGTCTCGTATCTCTCAGCTTCTGCACCAATGATGCCATAGTTAAAGGAACATTGGTGACAGAAGAGGCACAAAAGATACAAGATTCTGTCGGTTGATTTCTAACTCTTCAGCCCTTCAACCCTGTCTACATCTGCAGACCTTCTGCAGAATTAGGCAGGATTCGGCTCAACTGTTTTTCCCCGTGCAAAATGTTACATTACCTCACAGCTTTCTAAGACTCTGTGACGTTTCTTAGTCTTTCTTTCCTCCACGTTTCCCTCCGTGTGGTATTTTTTGCAGTCCTCTGATTTGTGCTGTGTACTGTCCTGTGTGTAGTTTTAATCTGGGTCTCTGCAAGGTGGGAGGTGAAGGAAAAGGGTGTGCTGCCTCTACTTTTGGAAAATTCTGTAAACACCACAACTTAACCAAAGATTACTCAATTACTGAGTGCAGCCGTCATTCTAGCTTGAGATTAACAGTCTTCCCGTTTGTTTATTAACATTTTTAGCTTCTAAAGTTAGTTTATAATTTATTTTGCACTTAGATTGATTCTGTTAATTTTTAACCGATTTCTGACTTTGAATATTTTAACATTTAATTTGAGACAAATGATTCTTAATTAAAATCCAATTAATGAGTCAGAGTTCTTTTGCAAGTTAATGAGTACTGGGCCTTCATTCTTTTATGATTATGTTTTCTTTGCACTTGACATTTTCTTTCTATTTTAAGTTGACTTTCCTTAGTTTTTCTTGTGTTAATTATTAGTAACCCTAAGGTTTTTACTGCATGCTTACTCTAAGGTTTTGTTTTGAATCTCTAGAACTAATGCACTTTCGGAGCAGGGCTCATTTTTCATAAACACAACTGGACTGTATAAGTGGATTAGAGTCACTTTGCTTCACAGTAATTAAGCATTTTTGTGCACAAAGCGGTACAAGATTTGTGTTACCAAAGTAGCTTCAACAGCCAGACTTGCAACCTGTTATGGAAAGTGCCACAGAGTTTTTGCTGTACACAAAGTTCATCGCAAACAAAAATGCCAAGGTCAATTGTTTTTCAAATTTTTAAAAAGTGAGTTTAAAGCTGTTGTTAAGACTAAAGTGGTCAAATTACTGCAAAGGCTGACAGCAGATTCAGCCAATCATCTGGCCTAATTGCATTTGGATCATGTTACTGGTTTGGAAGCACTGGAGTAAAAGGCCACCTGTTGGAAAATTGACTGAAATCCCCCCAGATTGAAACACAATCAGTATAGAAGGCTTCAAAATGTGGTTTCCTCCCCAAAGGTGTGACTTGATTTTATTAGTCAGAGCCTTCTTTGGTGGTCTGCAGTCAGTTTTTGGTCACACTGTCCACTCAGCAACACAGATTCTAATTTTGTAACTCAGGAAAGATGCTTACATCAGGAGACCGAATGTATCAAGACTACAGGTCGTAGCATTATGGAACAGTTACTGTTTATAATCAGCTTGCTGTAGATACTACGTTGAGGCACTACTTTTGCTGTTGAAGCTATCTTGGGTAACACATTCTGTTGGTGTTGATATTATGTTTTAGGCTCCTTTATGTTGCATGCTTGTAAAGTTTGAACAATGTGAACACAGAAAAAGGCATTGGTATGAAATTTGTCAGAAGAAGTTGTTTATCTTTCTGACTTGTTTGGGTTGTTTGTTCCAACAACAGACGAAAGCGAAGGAATTTCAGCAAGCAGGCAACAGAAGTCCTGAATGAATACTTCTACTCGCACCTGTCCAACCCTTATCCTAGTGAAGAAGCAAAGGAGGAGCTGGCTAGAAAATGTGGCATCACGGTATCACAGGTACGTCATGGAGCAAGCTTACTCACTAACAGCACGTAGGCAGAACGTACTGCACCTGCGCGAAACCCGTAATGTTTTATGCATAGCAATTCGGCAGAACGTCTCATATAAGGTTGAATTCGCGTATATAAGGGTGACATCCCCTCTGTAATTTTCAAATGTTGTGTAGAAAAAGATATGGTCTGCAACAGGCAAAATTCTGATGCAACGTTGACCAAAAATCCAGCGAAAACCCAGGTTTTGCGCAGGCGCAGTACGTTCTGCCGACGTGCTCTCACTAACTGCCCTTGAACTCCCATAAGAGGGTCTGCATGGGGGATCCTGGCAAAGCTTGATGGTTAATTTAGGAGGGCCAGCAAAGATTAACGGTAAATTCAGGCATGCAGACAGTATATTGACGAAAGGTACTGGGAACATTGGATTGTTCCATTTAATTTGTGTGTCTTGCAAAACCAGTCTGTTAGACAGTGTTAACACTGACACAACTGGACACTCCATCGTGACTTGGGCAATCTGCCATTCGAATAACTTGTCAATAACATTTCACCATGAATTCAGGGTAACAAATAACGTGCTACCGGGTGAATTTAGGCATCCAATTACGCTTCACGAATAATTTACCAACAGCACTGAACATTGAACTAGAGCGGGCCTGCTATGATTAACAGTGACTTGAGGTAGCTTGCTGGGCCCAGGCAACAGTCTGGCACCCAGGCTAGTAATAGCAATCTGACTGAGGTGTAAATTAGATATCATAGACAAATTTTTCATACCCATTGACTTTGAAACGGATGATCTTGTTGGTACACAAGAGTAAGTCACAACTCAACCTTCACCCCAGGATGACCCAACAGCTCACTTATCAACTAATTGCACCCTCCTTGTCCTCAGGCAGGTTTGCAAACAATAGATAATCCAGTCAAATGTTCAGTGAGTGGCACTTCCACTCTCATTACCATGCCCAACATAGCACAGATATCTTTCATACAAAATCTGTGGCCTTCCCCTGTGTAAGTGTAGTCCAGCCCCCGCAATTTTAGAATGTTTTACACCTTACTATACCTACATAAAAAGAGAGCGAAAGATTTTCCATTTCATGTACATGTACATGCATGGTGAGTCAGTGCCCAACCCAGTAAATCGCTAATGACCCTCATAACCACAAAAATAACACGTTTGGACTACTGAGCAGCTACAATGTCAGTTTGCGCTCACGTTAAACCTAACCTGTGCTTTATGGGCTCGTAAAGCTTGCTTTAGACTCACCTCATTAACTTGTGTAAACCTGAAATTCACATTAAAGATGTAAATATTTCAAGACCCTTCCATTAATCAATGTGCTTGCTACAGAAGTCTCCAAAGATCTTACATGTATTTGGAAGAAAAGTTGTTCACGCCTCAAGGGCACAGAGAAGTTTATTGCCAAATAATCGTATGATCCCAGAAGATTTTATCAGACTGAGTGATTAGATATACCATAATTAGGTCCCACCCCCAGGTTGTGTTGACTGCATGGTATAGTCTGTAGAGACACAGTAGTACACATTAAGTGGAAGTGAAGTACCATGTGTGTTTCTTACATGTACATGTACTTGAAGTTTTCCTTCAGGAAGCACATTTCATTATCATTTCCTTAGATAAGAGTATTAGTAAGTTTTTTAGCGTTAATTTTCTGAAGTTCATTATTCAATTGGACTGCATGCCATTTCTAATGTCCAGCTAATCTGCATGATTGTGTTCCCAATATTAATGTATGGGATATTGTGGCTGACTGATTTATATGTATATCTAATCCTGTGCAAGTTGACTTACAGTTTCTGTCACTATCCAGTTGTGTAGTCTGAACAATTGACTACTGGAACTTTGTATAAACTGTGCTCCCACAGCTGATTATCTTCTACTCTGCAAAACTATCCTTCGTTTGCCTTTTTTTTTTTTATATTGGTTCCATTTGAGTCATTTTTAATGTTCCCTTCAGAATTTTTTCAGTGAAAGAAAAATACCTACTTTTTTTCGTTTGGTGATTTTTACACAAGTTTGCTTACCATTCCGGGGCTTTAAGTATGGTGTATTTTTGCCATTGCTTATGCTTTCTACGTTCCTATTGATTCTGATGACCAGTGTTTAACTTTGTGGTCAGACCTTTGTTTCAGTGCAGAGGTTCTCTTAATTCCAAACCTATCTGATGTCAGTAGGCAAAACACAAGGGAAACCGCACTGTGTCAGATCCACAGTACACCTTGGCAGCTAGAAATTCATTCACACAACCTGTTATGATCTGTAGCCCCGGATGGTCAAATGTATGAAATTATACTGAAATTTTGCAAATTTTGCTGCTTTTTGAATTGTCTCAGCTTTCTGTCTGCTGTATTTGAATCTTTTTCCAGCATTTCTGAAAATCCATAAATTTTTTAATGGAAAAATTGGGAAAGAGCAGTGCCAACGTAGTGATAGGTAGAAATGAGGTGTGTTACTTTAGGGGACATCTCTCTCTCTCCTAAAGGTTCAGCTGCAGAACTAGCTGCCCCTCTCTCAACCTAAAGCTGTCTGTCTATGTACTACTTGTGAATGAATTTGAAGCTTCCTTCTGAAACTTTGATACAGAGGCAGTTTTTCTGGGTCGCAGTAAAGCCAGGAGTAAAACATGGCCCCTCCCCATGTTTTGCTCAGAGTGTTCTACAGCCCTCCACAGGTTTTACAGCGCCCCCTGTGTTCTTGTGTGTTGCATGCAGGTGTCAAATTGGTTTGGGAATAAGAGAATCCGCTTCAAGAAGAACATTGGGAAGGCGCAGGAAGAAGCTAACCAGTACGCAGCCAAAACTGCGGCCGCCGCTGCCGCTGCGCAGCAGCTCTCCCAAGCAACCAGTGCATCCCATGACAACGCGAGTTCCCCCGGCGACTCCGGAACTCCAACGACACCAACGCAAGGTTATTCTGAGTTCTAGGGTCCAGCCCTCCTGTATGATAGACAAGTGATGCAGTGTTGCCTCTGAGGTACTGTGTGGACCGTAAAATAAATACAATTATCCACAGAACCTCTCGCCAGGTTCTTTTCTAAAAATGGTGTGATTCAAAATGTTGTGAACAATTTGTGTATTTTCTGTGACAAGTGACAACACGATTCTCGGAACAAGTAGTACCAGGCTGCACAGGATTCTCAAATGTAAGAGGCAACACTGCATTTCAGAAATACCTGTCTTTCCACAAAGTGATCTCTTTGTGTATTTTGTAAGCTTTTTCGTTGTCAAAATTTGGTGTCGTCTGAAAACAGACAAAACTTGAGGGAAAAAATGGAGAAAACATGACTTGTGGTGCTGCCAAACTGTTGTGAATCTGGTTGAAAATTTGCGGACGAGAGAATCACTTTGTGAAAGACTGCTAGTTGGAAGGACCATCTCTGAAATGATCTCTGACCTTTTTCTGGGTATTTTGAGCATTAAACTGACTTGCCTTCAAATAAAGGCATTAACCAATCAGGGTTTAACTGTCTCCTAAGAGACGGACACAAATTTTCTTGTAAAAAGTGAGAGATGGTTCCTTTGCTGTAGTAAGCATTTAGGAAAAAAATCAAGTATCGAAAAAACCGTATCCATTCCACGTGAATATTAATTGATTAATTATTACTGTGTAATTATTTTGTAATTTTGTACAAGTAGCTTGCCTGCATTGACATAGCTTAATGCTCACATCTCAATCAATTGAGTTTTACCAAACTTCTTAGATGAAATTTGTCCTGTAGTCTTCAATGTGTTGACGTCGGGAAACTGCCAACTGCTCACTGGGAATATAAAAAAGAAGGAAATCATTCATGTTATTCTTGCCTTGTAAAGGTGTGACAGAAAATGCCAGGAATTTTTCATATTTCATTTTCCTTTAAAGCAAAAGAATCTGAAAAACATGATGTTAGAAGATCACACATGAAAGCAATTGAAAACGTCTTTGGGAACTGTCTATATATTACACAATATACCATATGATGTAGTAAAATATCTGAGGATGGGGGCAGACCTTCTGCTGTGCCCCAAATTTTCACTGGTTACTGCAGACATGGCAGGATAAGGGTTAATGTTGTATTGATTGCTGGCTGCTGGGCAGGTAGGTGCATCTATTGTTCAAATCCTACCCACATACTGAACCACAGTTTGTACCTAGTGCACCAGCCACCTCTTTCACCCACACCATTGAAATCCCCAAATTATTACACAAGCACAACACGAGTTCCTGAAATTACATCAAAGAATTGTCTGCCACACTTGTCCTGTGTAATATCTCTTCACCCAAGAGAACTCTACAGTTTTGAAAGGATTTCGTTAACTTACAGACCAAAGTCAGTTTTAAGAAAAAATATCTTAAGAATAATCTCTACAGTGAACATGAAGTGCTGTTCAAATCTAATTAAAATTCATATATATATTGGTGAAGTGTGAAGACAAGTACAACAGAAGAAGTGTGGCAATGGCAGGGATGCCTTTTTTTTCCCCTGTCTTGAGCAGTTTGCAGTTTTCCCTAGGTTGAATTTCCAGGAGGAATTCTTTTAGACAAACAGTGAATGATGAATTTATGGAAAGTCTCGAGTCACACAAGCAGAAAAATGAGAAAGACCAAATTTCTTGTCCGTTGAATATTGAAACTTCTGCTACACTGGAAAGGAGCATGTTGATGTGTGGATGTGTTTTTGACTGCTTAGATTAGTGATTTGTCTCGGTGTGAGGCATTGTTATGACTGTATGTTAATAGACATATTAATTCTTGTACTTATTGTATCACTGTTGTCTCTACAAAAAGTTGTATCCATAGTCCCTACTTAGGAAACATTGGCCAAAAAAGGAATCTTACTCTACTTCTGTAAGACAAGTCTTGTGATTGGCTAGAATAGAAAATGTGAATTGTTTACATCCCCCAATCTTGGGATGTATCCCTACTTGTCATTGGTAATTGGTATGTTCCCAGTGAAAATCCTCAATTTTAAGAAAAGAAAAAAACCTATGGGTTTGTGATGAATTTACTGGGAAGTGTGAATATGATGTTTTAGGGTAGCAATAGACGGAAATCATGGTACCAGCAAAAGTTGGTTACTTTCTTGGTGAAAAAAAAAATGATGATATTTTTGTTCGGCCCAATAGTAACAAAGCAATGTGATACTGTGAGGTCTTTGTATGATAGGCTAGTAGTATACTATGTTGTGTAGAAGAAACAACAAGGAGGCTGTGTAACATGGGTGTTGTCGTTTCTCTTCATTCCACGCTAGTATCGTGCGACCACACGTGAAGCGTCCGTACAGAAGTCGATGTCAGCTATGAACAAAAAATCATGTCAACTAGAATCTCGCTTTGATTTTCATACATCTACCTCCGTTTGTTGTGACTCCTGTGCGTGGATATTTGGTATACAAGAAAAAAAAAGTGGTAGTTTTACATCTTGTATAGTCATTGAGCATATCCAGAGCTTCTTGTACAGTGTTATTTTTTATGGCAAAGTTGGCTTGTTATGTTGCAAATGTAATATGTACTTTGTACTTTTTTCCATGGAGTCGTTTTTACCTGTATTGAACTTGTAAGCTTTTAGACAGTAGGCTGAATATTGTAGACGTTGACAGGAAAAGTGACAATTTTCCTGGCTTTTGTGCAAATTAACCCCTCGCTTGCTGCATTTTGTGACTACATGTATAAGAGTGCGCTTAAGATGTAGGTCCTTTTAAGTACTCTTAGAAGAGGCAATAAAGGTTAACAAATTGTTGTAAAGACAATGTCCAGATTCTTTATGCGTTTGTACTTAATTTCATAGTCAGCAGTCGTAGCAGGAAAACAAGCAAAGCAAACATAAAAGAGATTAACTCAATGTGTCATAAGTAAGAAGAAAGAATACAGTAACCATCGGCAGTCACAATGGAAGGTTTCTTGTTCCACGCTTGTTGAACTCTCATCACAAAATAAAAGTGATATGCTCGACTCCAGAGGAATGTAAAACCACCACAAGAAGCAAAGACTGACGTTAAGAAGGAATGGACATCATACCCGAACAGACGAACATCTTAAGAAGTTGATTTCCCGTCCCAAGTCATCTTCAAGACTGTGGATAAAGAGGGCACAGGTATGAATTCTGTACTTGCTCTGGGCTGGTGTTAGGTTGGTCTATATGTTGCTCTATATGTGATGATATGAATGTGCAAACACATCCACACACGCCTGACACGGCATGCTCCTTTCAGTCCCCAAATCTCAAAAGATCAGGAATTGCGTAGTCGAAAGACAGGATAGGTGACGGTATATAAGTCCATTGGAAAGGAGGTAGGATCTTGGCACAAGTGTTTCAACACTTGTTACTGGATTTCCTTTCTTCAAACCCTGTGTTGTCTGTCAGGTCAGGTTTCTGGCTATTTTGTGGCCTAAACCCAACCAGTGCCAGGCCAACTAGGCTGCCCAGTTTTGATTGGCCATGGTTCTTGATGGGTTTACCAATGATAATCCCACCTTCAACTTGTATTTTCCCTTACCAGTAGCCTGACCTGTGAGACTACATCAACTGTGCTCTTCAGTCAAGTCCATGGACTCGTGTGAATGCTGTGTGGCTCTGTTTTCATCCTAGATGTGTCGGGCAAATCTTTATATGTACTGAAAACCAGTGGAAGCACAATATATTAATCCTCCTTGATGCTTCAAGGGTTATTAAAGAAGCATGGGAACAAGTGAAGAGTGGATGGTTTGATAAACTAGTGTGTGTCTGGGCTTGAAACTAACCTCTAAGTCCCACTATAGTTTCTCTATAATAGCCAAATTTGCCATGATAAGGGGCCATTCCCGGTAAATATGTACCTATTGTGACGGTTGCTTTTGAGCCCTGTCACCAAGATAGGATGTGTACATGCTTAACATGCAATCATTGCAATCAAAATCACCATCCATTGTCTTGAATTAAACTGTTTAAGGCATATAAACTTATGACTGATAGATCAGAAATCTCACTCGGAGTGAAAAGCATTCGCAAGGTAGCACTAATTCTTCCATGCCTAATTCTTCCAAGTTAGTACCTAAAAGTTACGAAACCTTGGAAGAACTCTTGCTTTGAGATGAAAAAAATGTATTATCTTAGTCCTCAAACAAAGATAGCAATTTACCACTTAAAAAGACAATTGAGTACATGTAAACTAAAGGATAATTGGCTAGACATGTTACGATACAGATACAGGTAACAGTACAGGCCCAGACCTGTACCTGAGACAGCCCTTCCTTAATTCTAACTGCATCAATTGGTTGGACGTTTTGTCACTGCACCTTTTTCTCTATGCACAAAACATGACACCATATTCTGGCTTCTTTGTGTTTCCTGTGGTAGGGTTTGGACGGTCTCTCTCTGCCCGGGATCCCATGTTCATGGGCATGAACGGTGACCAGAGCTACTCAGCTGGACAAGTGGGAGCCAATGTGGAACAGCAGGTAAGCTCCCATGGCGGGGGTTCATTGACGTATCTGGGAACAAAGTACATGTTTTAGTGGCTGCAAAATACAGTATCGAATTGGCCAGGCTGTATCCATTGGCCAGACAGTATCAAATTGGCCACCCAACTGTCTGGCCAATGGATACAGCCTGGCCAATTTGATACTGTATTTTGCAGCCACCGAAACATCTGCTTGGAGATTACATGTAGACAAAAGTGTAGATGTATTTACCGATGCTAGATTTGTGAGAGAAAACTGTCGGATCATCTTTGGTCCCCCAACGGTCGAATAATTAGACTAAGCTATATAAGGGATACTGGTAGATGAGATGAGATGAGATAAATGTATGATCATGAGAGAGTTGTGAAACCAAAGATTTCTGATATGTTTGTATATAGAGAATACAGATACAGAATACAGATACATTTTGTACAACACGGCGTATTCCGTATTGCCCGAGGTATGGGCCCGACCGCGAGTCAGTTCGGCCGGAGGGCGATCCGACTCGCGGGAGGGCCGTGACCGAGGGTGATGCGGAATACACCGTGTTATATGCTATTTATATCATACCCACCTTAGAAAACACGTCTTTCAATGCGAAATGAGCGAAAATTTGGTGTCCCTAAACAATAAACTGCAACAACATCAATTCCAACGTCCGAATCCTGTATTCGAATTTTCGAAAGCGGCGCACACGGTTGGGGCGAAACGCGTTCGAATCGTTCTATGGAAGCCCGGTTTATACACCCGGTTGTACAGGAGAATACAACACGACCGGGAGCACTGTATCGCCGCCCGGGTATGATATAAAACACTGTCTAGTTGATCAGTTTAGCTTTCTAAATCTAGCTGTCAGGTCATCTCAGCTACATGTAGTGCATCCGAGATGATGGTAGGATTACACCCCTACACGTGTATGTTCTGACACCCCTAAGTTCTGACAACTCAAACTATTGCCCTACCATATTTACCAAAGTGTCTGAAAACGGTAACATAGGGGTGTCGGAACATAAGGCTGTCCCAATGGTAGCGCTTATATGTTCAAGTAAAAAGTATATAAGGCCACACCAATTTAATTTGTTGCTTCTCGGACAGGGCGAAAAAAAATAAAAAATAAAAACAGGCCTGGGCAGATTATTGCCCCAAATGCTACGATAGGAGCCATGTAGTCAACATAGAAGGCTGGGTTAAAATTTAAACATTGAATTTTTGATCAAACCACTGCATTGATAGGTGGAAAAACTCTAACAACTAGGAAGAAAAGGACTTTCTTCACTTGTTGGGGCCAAAATATGAGCATTTTTCAGTTGATTCAGAACCAGAATCTTTTCTCTTTTTTTTTTGCAAATCAGAAAAAAAATGAAGTGGCGAATCCGAGAAGCAACAAATTAAATTGGTGTGGCCTAAACATTATGAATATGTTTCCAGACATGAAGGTGTGACCCGAGTCTATGCAATTTTACATTGAATATTGTAAGATGCCTGTATTTTGCATGGCTACATCTCTGCTGTCTGTCCAGGCCCAGGCCCTGAGACATGTGATCACCCAGACACGAGGGTACAACACTGAGGATAACACACCCATCTCCCAGTCCCTGCCGTCCTACTACCCACCATCTACAGGCAACAACCACTCTACTATGCCAGACATGGTACGAAAATAGCTCCTTTGGCTTGTGTATTTGCAAGGAGGTTTAATCATTAAACCTCTTTCGTATTTGTAAACCTTTTTTTCTATAATTCTTATGTTAGGTGAAGTTTTGTTAAAGTTAAAACTCTTATGCTGACATGAATTATGCTAAAACTTCTGTAGATGTGTCATAGCTGGCGCATGAAATTGATTGATTATTCATTCCAGGTGTTAAAATTCTTTATTGTGGTACAAACAGGTAAGGAAAGGTTTTACATTGTTCTTTGATTTCATGATGCTTTGGAGAGGCAAGAGTTTCAAGTTAAAAAAAATTCTTTCATCAATTTGAAGACACAATGTCATGTAACCTTAATTTTCATTTGCAGATAATTGATTTTGTGATGTACATGTACCAGAGTGCCCAGAAAACACTTGAGGCAGCAATTGCTTCTATACAAAGATATTTTTGCTAAATGTGTTTACCTCCAGAAAATACTTCATCAAGTGCCATGAATATTTTACCCCATCCTTCAAGTATCCTGAAATACATGTAGACCTTTGCTGACATACAACATAACAGAAGTATTAGTTAGTGCTCTGTACCTAAACCCACGTTTAGGTTCAGATCCGGATTCAAGTCCAGAGGTTTAGGTTCAGTTCTGGACTTGTAAGTCCGGACCTAAACCCACAGTATATACAAAATTGCATGTTGTCAACCTTGCAATGTTGTCTGGGCGAAACTGTGGCCACATAACATGGAGGCCGTCACACTTAACAATGCCCAATGGCAATGTTTTCTTCATTTTGCAGTACAGATTTTGCAATCTATGGAAGGTTTTATGTGGTTCGGAACAAAAAGGGTATGTGACATGTTTTTTTTTCCAACCAAGTCCGGAACTGGTTCCCACAATTCAGGTTTTTTGGACTTGAACCTAAATGTTTTACAAGTCCGGAACTGAGTCCAGCGAACCGGTACACAGCACTAGTATTAGTACTGGAAAGTCATCTTAAGTCATCTCCAATATGGCCTGAGAAGTATTAGTACTATAGAGTCTGTACTCCTTTCAGAACCCACCAGCTGATACGGAAGGGCAGGACAGCAGCACCCCTCCCCAGGAGAGTGCCACGCCTAGTAACCATGGCAACAGCAGCACCACTAACCCTGCAGGGGGTAACGAGTGGTCAGGTGATCAGGCCCCGCCCTCGCTGGAGTTCCCAGCCATCCAGGTCACTGCCGCTGTTGTACTGTAACTCACAGTGCAGTGCATGTGCTGTCTAGATTACTAGCTGGGCAGCTACCCTTAACATATGCCATTTCACACTTTTCTTTTTCAGTGCTTGCAGCCACGTGCCTTGTAACCGTTTTCATCAGTTCCCTCTTCACTTTAGTAGGAGCCGCTCAGCCTGTGCCAGCGTATTAAGAGTTCACCTAATTCTTTTTCGTTGTTAACAGGAAGTTGACGTTTTGCTTTGAACAGTGCATGTTGATCACCAGCTGTATCAAAACATGCTTACTGCTTTATATATACACAGTATAGCCCTGGTATGGTAAAAGTTTGGACCCTCATGTCTCTCAGCACATCACATGCTCCAAGCTGTCACCATCTTTATGTTTGCTGCAACATATTTTGGCTTATGTTTCTTCAAATATATACAGTATAGTGAAAAGGCCATTGATTCAGTGTCTGGTGTTATACATTTTAATTGGTCTTGTACACCATCAATCCTTTCATGCTACCCCGGTACATTTGTTTTCTATAGCCAAGGAGGTTAAAGAATTTAAATTGCGTGCTATAGCATGTGATGGTCTCCATGTAAGTGTGAAGTTTTTGGAGTAAATGTGGCTGCAGAGTGAATGTAGCCATCTACCTGCAAAAAGTCAATATGAAGCTTTAAGGCAATATGATGATCTACATGTAATTGTTGTCCAGCAGATATACAATGTAGAATGTTATTATTTCTAAAAGTCATCTTATGTTTTTTTCTAATAGGGAATGAACGGCAGTGATGAAGATGATGATGATGATCAAGATGAAGAAGGATCCCAGAAAGGGCCGACCAATGGCAGCTCTTGATCTTCAGCCTCCTGTATCATGTTTACAATAAAGGCCCACTGTAGGTGTATGTAGTACACTGGGGTTTGGACATTTACATGTAATCTGTCTCTCACACTTGTAGTTAGATATGCAGGGTTCAACATGCCAGTCCTCAAAAAGTTGATGAGATAAAGATATTTGCCTCACTTAAGTCAAGAATGAGCCTATTGTCAACATTGGCTTGTTCAATGCTACCAGCAAAAGCTGTACACAGAAATGGGTTGAGATCTAAAAAGATGACCATGATCTGAATGCATTGGACTCACAGGGTTTCAACATGCTCTTAATTCTCTTCCATTTGGAGATAGAGTTTTTCCAGTTCGAAGATTGAATCTGCCCAAATTAGCTGTCAAATTGTCAACGGTAGGGACTTTGAGTATCAAGTCAAAAACAAAGCATACTGCACTAAGTGGCAGTAAAAATGACTTTCTGAATAGGACTGAATACATGGAGGATTACAGCTTTGATAGCAGTAAAACTAAAAGCACAGAAAGCTACATGTAGGCTCTGATGTGTGTGAACCCTGTTGATCTTGAACGTTTCTCTGTAACCGTTACAAGTGTTGAGAGGCACAGATGGAGCTGTTGGTGTCGCCACTGCCAGTTAGGAAAGGGACCAAGAGTGTGACGTAACGATAGCCGGGATACGGACAACACATTTTAAAGTCTTGAGAAGGCAAGCTGTAGATAGCACCACCTCACACTGGTAAAAGTGCTGTATGAATCGTTGTCGTGCTACACAATTACAACAGAAATCTTACAACCTGTGTATCATTTTCACTATGAATGTGATCCCTTCACATACAACATCTGTATAGTTCCCACAGTAAAATAGCGTTAGAAGTTCAACTTAGAACTGTTAGAAAATTGCATCTTTGATACGAGGAAGCCGTCACAAATTTGAGCTGGGAACAAAGCCGGGTAAAACTGTGGACTGACTGATGGTGATGTGTCATGTGACCTGTTGTGACCTTTGACCTGTTGTGCGTATGTGAGTGGCTACTCCTGTTGTTACTTATGATGCAGTGTCAGGCATTAGTAATTGCTGTTTGCAGTTTCACGTGGATAAACTGATTCTTATATCAACACATTTCAGACTACATGAAATGTAGAGGTTGCCAAGAAAGCGGCTTTCCAACATGCATGGCAATAACCAATTGAAAATAATCCTGATTCCCCAAACTTAAATGCCCAGGCTTTGTCTGCAGAAAGTGATTGAAGCTTAAAGAAGCTTTCGATAAAATCTGCAAATGAGACTTGGAATTACTTATCCATTTCCCATTATTTGGCAAATGCCCACATGAAGATTACTTAGGTACAGCAGACAAAACCAGTGGTAGTACATGTTGTACTTTTTTCCTGTTATGTAGAATGATAAGGTAGGAATTAAGTAGACATGATTTTTAAAACAGAACATTCGTAAATAACGAAAACCTGTCGATCATGTAAAATAACTGTCACCTTGTCAGCTAAATTTAACCATTAATGATTCTCAATGATTTTACTTCGCTGTGTTCACAAAGTGGGCACAGCCAAAATTATGTACAAGAAATCTTTTAGCTTAATGTCCAGTACGTGTTGTATAGATAATTATGTAGTTAGGTAGTCTAACCATGTAGTGTAGACGATGTGCTCCCAGAGCCTAGGAACAAAGTAGTAAGATATAAAGTGTAATCAATGTTTTACATGTACATCAATGTAGGTAATTTCTTTTTTGTTAATGCTTAATTTCTGTTCATATGGTAGCAACAAATCTTTTATTACAAAGAGGAAACCTCTCCTGAGACAATGCAGCATTTCCCTCACCCTGATTATAAAGCCAGGAGCTGGCTCTTGAACATGAAAACATTTTGCACAGTATCCATTGATGTACTCAAAACTGTCCCAGACTTCTCTAGTAGCTGTTGGTCCATGATTCAGCAGTAGTTGGTGCAAAGAGGGTTATCTAAAGGTTGTTGCTACCACATGAAGTCTCTGTTATATGTACATGTATATTAATTTTTCAATCTACATACTACTAGAATGGGCGTTCCCATCACAATATTACATATAATGTACAAAATGAATATCAGTAGTTTGTGTAGTCCAAAGAAACTCCTTTTTCCCATGGAAACAAGGATGGTTTCTTCTCGTATGGTTGTCTGACGTTCACCTGAGTGTGTGTGTGAAAATGCCTGTCTTGTCATTGGACACAGCTATGAAACATGCAATGTTATTTCACTTGTGCACTCATGATTTACAGAAGCAAATGCACAATTTTTGTTACCGACGTATGACTTAACAGTGAATAGTGACCAGAGCTTCGCCTGTGCCAAAGTTGAGTAAGCTAGCCACTTACATTGATATAAAACCCTACATGTAATCTCAAGGTAAACTTTTGAAAGTGACAGTCACAAGCAGTCCATAATATGGTTTAACCACAGTAGTAAAGTTATCTATGTTATGCATTCTTTTAAAAATGGCAAAATGTTTCGATATACAAATTTACAAATCAACTCAAACCATAAGATTGTGATGTTAGGATGAAACTCACTACAATGTTTGGTTTATTGTGTTCGCTTGGAGAGTAAAAAAATTTTTTAAAGTACTTTGGCCTTCTCTAAAGACCATCTTTGGAAATGTAATTTCATACCGTCAAGAGTTGACACAGTGTGTGTCAATTTACACATTTTTTTACAAACACATGAAGACCTATGCTAGATAAAAAGTGTTAATGTTTGCAAGTGTGATACACATGCATGTTCAACCTTTTGCTGTGGTCAGTATTGTTTTCATGTATGAATGGTGTAACCATCAGTCAGGAATACGTTCCTGTCAATATATCAAAAGCAATGTACAACTTCCTGCAGTGCATCTAGTTGGAAATCACTACCATGGTTTGTCGCTGAGAGATGTTCCTTGTATGGGTTTACAATATAACATGTACTTGTATATAGAGGGTGACCCAACACACCTATATGTTCAGACACCCCAACATTCTGACATAGTGTTAGGGATGTCACAACATAGGTTGAGTTGTCGGAAGATAGGGGTGTCATAACATAGGGCCTGTCCCTGTGCGTAGAGTCAGTCTGCAGTACAGTCGTCAGTAGTGAAAGAGTGACTTGTGAGGAAGTATGTACTGTACATGTTATGTCTCTGTGTGTTTAACTGTTCATAACAATAAAGGCTGCATGGAAAAGGCAGTTGTTCTTCTTGCTTCTCAGTTTATTCAAATAGAAAAATTACAAGGTACAGGATAAGTACTACATTGTATACAAGAAATGGCATGTATGACATATCTATCTACATATTCATAGTATATCAAAGTCAAATGTAACATCATATAATTCTGAAATGATGCTGAGCTTTAAAGTTCTTTTTTTTTCTTTCTATTATGTCAGTTTTGTCTGGAATTCACCAAACCTGTCATGATATGCCTGGCATACCATAAGCAAGCATGATGTTATTGAAAATCACGTTTTACCAGTCTTGACTTTCCAGCAATCACTAAACATTTTGGCTAGGGCTGAAGCTTGCTATCTGACACTGTGCACAATGTCGGGGTGGGGCTTTTACAAAATGATGACTGGGAAAAGGACACAACCCATCTACAGTGAAGTTCTTGAGGACTATACTTTCAAATATTACATAATACAGTATGTATATGCTGTTGAAGTATCCCATCATGCAGCCACATATCCCATCATGCAGCTGCTTTCTGTGGTGTGGGCATATCATCTGGAACAGAATAGAATTTTGAAAAATGAGAAAATGAAACAGAATTTAACAGGTTTCTATCAATTCATGATCAGCATAGTTTAAGAATTTGGATAGCAACTTTCTGGGTAGAAAAGGAAATACTTTTAAAACTGATTCTAAACCATATTTCATACCTTTGAGTTGCTGGTCAGATGCAGCATTGTGTCCACAGGTGAAGAATTCCTGAAGCGCAGGTAGACACACTTCAACTTCACTGGGGTTGTTCCGTATGCAGTAGTCGTACACCTGGAACTGCTTGTGACATTCACGTTTTATTCTCTGGATGGAAGGGCTGTGGAAAACCATTAAAGAAGAATGAAAGGTTGAGTGTTATAAACCTGGCTCACAGAATGTGCTGGCTGCTTGTTGCAGTGCAGTAGTGCCATCTAGTGACCCAAAGGAGTACTGCTGAAAGGCACCTACAGCTGTAGATGTATATATGTGCAAAGGCTAGGTGTAACAAGTCATTCGGTGTAATACAGCCAGGTGCTGCATCCCTGCGAAGCTGGTGTGTTACACCAAAGGGCTTTTATACCAGCTATAAAGATACAGAAGCTGGTGTATTACACTGAAGGGTGGTTATACCGGCTACATGTATAAAGATACAGATACAGAAGCTGGTGTATTACACTGAAGGGTGGTTATACTGGCTATACAGATACAGATACAGAAGATGGTGTGTTATGCCGAAGGGAGGTTAAACCAGCTACACAGATGCAGATACAGATTTGGCTGTGTAAAGATCACTGCTGCTTACTTTGTGGATGAGCAGTTGGAAACCTTCTTCTTCAGCTCGGCACATTTGGTTGGCCAGCTCTGGGGGTTGTCCTGTACACAGCTGCCGTAGGCCTCCAGCTCACTGTGACAGAACTTAGCCACTAATTCCATCACAACATTCCTAGAAGAGAGAAAACGATTTATTCACTCACAAGAATGTACATCAGATATATTGCCAATTGTAATTTACATTTAGATATATCAAACCACTACTGCAGAAAAAGACACAGCATTATTTCCTGGCTTCACTATAACGTTACAGTCATGAACTGAACTAAGAAGTTATAACGTTAATATTCATCGTTATTCTTAAACGTGGCTGAACATGTTAACTAACATAAGTTTAAATATATAACGGTTCATTATACTTATAGAACAAAATGTAACGTTACATGTGACATTGTAACACACAGTAACCAAAGCGATCTGCAGGTTTACTTACATTTTTCGATAGTTGAGGTAGCTTCTCCTTAAAGATGAGATGTTGTGCAACTCCTCTTCTTCACCAACACTGACGAAAATTTCTTAAAACCCTGAATATCCAGTACAAGTCCAAGGACACTCCTCAAGAAACATTCAACCTCCACGCGGATCTAGCGACCTCTGACCTCTAACAGCTGACCTCATTTCTCAAACAAAAATGGCGGCGGCTTACCAGGAAAAAGTGGGTCTCTCTTTTGTTTTCCTCAAATTTCTCCGTTTTTCCGACACATAAAAGGCTGTCTGACAATTTCCGTCACACGATAGGTACATGTACGTGTAGATAGAGGTATGAGATAGTGTTGTAGATGTAAATGTGGCGTGGAAGGAGGGTTTAAGTTGAGTGTTTTGTGTGATAAATATGGGTGGTGACAGGTGACAAGTGTTGACATTGCTTTGTTGTCAGTAGCTTTGGGGGCTTTTGGTTTATTGCCTGCATGATTTAACACCAAAGCAAGCTAAATAAAAGAAGGGAAAGGAGAATGGATAAACGCACGATTACCTTTCTTTATCTACCGACATTTCATAAATTGTTTTAAATTAATCCGGCACGAGAAAATTATGCATTTCAATTCAATTTGTCAGGGGCACAGCTGTTCCAAATTATGTATGAACACACTGAAAATCAATGTTAAAATTTTTGTCAATCGAAATGGATATGATTTGTATATCTCACGACCTTAAGTTTTAGATTTTACACTATGGACTTACATGATGTGACCTCTTTGTTTGAATACCAGCTTTTAGGTGACGAGTTGGGCCAGGTCAGAATTTGACAGTATCACCTGAAGTACCAGACAACAGCACCAACATCCTGACTCCCTAACCAAAAATCGCTACAACCATGACGTAAAGGCCGGTTTAACAGGACATCAAGATATGACGCAACTGTCATGACTTCCGCCAGCTGCCTGGGTTGAGAAAATATCGACAGAAATCCCTCCAGGGATTCGAGCTTTGGCTGGATTTTAGGATGGCGTTTATAGAGGACCCGGCTTTTGTCCTGTCGTACCTTCGTCAGGCTTTTATAACCAGCGACGACACCGGAATGTCCGAGATGGTTCTCGTAGACGAGGACATAGAACACTGGGATAGCATCAAGCAGGAGCGCGAGGGCACGCCCAAAACTAGGAGCGCTAGTGAGAAGCCGCAGAACTTGGAGTACGGGGACATTTCCCAGTCGTTTGACATCACGGCTTCCAGTCTGGACTGGGGGATTCGTAGACGGACCAACACGGCGCAACGGTTGGAGAAGTTAAAGAAAGAAAGACAGAATCAAGTGCGATGTCGGAATGTACAATGGAAGGAGAAACCTGTAGATATGTCAGGTATGCACTAGGGGACTTAAAGGAACGCAACACAAAATTTCAAATTCATTATTTTCCAGTAGTCTACACATTAAAAAGTTGATATATTTCAATTTTTACATTAGTCCGCCAAATAATTACCCTGTTCACGCATTTGAACTTCACGCTCTCCTAGCTCACCTGCCGCGATGGCAATGATTAATGCTTTGCTCTGACGTCTTCGTTCCGAACCTGCTTATTTGCATATTGGCAGTGCCACTGGGAGATCACTGGACTGTGATATGCAAATAGGCAGCTTTGGAACGAAGACGTCAGATCACAGAGCAAAGCATTAATCATTGCCATCGCGGCGGGCGAGCTAGGAGAGCGCGAAGTTCAAACGCGTGCACAGGGTAATTATTTGGCGGACTAATGTAAAAATTGAAATATATCTACTTTTTTATGTGTAGACTACTGGAAAATAATGAATTTGAAATTTTGTGTTGCGTTCCTTTAACCTTCTCCTGCTGGGCAAGCTCTTTGTCACGGGGCTATATAGGCACCAAAGGGGTTATTATCTGGTTGTTTCAAAATTAATACAAACTGTACAATATTCAAATCAAAACATACAGCAGTTTCCTCAAGGATATAAATCCATTGCTTACATTTTTCTCATTCTAAAGCTGAAGTATGTTGTCAGTGACTGAATATCAGTACACTATTTCATAAGTTATTACTATTATCAATATTTCATGTTTTGTTGAGTTCCTCATAAATAGTTCCATGTACTAGATAAAGTGTTTAATATATAGCCTGTCATAAGAGCACCCTTAGCAGCGTGCGAAAGACTAGGTTGCCCAGTTGCACTGCGCAACCATATTTTGCTTGGTGCAACCTATTTCTACACCCAGGTAGCCCAGTGCACTAGCTAAATTTTGTGGTAAGGATGCCCCTTTCTTCCATTGGGAACTGTTTATTGAGAAGTTCCCATGGAAGAGCTCATCACTTCAAGTAAGGGGAAACAACTCTGTGTCAGAAATGTATAAATGCACATTGCATTCTAACGAAGTTAATCATAATGTAGAAAAGTTTAAATTCGGGGCAACCTGGAATTTTGATGGGCAACCTAGCTTTCATTCTAGGTTGCCACTGGGCAACCTGGCTCAAAAAGTATTTCGTACACTGCTTAGACTCAGTAACCTAGAGTGCTGAGCATTAAGTAACCCCCAGTTCTGTACTCCCTCCGCAGCAGAAGAAATGGCAGGGATGTTTGAGAAGAAGGATCTATCAGAGAAGAAGTCAGCTGCTGTCCCACAGAAGACGTCAGTCCTGGCGGAACAGTTAGAACAGAGTCCTGTCCTCACCAACAACCCCTTCATCGAGTTCTCCAAGTTTGATGGCAAGGTGGGCACAAAATTCAAGAAGTGAAACAATTCATAGTTGTTCTCTGTTGTTGAAGTTGAAAGAAAGTTGAAAGAAACTTTATTCAACCGGCAGACTTTAGTCTGAATTTTGTTGAATTTACATATAGTAAAATAATGCATCTAAAAAGTTATTGTCAATAATTTACGTTAAAATTCTCCAATCATAAAAAACCGTAACTAGTCATGGCTAGTGCATCAATGCACATTACATATTAAATAAAAACATTGTGTCGTACAGTGAATACATTTCATATCATCAATATTGTTTGTTTCCATCTATGCTATTGTGTGTTATGTCAGAGAAACAATAACTAGTTCTCGTTTACTAAATTTTGCATGATTATATATTCTTTGTGCACTTTATGATCCAGGGTCATGTAGGGTCAACTGCGACCAAGAGAGTCGATATCTTCCTCACCATGACAACGGGAAAAGAGCGCAATTTCCCCCTTACCGTGGTCGTCCTGGCAACGGCCCGTGTGCAGGACCTGATTGGTCTGATCTGCTGGCAGTACACCAATGAGGCGAAGGAACCCAAACTAATGTATGTACACAAATGTACTCATTTACATATCAATTGATTGCTTTTGGCTAAATACCTGTTCAACTGCAGATTCTGTTAGTACATACATACATACTGTACATACATACATATATAGTCACTGACAAAAAGTAGTGAATGCTACTTGAAATGTCTGACAGTTTTCTAAATCTTTCCAGTTGCTTGAGTAACTGTTTCCTTGCTTATGTACACAAAGTTTTCTCAGTATGGATGGATAGATGGATGAATGAATGAATGAATGAATGAATGAATGAATGAATGAATTACTTAACATATTTGACTTGTTTTTTATTTTCCTTCTGACAGAGAGAATGTGGAGGCATATTGTCTCCACATAGCAGAAGATGATGGGGAAGTGGACACCGACTTCCCCGCACTTGATGCTAAGGAGCCCTTTGCCAAGTTTGGCTTCACTACACTGGCACTGGTGGAGAAACCCAAGGACAAAGAACAACAATCAGAGATCATGCTGGTCACTGTGTAAGTATCATGCACTAAAATGTACACATATTTATGTAACTGCTTATGATAAAGCAGTAGCAAAGGTGTGTTAAGGTTATGATTTTCATGGTTTCTTCAACATACATTTGTAGTAATTGTACCCATCTTAAATGGTCTCGATAATACCTAATACAAAACCAATAATAACTTACAAAACAATGTATCAAGGTAGACTATATTGTGAGCATAGTAGACAAAGACTACAGTGATAATTGTACAACTCCATTGTCTATATCTACCATAACTTGTCATCCTTACATTTTGTGTTTCCCACACTCCCCCCAGGAATGTCCCCCACAGTGGTTTCTCCCGTATCCAGGTGGAGTCCCTGGGCCTAACGATGAAGGAGATCCTACACAGGGCGCTCAAACGGAGGAAGGGCAGGGTCGATCCATCAGGTATGACACATCTGATGATGTAGATGTACTCTGTTATCATCTCTTTCCAATATAGTAGAGCTACAGCATCTCAATGACAGTACCTTATGTTCTTTACTGCTACGAGGGTCCACGTCACTCTCACATTCACAAAACTGTAATATCTTCGACATAGTTCAAACCTTTATTTACTGTACAGGTGAGTTCTCGTAATTGATAGATCACCAACTTGTCTTGTTTGTACTTATTGTCCTTTACCCACTTTGTAACTATGTATGTATTTTGTCATTATGTTTTACTCTTGTTTTTATATTTGTGTTTTTGAGTAGAAGGCGTCATATAAGCAACTGTGCTTCCTGCGTGTAGATGTAGAAGTAGAGTGACGAACATGCTCTAGGCAGCCATGCATCTGCAACTGCAACTAACGGGTCAAAAATCAACATTTATGTATGTTTCAGTAACATGCTTTCTTAACACATATTTTATGTGAAAGATTCTGGAGTTTGTATTGTTTGTCAATGTTTAGGCCCAGACTATGTCCTAGAGAAGCAGTCCCAGCCGGGAGTGTGTGTGGACTTGGACAGCACACTGGAGAGTATGAACACCATGGAGTTCTGTCTGGTCAGACAACACAGTAAGTACATTAACTATACTCACTCCTGATAGGCCAGCTGCTGTAGATGTTGTTACAGGCAGTGTATACATGTAGTTTTCTCACAGCACTAGGACTTCCGTCATATAGTATATAGACTTACAACTAATTATATCACTACCTGTACTTGTTGTCAATGGGACTTCATAGAATAAGCAGGTTCAAGGTTCCAACTGTGCATTATCTTCGGTCATTTTTCACAACAGCCAATACAAATATCCTACTGTCATTGTGGAAAGCATATCTTTTTTGTTTGTGAATTTCTGACATTACCTTTCCAAACTCAGTTTTGTATGAAGAGACATACATGTACATTGCAAAGATATTTTTTACCGATTGCACTTGTATTTTTTTAATCAATTTTATGAACATCTTGAAGAATCATTTGATCAACTATACTACTTGAAGTTTCCTTCTTGCATGTCTTTTCTAGTTTCTCCAAGATCTTCTTTATAATCTCCATGCTTTGGAATGTTTTGATTGAAGACAATAAGGTTGTCTTCCTTAAAGGAACGCAACACAAAATTTCAAATTCATTATTTTCCAGTAGTCTACACATTAAAAAGTTGATATATTTCAATTTTTACATTAGTCCGCCAAATAATTACCCTGTGCACGCGTTTGAACTTCATGCTCTCCTATCTCGCCCGCCGCGATGGCAACGATTAATGCTTTGCTCTGACGTCTCCGTTCCGAACCCGCTTATTATTTGCATATCACAGTCCAGTGATTTCCCAGTGGCACTGCCAATATGCAAATAAGCGGGTTCGGAACGGAGACGTCAGAGCAAAGCATTAATCGTTGCCATCGTGGCGGGCGAGCTAGGAGAGCGCAAAGTTCAAACACGTGCACAGCGTAATTATTTGGCGGACTAATGTAAAAATTGAAATATATCAACTTTTTAATGTGTAGACTACTGGAAAATAATGAATTTGAAATTTTGTGTTGTGTTCCTTTAAGCAATATGTATATATCAACAGATCTGGTGGTGTATGTTACTGTTTTGTGTGGAAAGCCTTCCCTGTATTTTCCACCTGTGCTCTCTATTAACTAGTATCTTCCCTCGGCATGTATGGCACCAGGATCCCACGGCAGGGCGAAGCGGAAAGCACATGGTAGTAGTACAACCTCGTACATGTAGCTCTGTATTCAGGCATGGCATGGCATGGCATGGCATTCAAACATAGGGACCAAACCTTCTTATCTTCCTTGATTGTTGTTTTAAAAAAATTACAGTTTGATCTATATCAATATCCACTACTATTGTTATCATTGTAAAGAAAACTTTTGCTTCTCCAATCCAAGAACTTCATAGAAGCATCAGATGTTTCAATCAGACATGAAAGAATATTATATTTTGATTAGATAGAAGAAGAGGGTTTGGGACCAGAATGTTTATGAAAACTAATTCTAATCCACAAGATGTTGTGTGAGTCACTGCATGGCAAATAATACAGCACCATGCATGGCTATTGGTAATGTGTTCTTACTGTTGTAGTTGAAGTGTTGTATTTGCACAGTATGTGGAGAGAAGAAGTTATAAACCACATCATACGTCCCTGTATGATGCAAGATAGAAGGAGATTCTCTGATATGCAATATCAAATGTTCTGTCCAAATGAATGTAAAAATGTTACAGAGGCATCCAGGGTGTGTAATGCTGTTCCAAGTCTTGTACTTTCAATATTTTTGTATCAAAAGTTAGCGTTTTCAAGACAAAGCCGAAATTTGTAGACATACATATGTACCTTTCTCCTGTGGTTCAGTGATCAATTTTATTTCTTAAAATTGAAGCTACCTCTGGCAAACTAAATGTCATCTTGTTAATATATCTGAATTGAAAGAACACTAGACACTGTATTTCACTACTTTGACCACAGGAATAAGTGCATTAAAATTTGCCATTACAACTTTACTTCAAATGGCCCTACAGAAGTTCACAAACTTTCCCCGTGCAACCTGGTTCCTGTATTGGCTTGCCTATGCCTTTGAGATTTACAACAAAGTATGCAGGAGATAGACTCCACACTCTGAGCAGAAATGTTGAATGTTCATCAGTTCTGACATGCTTGTTGAAAAGCTTCAGCATGCTTAACTCCTTATGAAGATGCCAAGCATGCAGCTCCAGTTTCATTTCTCTGTAGTGTACTAGGTAGTAATTACTGACCTGTGCCCTCTCTATCCTTCTTTGCCAACCGTTCAACTTGAAGTTCCTTGTGATGCCCATTGTTTTCAATGTTCATGTAAGTTCCTATTAAGATACCTTGGCCAACGTGGTTCTACCCTTTCCAATATATGATCATCATGTTGGTATGGTATAATACTGGTATTCATTTTCCCTGTACACTAGATTCAAAAATTCTCTCAAGCGCCCTTTCTTGATAGTTTTCTAAAAAGACCTTGTGCTGACTGCATTGTTTCATTCAAACAAACAGGTTTAAAACATACTGCTCTAATATTGTTGGTACTAAAATGTATTGAAAATTCTATAGATATTGTATAAGAAGCATAAGACTGGCAAGATTTTGTCACATCTTTTAATAATGTATATGTTAAAATCACTGTCAATGATTGAAGACAACAGAAAACAACAAAGCTGAACTCATATGTCTGTAAAGCACAAGTTTGACAGAGGAAGAAAAATGTTCATATCCGTTGTTCTTTCGCAGGTACCCGTGGTGAGGTTGAAGAAGAGACAGAAGTGAACAGAAACATGTCTGAAATGGAGGCCTCCCTCAGCAGTCTGCACTACAAGTCTTACAGAGTTAACATGTTCACCAAACTTAGGACAAGCACTATCATACAACTGGGTAGGTCTTATATAGTCAGCATGTTCACCAAACTTAGGACAAGCACTATCATACAACTGGGTAGGTCTTACAGGGTTCATGTGTTCACCAAACTCAGAACAAGCAATGAGAACTCAATGCAAATACATGATTCCCTTTTGAAAAACATGTAATACTATACTGTGCTAGACACACGCAAGTGATACTGAAACCTCTCCTCATTTCTAGGTGTATCTGGGGAGAAGATAGAGATAGACCCGCTAACCCAGCACAAGTCCACAGCAGCTAAGTTCCTGTCCAAACAGAAACCTGTCTCCTATGATGCAGACCTGGTCGCAGCCTGTGAGGTCACTGATGACAAGCATGGTAAGAACCAATCAGTGTGACTGTTACTAATTGAATTACCTTTGTATCCATATGGCAATCAAAGTCTACATTTTGTAACAAGACAATACAGTATCAGTATACCCTTACAGTAGTCTCTACCAGACTAACAGCATGGGTTCAAACTCAGCTAATAGTTTCGCCAATAGGGAGAATGATTGTCCAGGGGAGTTTGCCCACCGTACAGTTCATTTGCCTGCACCTGTGGAGGAAATCACACTTCCCGTGGACTGACTCTCCTGGCTAACTATGTCCCTTTTTTACCGAATTCTATGATCCGTGACTTCGTAAGAAGGCCTGGTGGAGGCTACTTTGCAATACTTTTAGAACAATTTTGTGCCTTAAAAGTGGACTCAAATTGCATACTGAAACAGCTGATCTACTACAGTGAATAGTTAGATATGTTGCAAGATGGAAATCTACCATGTTTCCTATTCAGGTGCATACATGTATGCGCACCACTGCCTACTGTGTAGCAGGAGCAATCATCATCTTTACTGACTTCAGGGAATATCGTCCACCCTTCCACGGGTCCCACCTTATCCCATAGTCAAACGTATGATCCCAGGGACCAATTTCACTGTAGTATTGCCCATTCAAGTTGGCCTCCTGGCATCCTCTTGCGTAGGTGAAATACCACCAACCCCCCTTCTTGTCACGCCCACAGTCGGTGTCACTACTTTTGAATATCCTGTCGTGGTGAGTCAAGTCAGCATGGTTCTTGTTGACAAGCGCGTTCCCCGCCGTTCCGTTGTAGTTCCCCACGCGCAGACGGTACGTATGCGACTCGTCTTCAATCAAGAAGCGGTCGTACTCTGCGTAGGCTGCCTCGTTGTTCCAATCCTCCATCTCTATCCTCAGCTTGTACCTACAACAGGGGAACCACACAATGATTGACAGTTGCCATGGTTCCCTTGATTGTCCTGTGATGTCACAAATTCAGAGTGCCGTGATTGGTCAGTTCTAAGTCTAACAATCATCTGGTTTTCACAGACTTTCTGTATATACAGGAAAGTCACATTTTATTTTTTCTTTAACATCACATGGTCTGTTTACATTTGGAAAAGAATTGGGGTTTGAATTGAACAAATGCAACTGTATTCATTTAGTTCTTATATAAGAACTGCCTTGGACAATTCTTATCTCAGATATTGTCACCATTGAAGGTCAAATTATTACATGTTTGGTCAGGAGTTCGGAATTCCACTTAGGCGGAGAGGTGGCCTTGGCATTAGACCCTATAATGTGAGATACTTTTGTAGTAATCTCTTCCATAGTTGAGTTACTACTTTTTATAAGTTGAAAGTTTTCTCATACCTGTCCTGATTTGTGAGGAGGTAGATCTTCTCATTGCCCAGCCAGAACTCACGGTTCAGGTGACCAAAGCCGTTCCGGTACTGGGGCCAGCTTTGCTCAAAGTTGGTGAAACCATCCTCCCTTCTTTGGATCACAGTCCAACCTGACAAGAGAAGACTTCATGTTAAAAACAAACTGTTCATATCATTAAGTCCATGTCTAAATTACACTCTGTACATATGCAATAGTATTGTGTGACTAGTATTATCAGCTAATGATGTATACATTATGTCCTACCTGTGTTGTCCTGCACTATGCAGTACACAGGGAATGGGTCAGGGGGAGCTGTTGGTTTGGGAACAATGTTTGACACATCAGGATGGACCATGTACACTCCACTCTGGTTGTAACCTTCCTGGTAGATGTCTGCACAGTCTGTAATAGATATGCAGGAAAATGGGATGAAAAATGAAAACTTATAAGTTATTTTTAGTCTTTTAGATTGTTCACCTAAATCTATTGTAGCAAAGGAATCGAGAAATACAATTTCATTGGAAAACTTTAACACAGTTCTACCTTGAACAAAAGATAGGCAGAACTTTTACCTTTGGGATATTTGCCCAGGTCTTTGGTATTTATTATCCCACGTTTGAGAGTACTTTCTCTCCTGGCCTTTTCTGCCACCAGCATGCCCAGAGTGTTGTTGAGAGACTGTACATGCAGGGTGAGTGCCTTCAGGCTGTCAGTAGTGTCCTCTTGTTGTTCCTTTAGTAAAGCTACAGCTTCAACAGTGCCTTTGTAGTCCGACTTTTCAACCTGTTAGGGAAAATGCACATGGAGATACTGTTGGAGCCTGATACACTTTAGAGGGACTGTATGTTTGATCAAGCAACCAATACTGTTTAGAGATGTAAGAACAAGCAGTTAAATTAAATTGATTTAAAGTGTCTGCAAAAGGTCATGTACCAAGCTCTCTTACTCACAAATTTGTGAATGAAGAACATATCAGCATCCTTAGGTATATAACAGTGGGGTTCAAGCACCACCAACTGACCAGTCTAATGGAACCAACTCTTTTAGCCTTGTCTTCGCGTTGGGTTCATGAGCTGGTGGCCTGGGTTCAGCGCGGGTTCAAATCCTGGGAGCCAGGAGACATGTACTACTCAACCCCCTTGTGTTTCAGTGGTTTCCATGCGTGTGTTTCACTTGTATAGTCATACTTCCTTACCTTATTGTCCAGACCATCTGTCCACTTTGCCACCTGATCTATCCTCTCCTCCATCTGGCTCACTGCGCTGCTGACCTGGTATTTCCAGTCGTTCAGAGCCGCCACCTCCTTCTGGACCCTATCCAGCTCCCCCGGGGGCTGATCTGACATGGGGACAGTGAAGGTGTAAGAACAGTGCCCCGGTTTTGCTGAGGGGGAATCCACTTGATGCTGGTGGTCAGACTCCAGGGCATCCTGTCTTGTGTCTACCGGCATCCTGTCCCTCCCTACATGTGCGTTTGCGTGTACATGGAGACACAGCAAGAGAACGAGATAGATGGCAGCCATGGTTGTGGGTTGTTTGCCTGAAACTATACCAAAAAGGTCACAAGTGCAGCTGTTGAAGTGCTTGTTTTTTTAGACTTCGGTCTCACCATGTTTACAGACCAGTTTTGTGTTTGATTTGCTGATCTGATGAGCAAGCAAAAATCTGTAACAAATCATTCCACCACACATACAGTATACAGTACAGGTGGTCAGTATAGACAGGATTCTTAATGCTTGTGTCAATGGGAAAAATTATTTATGGCCACCAAAAAGTGGCCAGGTGATCAAGTTGAAGCCACTTGTACAGGTTTGACTGTACTTTACCAGTACTGCAGCTAAACATGACAAGCCACATGCGTATACACGGTAACAAAGAGCAAACAGGCAATTCACCATCTTCGTATTAACCCTTACAGGTCGGGAAACATTCCGCCTGACGTATCAAAGTGGCAGTGACTTCAAGCACCACGATTTTGAGGCCTCCAGCTCTGTAGCCTCCGAAGTCGTCACAAAGATTAACCACATTCTGGAGCTGCGTGCCAGCCCAGTCCGTGCCGACTACCTCGCCTTCAAAGAGAGGAAAGCGAGTAAGAAGCATGGGCTGCTGTCGTGAGTGAAAGGGACTGTCATACATTTCTTACAAGTGAGAGCTTGTGAATGGGAGATCTCGATCAATGCAAGAATAAAAATCATTTTATAATGTTTTGTATAATCTCTTAGCTGCAACATTCTGGCTTGTCTGTATTGTAGATTCTGTGCTTTTGTACCTGCTACTGGCTATAGGTTAAAGCTGAGACTGCTGTGTAAAGCTGTGTTTCATGTCTACTGTCTGCATTGAATGTTTCTCTATGTTAGAACATGTAGCCAATTGATGCATGCCAAATCAGTTTGTTCTTAACCTTCTCCAGCTGCCAAACCTGGTAACCAGTACAAATTTGGTGCCTTAGCAGACTGAAGGTTAAATTGTATGTACATGTATTTGGGATGCGAAAACAGGCTGTTTGATTTTTGGCACAGCCAGTCATTTGAGAGATTACTGCAGGAGATATTGAAAAGAAACAGTTGTATATATATAGGGTTTTAAGTTGTGGGGCCAAAACTTCATCACAAGATCTAGAAATGTCAGCCAATCTGTATTAGGAAATTCCATTTGCGTATACTTGAGTATTTTTGTTGGTATCTTTAGCTACATGTGCATTGTTTGTAAGAATGGCCCGGTTGAATGAACTACGAAAAAGTTGATGATGGCAAGATTCAGAAAACATTTTTCCAGGACAGATAAGTCAAATTACAGACGCAAATTGCTTCACCTATGCTCAATACTGAATAATTCTCTCGGGGCTGTTCCAGAAAAACAATTTGAGAAATAGTGCTCAAGACAGGAAAAACGGGAAAGGGCATCTTTTGCCATGTTTACCAGAGTAAAATAAGAAGAGAATATGGGTTGGAGGCCTGAAGCTGTGATCATGAACTACATACAGTCTTTTTTTTTTCTGAAACAGCCCTGTGAAACTTTTTTTTAAGGTAGCCTGGTCAGAACAAGTCTTCAGATCTTTATTCTAGATGACTTAAGCTTTACATGACAATACATGTATTTGTACTGTGGTTTTCATTATAAACAGCAATATAATGATATGGCATTCATGAAAGTTATCTAGACAATGTATGTACTCATTTGGCCAACACGTTTTTATGAATGCACTTTGAAAACAATGACAATTGACATGATCTCACCTATTGCAATATTATAGTATGATTGACTGTCAAATACAATGTACATCTATGTTTAGAAGGACATGTTGGTTTGCAATATGTATAATTATCACATGAAGTGCATGTAGTTTGTTTGGCCAGCTCAGGAACAATTGTTGTAATGAATTTAGACATTTTATTTATTGTAATTGTTGTTCAATTGTGAAAGTGTTGCTCTGTTCATAAGATGGTTTATGTGAGATTACAAAGTAAAGTTTATGTGTCACATAAGTGTACATACACTGTCTCTTCTTTCACTTTTTTTACACATAGAGATGTCTTGAATAGACACACATAAATCTGCAGAGAGTGATTAAATGAAATGCAAACTTACTTCAATATAATACAAGGATTTTGCACCACAACTAACAAGGAAATCATGAAGACTAGCTTGGAGTATTTATGTACAATACAGTACAAATCTTTTGTACCATTCCCAACAGAACCAGCTGGAAGCATGTTAACAAAAGTTAAAAAATATGACCACATCAACCTCAGCAAAATAGGTTAGTGTCATTTGTTTTAAGAGTAAACTATCAGCCCTTAGTAAAATGGGGCTTTAAGTAAATGATGGGGTTCTGTCTATTACAAGCTGTTGCAATGAAATCTTACACTCAAAATATACGAAGCACTTCCACTTGTAAGAATATGTAAACTTTATGACTTCTCAGTTTTGCCAACAATCTTGGAAATGAGGGTCATGGGAGAGTTGAAGTGTTCCATTCTCTTGAAGGTCTTCATGCCTGTAGGGAAAGGTACAATTCCATCTAAACTTGAGCATGAACATGACTAGATTTGCATATCTAAAACTTGTACGATTAAAGCTATGAAAAAATAATGGCCAGAACAAGTACACAATGACAGTCATAAGTTAGAGATTGTTCTTCCCTCAAAATTTTTAAGGACAACCTTAAAATGATGGCAACATGTATGCATGTTCAACTACAAATTATCATTCTGTAACACAGGTTAACACACAATTGTAAACGAAACAGCAAATCTGGCAATGAAGAGGGGTCTTACCTAGCTCATTTGCCTTTGCAGAAATAAATGCCTCAGCAGCGCTTTCAAATGTTGACAGTGTCTTTGTGGTGGAGGCAATCTTGTCAACCTACAGATAAAGATATACATTGTATTGTATTTAGGAATCAAGATACATGGCACACAACAATGTATTTCTGGGTGCCTCGCATCACACTTGCACTCAAACAGCAGTAAAATTTGTCATAAGAAAATCTGAAAAGAAGACGAAAGTAAAACGAGATCAGCCTTACGTAAACTTCGAGGTCCTCGCTGCACTTCTTGGTGTAGTCCAAAATGCCCTGCAGGTCTGGCTTGCCAGTCAGGAGGCGCTGCTGCTCTGCTGACAAGCTCTCCCATGGAGGGATGTCCGATGTGGTTTCTTTAGCTGATCTGTTACAGAAGTTTGAGAAGTTACCTCCATCACTTGAACTGTGAATTTCTACAGTACTTGAACATTCAACCACCAAAAAAAGTTACAGAAGTTTGAGAAGTTACTAGTACATCTATCACTTGAATTGTGAACTTGTTTCAACATTCAACTGCCAAAAATGTTTCTGGTCAGGTTTCTTATAAATGTGAAATGGCAAAGGAGTGAAATTTTCACTCTTGAACTGTTTGAAATAAGGCGTAAAGCACTTGTCAGGACTTTGACAAGTTCTTGCCAGTTACTACCAGTGGTAGAAATCAAAATATGGGCAATATGTATAATAAATATATGCACATATGGGCAAAACTGTGGCCATATCCATGGAGGCCAAGACCATTGAACCCCTGATTTTTTTTCAGTCTGCAAAATTGCAGGCTGCTTAATTTTTCTTCTGCAACATAAATGTCTCTGTAAAATGCAGATGGGTATTTCTAACACTAAGTACAGAACATAGCATTAAACTTACTTCTCTGCCTCCTCTGCTGCAGCACTGTACTCCTCATACAGACTGTCCCACTTGGAACTCTCCGCCTTCAACCTATATTGAAGAAATGCATTTAATATTTTATCAAAGTTGAAGTCAAACTTTCTACTGACTGTTTGAAAAAGATCTCTCCATTGCAAAAAAAAAGATGAAATAATATCATATTACACAAAGTTAGCCGTGGCGACTCTTAATTCAGACCTATATTATCTTGCTGAGGGCTTATATACTTATATAGGCCTGAATCAAGAGTCGCCACAGCTAACACAAACTGAGACACTAACCTGTCTGTATACTCCTGAATATTGATGCCTGCAATAAAAAGGATTGCATTGTTTTTAGCCAAGATGACACATGTAATAAATTATGGCATGATTCATACATGATGTTGTAGATCTACGTGCATATATTTATGATCATAGTTTAATACTGCTATATTTGTCTGAAATCTGGGGATATACTAGTATATAAATCAGTGCTTCAGAGTCGTGGACAACTCTACCCAAAGTAAATGTAAGTGTGACGACAGAAATAAGAATTTTGGCATACCTTCACTGTTTGGTGCTGTGTCATCAATGGTTTGTTGTTGTTGTTGTTGTTGTTGCTGTTCTTGTTGTTCCAGGAGGTGCATGGACTTTCTCCCACGGACGAAACTTGATCTCCTTTTTTCCTTCTTATCATTCTTCTCAGTCTTCTGTTTCTTTCTTTCAGACGATCTAGACCTGCACAAAATTATGTGATCAGTGATTTCCTACAAAGGCCACAAAGATATGACCCAAAGATATTCCATAGCCCCCCTCCCCACACTACATGGTGAAGAGAAAGAGTCCCAAAGAAAGCCAGACCTAACGTTTCAACTACACATCTGGAATACAATAACTATAACTTTAACGCTACTGACCTAGTAAGTATCCCAGAGTCCACAGACTCGCTCCTTTCTGGAGTTTTGCTGCGGCGTCTCTTCCTCTCTTCACTTCTGTCTGCCATTTTTGTTGAAATTTCGCGCCTTTCCAGATCTCGCCGCTGGCGAGACTTGCCGCGAGATTTCACAAACCAAAATGGCGACGGATCACTTCCGGGTTTGTGCTGGCAAATTTGTTTTGATTTTATTTGCACCGTTTTTGTCACATTATAGTATGTAAGCCTTATTTTCAAACGCCTATGATCAAAGACAGCATTTTGCTTAACTTGTGGTTTATCGTTAGTCATGTATGCGTCCATGTTTTTTTGGAGGGGGCGTGTAAGTTTTCATAAATATGTTCTAGCCTTTTTATGATAAAGTCATGGAGTTGTTTTCGACTGCAATTTCTGAGCGTTATCTTGTTTTCTTTTCAGGCCGCAAGTTCATAACAAATTAACCCAACGTACACACTGGTCCATTTTCATTGACAGTTGTCATTCGTAAAGTCAAGTCCTTTGTAAAGTCCATCTTGAAGTACCCGTGTCTGTATAAAAAGGAAAGGAAAACACTTAAGGTATCCAGCATGGTCAAGAAGACAGTGATGACACTTTGCCTCCTGTCTTTATTCTACATGGGCACAAATGATCCTCAAAATGAAAGTGATGCAGATGCTGAGCTATGCTCAAATACAGAAGAGGGGAGAAAACATCTGTACACCAGTCCAGATGGTCTACAGGACTCAGCTCAAACTTGTACCAAAACTGTCAGTAGAAAATCCAGAGATGCTAAAAGTGAAGACCATTTGATAAGATCATTTGAAGATTGGAGCTTTGCCAGAAATCAGCTTCTTCTGCAGACTTTCCCAATTGACCCTGAAAGGAGGAACTATGTGAGGCAGGTCAGAAATGCTGTCTTCTCAGTGGTTGAACCAACACCATTCAACACAAGGGTCAAACTTGTGGCAGCTTCAGATGAAGTTTTACAGGTTAGTAATATCCTTTATTCCAGCATTTTCTTTCAATGACATGAAAGGCTGTTTGAATTAGAAAAATGCAATGTATTGTGTATGTCAAAATAGTGTGTCACTGGCTAGTAAGTTTAATGGATGCTTGGCTGATAAGTGTTCGCCTGGAATCCCATCTTGCATGTGCTCTAGTCCACTTCCAAAGGTCGCTACCTTTGGTTGTGAGGTAGTGACGTTGGGAGCGGACCAAAGGTAAAAGGCTGGACTCCAGGCTAGCTAAGTATTGGTTGCATCATGGCAGTGAGTGACTGAGTGACTGAAAGAGAATTTTTAAAAGACTTCTCATCTTAGTATCTAATATATTTTGATACCACATACAGGACATCCTAGATCTACACCCTGATGTAGTACATGAAGAGATGTTTAGAGCCTTTGTGAGTGGGAACACCATCCTGTACGGCTCCAGCCCACTGTCACATCGGTACGGTGGGCACCAGTTTGCCAGCTGGGCCGGTCAGCTGGGGGATGGACGGGCCGTGATGCTGGGGGAATATGTCAACAGGAAGGGGGAACGGTGGGAGCTGCAACTGAAGGGCTCAGGACTGACTCCATATTCAAGGTACATGTGCATTTTTTTTTGCAAAACAAAGACCTTCTAAAGCTTAGATGCTATCAGAAGGATTAAAAATCAAGATTTTTTCCATTGAGGTAACTGAATTTTTTCACGATTGATTACCATGCAGTCCAATGCTCTGTAGTTATGATGATTTTATTTGAATTATTTGCAGGAGAGGAGATGGAAGGGCTGTGCTCCGGTCTTCGGTCAGGGAGTTCCTGTGCAGTGAAGCCATGTACCATCTAGGCATCCCCACAAGCCGTGCTGCCAGCCTTATTGTCAGTGATGACCCAGTCATAAGGGACCAGTTCTATAACGGCCATCCTAAGAAGGAAAGAGGTGCTGTTGTCCTACGACTAGCCAAATCCTGGTTCAGGATTGGTTCCTTAGAGATCCTTGCAGCCAATCAGGAGACACGGCTCTTGAAACAGCTGGTGGACTTTGTCATCAAGCAGTATTTCACAGACATCTACGAAACATTAGGGGAAGGAGATCGGTATCTGACATTCTTTTCTGATGTTGTTTCGCAGACTGCAGAGATGATAGCTCTGTGGCAGTCGGTGGGTTTTGCCCATGGCGTGTGCAACACAGACAACTTCAGCTTATTGTCTATAACCATAGACTATGGGCCTTTTGGCTTCATGGATTCCTACAACCCAGAATTTGTCCCTAACACTTCCGATGACACAGGAATGTACAGTTATGAGAACCAGCCTGATGTCGGACTCTTCAATTTGGACAAGTTACGAGAGGCACTAGCACCACTGTTAACGGAGCAGCAAAGGTTTCAAATGACCAAGATTCTGGAACTCTACCCAGACATTTACAAGACAAAGTATATGGAGATACTGAGGAAGAAGATGGGGTTGCTTGGTGAAGAAGAGGATGATGGCATGATTGCTGCTGTACTTTTCAAGATGATGGCTGATACAAAGGTTTGTTCTGGATGCTATTGCTTTTGCCATTGTTAACCATCGTGTCCAAAATTCACCCTTACTTTCCCACTATTCCTCAACAAAAGAAAACAATTTTCCTACCAAAATCAAAGAACCCACATATTATAGACAAAGTGGGTAAATTCGTCTCCCACTGCCTGAAAAGAAGAAGTCAAACCCAACCAAATTAGTACCACGTATGTTGTAGTATGTAGTATCCCGTAGTCTCTTATACCATTGTATCTTCTTTCTCATGTCGTTTGTACTTGCAATTAGCCCTCGGGCATGTGTTTGCAATAAACTTCTCAATTAATGTTAACCATATTGGTAACTATAATCATTTAAACTTAACATCAATGATTTGTCACATTGACACTGATTTTCAATAATGATATTAAAGTCGGGAATAGTTTTTGACATCGGGAATAGTTTTTGACATTTTTGTGCTTTTCCCCTTGTTGACAGGCTGACTTCACAATGACGTTTCGACAGTTGTCAGAGCTGTCTCTCCTTCAGCTGGAGAATGCCGCCATTCCCTCCCACCTCTGGGCCATCAGGACTCTACAACCACACGAATACTTCACAAGGTGGCTACAAGTTTACGCCCAGAGACTCAGACTTCATAACAAGGATAGTGATGAAGAGAGGAAAGCAAGAATGGACGCCACCAATCCTCGATACGTCCTCAGAAATTGGATGGCCGAGTCAGCCATAAGAAAAGCAGAGAAAGATGACTTTTCTGAAGTGAAATTGTTACTTAAAGTTTTACAGAACCCTTTTGTGAAACAAGAGGAGGCAGAAGAGCAGGGTTATGGAAGTCCACCTCCTGAGTGGGCTAAGGAACTCAGGGTCAGCTGTTCTTCTTGATCACTGGAACAAGCTATGAATAAAATAAATGGAAAGCCTTGGTATGGAAGATATTAAATAACTCTTCAAACATTAAAATTGAATATAAATGGATCATGGCTTGTTCTTCGTCCTTGCCAATACTTTTGTCATATTTAGATGTTAAACTTAAGATTCTAATTGTGTGTGATCTATATAGTATTGACCGCTATTCGAGTACACATCATTAAAACGTTTCTCTTTTTCTTGGATTTTGTGCAAAAGGAAGACTACGAAATGCATTTGAATCCATTAATAAGTTATTTTCAAACACAGACTGTTAGTGATGAGGTTTAGGCATTCCATGGGTTTTCTAGATATAAGCAAGTGAAGGAGGTCCTGTAAACCTCCTTGATGAACTTGATACATTGTACAAGAAAACTCCCTGGCTAACATTTTAATCTTTAAATCCGCTATTAAACAATCGGTTTTATACCCGATCTCTCCAATAAGCTAGTCACCTCTTCCCTTAATCAGTGCGTGAAAGTATAACTCGAAACCAACGCCCATGAAAACATGACCTGGCGGACAGAGCTAAAAATATAGCCGTTTGCATGCACATAAAACTCAAAGTCACATGAGGGATGACCTGCAGTAACCCCGACGTCACAACGACAGTGCGCATGCGCGACAGGAAATTTTATCCCGGAAGTGCCCCGGCTGCGGGTGGAGTAACACCGAAACTAAATTTTGACACCTCGACGAATGTTTGCCAAATTCTGCGGACTGTCGCGTTTTCTCAGGCCAGATGAGGAGTTTCACTCGCGGGTGGACGTAAACCGGAGGCTCTGTTGAACGACGTGTCGTTATTTTACGGGGTATTTATACGGAAACAAGAACTCAAATATTTCAGCCGCAAGACCGTTAGCAGACAGGAGCCCCCCTCCCCCCTTTAGTGCAAGTTATTTTTGACAGCTTGCTTTCTCTTGCGCCTGTTTGAGAAGGACTCTAAAGCTTCCATGAACAACGCGGGTGACCGTAGGGACAGTCTTCCCAAGGAAGCGCCCATCACTGAGGTTTGCGTGGTGGCGAGCAAGGAAAGATGTCCACAAGGCTTTGTAATAGTGAGTGATAGATAAGACTAGAAGTTACTACATGTACTAGTATATGATGTATGAAATAGAAAGTCAACGCATACTAATGTCGGAGATGTGACATATAACGTTACACCTTGTGCATGTTTTAAGCACATCTGTGTGAACTATGTTTTATCAACGCTTGGAAACATATTTTGAAGCCCACGGATAGGTTATCACATGAATATATAACATGTAAAATGGACTATGTATAAAGGAGTAGTTTGTGGCCCACTGTCATATGGAAAGAGGAAAAGTGCAGGCAGTGCAAATTTCACAAACCAAGAGCACTGAAGTTGTTCCAAACCAACCAGTTTTTGGTCTTAACCCGTTTCACCAACAAAAGAAAGCCTATTTGCGAATATAGTATTGCACTTATTGTTTCAGATTCTTTCAAAGGTGACAGTCTAAAAACCCTGTGGATAAAATCCATGCAATAAAAAAATTAATGTATTTGGGGAAGTCATTGACAACCTAGGATTTCTCTGTGAAACTTGATGATGCAAACGCTAATTTGATGTATGAAATGACTGTGATAGCTCACATACGACACTTCCTTGTTTCACAGCTCAGTGAGACAGAAGATGGGAAAGATGGTGACCTCTGGACAGACAAGTTTTTCGGCAAAAAGGTTACAAGATACATCTGCTTCAACAGAGCGTATGTTAATGTGAGTTCCTCTGAACAATACACTTCAACTCTTAGCAGACACTTTCCTATAGATTACATAATCATGTAGTTAGCCTTCTTCTTCTTCTTCTCCTTCTTCTTCCTTATTACGTGCTTAGCCTCAATAGGCTGAGGGCTCCAAGCATGGTACGTATGAAGACGTACAAGACTGCAAGGTTTTTGTTCCACTCACACCGGGAAGAACCCCTAGAGTACTCTTTTCGATAAGTGTGGTGGGTTCTTTTACGTGCTCAAGGTGTGGCTCTTCCCAATCACGGGACCTCCATTTTACGTCCTATCCGAGGGACGTCCCTAACCGAAGCTAGGTACTCATTTACACCTGAGTGAAGTGAGGAAAGTCGTGTAAAGTGCCTTTCCCAAGGGCACAAGATCGGTGACATGGGTGGGGATCGAACCCTGGACCTCTTGGCCCCGATCCGAACGCGCTACCGCTGCGCCATACGACCCCACAACATACCGACAGCCAAACTTTATATACCACCAACACTTCAACTGTCATTTTACCAGTACTTTATTTTTTATTACTCCTACACACATTTCTTTATTTCTCTACAGAACAATATTTATGATCCTGGTGCAGACATTTAGATCCTCTTTTGACAGCTAAACATTTATAAACATTTCTGCTGAAAACTAATCTTTAGAAACACATGGAAAATCCCCCTCACTCTCACATTTCAAAGTCCAGTCATGATGGTTGTTGTATCAACTTTATGTCTTCTTTTCTGTGTCAGGGTGGTGGCAATGTCCTTGCAGATGTGGCCATTCTTGGCGAGAGGGACATCGTCCCTACAGGCTACTCCCAGATCAGTGCAACAGCAGACACAGGTGAGGGTACAGACTGTCAGCACGTCGGCAGAACGTGCTGCGCCTGCGCGAAACCCGTAATGTATTATGCATAGCACTTCGGCAGAACGTCTCATATAAGGTTGAATTCGCGTATATAAGGGTGACATCCCGTCTGTAGTTCTCAAATGTTGTGTAGAAAAAGATATGGTCTGCAACAGGCAAAATTCTGATGCAACGTTGACCAAAATCCAGCAAAAATCCAGGTTTTGTGCAGGCGCAGTACGTTCTGCGGACGTGCTACACAGGTGAGGGTACAAACTGTCATAGTGAGAAATTGAAATTGATCTCGAAACAATTCAGCTCACTGAAGTGCTAAATCTTCTACTGGGTGTGATAGAAAACACAGACACTACATAAAGCATTGTGTCAGGTTCATGTACCGAGGAATCTCCCATGGCACAAGCACAATAAACAGTGAACCACAAATCAATGTCACAACCAAGAACTTCAACCCTTTCCAGTAGCATGTAAGAGGGGTTAGCAGTAACAGCCAGGATTTGAACTCTCAGCGTGTGAAATACTAGGTTGCTCAGTTGCGATGTGCAACCATATTTTGGTTGGTGCAACCTATTTCTACACCCAGGTAGCCCAGTGCATTACCTAAATTTTGTAGTAATGATTTTGTAGTGTCAGGGTAGCTCACCCCTAGACAATGACCATACACACTACCACAGTACGTAGTGTTGTATCTTTTTAACCATTGCTATATTGTACCCGATTGCGATTTTTTAAACTGTCAATACTTTTTACTATTTAAAATACTGTTTGTATGTAGTGAATTGTTCTTAAATTGGACGCAATTCAGTGGATGCACTGCAATGTTCAATAAAGCGATCTTGAATCTTGAATCTTGAATCTAGTGAAACTGTGGAAACTGTATAGTATTAGGAGACAGTAACACTGTATACTGGTATCACACGGCTGAAAATGTTTTACCTTTCAGGAGAAATTGCACTGAAGAAAAGAATTCTGTGTATAAAGATGCTTCCAAGGAACATGACGGACTCGGCTATTTGTGACATTAAGTTGTTGGCAAAGACCAAGAGGCCGCCGCCTGGGTTCACATTTGTGGGGTGAGCATTATCTTCATGATGTAGACATGATGTAAAGATATACATATACCCTGTAGCCAAATGAGGTATGAGAAATTTCTCTTCTGTAAGAAAGACAATGATATGATAAAATACAGAAATTCTGCACACTATATATGAAATGACAGGCATTATTGAGTGACATTATGAATATACATCAACTAGCTTTGCTTTGTTAGATCAGAAACAAAGACTGTGCATGTATTTGGTGCTAGCTGTCAATACTAATATTTGAGAGGAATGGTGTTATGGTTCCTTCTGTCTTTCATGTTTGAAAGAGTAGGATGATCGATTCTGACTTGAAAACTGTTTTCTAAATTTCCTCTAATAGCATTTACTAACTCACTTCTTCCTCCCTTGCTGTCTCACCTATACCTAGGGTTACAAATCACATCTCCATCTTTTGCCTGGAAAGACTATTTTTCAAGCCCCTCCCCCTTACCCCCTCTCGACCTGCCCCTCCCCCTCCCATCCATCAAAATGGATCGGCCCTGCCTCGACTGCCTCACTCTAGTAGTTCTTCTAGTCTGTCCAGCATGGCAAACTTGCATTCCTCAGTGGATCTGTGTGATAGGTGGGTAGCTTACCCCACCAACCTTCTCTTGCCTTGTAACTGCTTCTTGTACAAATGTGCTAGTCTCCTGATCAGAAGGAGTATGGAACTGTTTTTAGGCTTTAGCTGGCATCCCCCTACAGACTTCATTTACCAGTACCTGTAGCAGCAATTTTGGCAGTCTCAATTTTCAATGAGCTTGAAATGAAATCCTAGAACTGCTTCTGCCTAATTGATATGTGATATGTATGCTGTAATTAGCCTTATTGTGTCTGCCACATTGCAGAAATTTTAGCCCTTGTCTTGGCACGCTAAGGATTTAAACCCAACATTGGCCAAATTTGGTCAGCAGCATACAAACTCGGTTAATGTTTGTCAAAATATCGATATCCTTTTTCAAATACTAGAACAGAAATGTCCATTCCTACCATAACTTTCACCATGCTACTTACCATTCTGTTCTTTCTGCTGCACACAGTCTGTCGCATCATCAATAATGACCTTTTGCCTTGCAAATGTGACTTTTGACCTCCCCATGACCTGTCCAATGTACTGATCTGTCTATCCCCCTAGTTTTTACTTCTTTCCAGACCGCCAAGGCACTGGTGTCAGCATCTCTCCTCCTCAGTTCTGAGTCTTTCCTATGTTGTGTTATCCTTTTTACCTGATTTGCTCCACTATATACACATGTACAAACATATGATTTCATGTCTGTACATAGAACTGTAACATTACGTGTTTAGCTCCAGTTGCTTTATGAGCTCAATATGCCCAGCAGAAACATCAGACTGATGATAAAAACATCAGAAAGCTACCAGTTGCTCTAAGCCATTTGCTCTCTTTCCCCCCCAGGGAAGTGAACAGTATCTCAGTGTCCTATAAGATGGGTCCTGTACAGAGAACATCGGGTCCAGTCCGGCCTGCCCCCGGTCCCCCCCAGATGACCAGACAACAGTCACAACCCCTCACACAGCAGCCAGTACCTGCAAGTCCATCATACACTCCAGATGTACAAAGGTGAGACCACGGAGTGGAACTTCTTGGCTTGATCTCATGTGCTATGTTGGTTCTGGTAACTTCTGGATGTTGGCTACGCTATAACGACAGCATTGTCACATTTTGTGTCCTTTTGTTGATGGTGTTCAGTTTTGAAACATTTGTGTAGCTGCTATACACTGTATTGTTTTTTCTTAATCAGTTACTATTGGTACTTCTTGTGTTCTCTTTTCTAGTCTTTTTTATCAGTTCACCTTCTCCTACCATTAAAAATACAGTACTAGAAAAGTGTACTTTTAAGGTACAAGTGTAGAACACCAAATATGAGCTAGATCATTACATCTATTTGGAGATTAGTATAAGGCTGACTGACATTAGGGTGAATGTGGTGCAGTTAACATTAGTGGATTCAGGTGTACAATGTATCTTATGGAGGTGGGTTTAGGTATATGTTTTACTTTTAGATCCAGAGGTGGGTTTAGATGTATAACTTTATAGTGGAGGTGTGGTGCTAAGGTTGGTGCATGTTCTAACCTGGTGGTGGTTGTTTGTTTGTTTGTTTGTTTGTCCCATGATGTAGACAATACCATACCCTTCCCGCTGACATCCACAGACAGAGGGCAGACGTCATCCCTCTCACCAGACAGATGTCCACAGTCCAAATAGCAACAGGTAAACATTCCCAGTGTACGAAATCCTTTTTTGAGCCAGGTTGCCCAGTGGCAACCTAGGATGAAAGCTAGGTTGCCCATCAAAATTCCAGGCTGCCAGAATTTAAACTCTACACTATGATTAACTTTGTTAGAATGCAATGTGCATTTATACATTTCTGAGTTGTTTCCCCTTACCTGAAGTGATGAGCTCTTCCTTGGGAACTTCTCAATAAACAGTTCCTAATGGAAGAAAGGGGCATCCTTACCACAAAATTTAGGTAGTGCACTGGGCTACCTGGGTGTAGAAATAGGTTGCACCAAGCAAAATATGGTTGCATGGTGCAACTGGGCAACCTAGCATTTTGCACGCTGATTCCCTTTCATAACATATATGTATGGTTGTACAGTTCTTAGTGGCAAATGTGCAGATCTTGGCACATTTGCAACACCAAATCCGTCTGTGCCCTCATCAGTGTTTGGACACAGTACCAACGATTAGCCGAAAGGCCTGGTGGTCGTCACTCCACCGTACAGTGAGGAAAGTCATGTAAAGTGCCTTTCCCAAGGGCACAACATCGGGCATGTCGGGATTGAACCCAAGACCTCTTGGTTCCGAGCTGAATGTTTTGACCATTAAGCCACACAATGCCACATTTGATAAAGATAACTTGGTAATATTGAATTGGAAGCTGTTTTTTTTTTTGGATAATAGTTTGAAACCAAAATTACATCTTGCTTTCTTTGCTGGTGTGCACTGTATTCACATCATCATCACTTGACATGTTTCTCAACTTTTGTTTTCACAGCTGTAGATGGCATCCCATTTGAACTGAACAAAAAGCTAGGGACAGACAGTATCAAAGATGTAAGTATGGTCACAGGTCTACCATTAAAGTTATCTTTGGGTGTATCTCTGTTTTTTGCTGCTTTGGGTGCTTTTTTCTCATCATTACACATAATTGATGTTTTATCAAACATTTTGTTCATGATCCTTAGAAGTTCTTTTTTTATTCACAGTTCTCCTTACCAGAAATGCAATATCAGACAGAGCAAGAGATTGAAAATAAGGTATGCTCTTCCATTTCTAAGTAGTTTGGACAGAGCATTGTTAATATTGTAAATGTAGTTGTTGCATTGTCTTCCTTTTAAAGAGACTGTACATTTTATGTATTGCTGGTGTTGGTATTTTGTTATGTGTGTAACACCTTAGATACCGGTATATTGATTCTAACTTTAATCTTTATTGCCTGTTCCAGTACAAGTATGACTTCACAGCAGAAAGGACAGCAGCAGCCAGAATTCCTCCAAACATATAAAAGAATTGCCTCCTCTGGACATTTACATTGTACAGTGACAAATCTTTGCATGTGTGTGCTGATATGATGTTTTTGTTTTCATCTACTGTATTGTTGTTGTAGTCAGTGCTGTACAGTATAATAATTGCTCAGGAAGAAATCAGAGTTAAAGTCATGGGAGTGTCAGCATCCTCTTCTAAAATTGTTTTCCTGTTACTTTCTTCCAAGTAGCCAGAGAACTTCATTTAGCTTAATCATTGACCTTACATTTTTGTCACAATGTTAAATTCTAGGAATTTGACATAGAATCGGCAAGAAAAATCAGTCATGATCATGGTAAAGACTATACAATAAAGCTTATACGCATGTATAATAAGTCTATTACAAGTACAGACTGCAGGGTTATAGATCATACTATTACTGGTTACATTACAGTGTTACTTGACCTATATTCTGTTAGTTACTGATAATTTAGCAGAAAAGTTTTGGTTCTTCAACATCACTGTCTAAATTGTCTGTGGGGAGCACGTCAGCAGAACGTACTGCACCTGCGCGAAACCCGTAATGTATTGTGCATAGCACTTTGGCAGAACGTCTCATATAAGGTTGTATTAGAGCATATAAGGTTGACAGCCTGTCTGTAGTTTTCAGATGTTGTATAGGAAAAGATGTTGTCTGCAACAGGCAAAATTTTGATGCAACGTTGACCACACATCCAACGAAAAAAGTGAAAAATCAGGGTTTTGCGCAGGCGCAGTACATGTACGTGACGTGCTTCTGTGGGGGAGGGTGTTAGAAACTAGATGCAATATTTTTATAGATAAAATGTCTGCTCCAGTTTTCCTCAATTGGACAGGATCTGTGCATCAAACAACATGCTTAGGAAAAGGTGTGAGTGTGACTGTATACTATGATATCAAAAATGGTCACAGTGGTTTAATTTTTGTGGTTTTTGCTGTGACACTGAAATCATGGCACCATGAGTATGCATTTCCAATGTATTACTACTGTACAGCACAATTGTTCCAACCAAACTCAAAACACCACAAAAAAAACTCCTACCCCTTACTGCAGAATTACATCCCAGCAAAAATAAGTTAATTTACAGTACAATTGTCATTTCTAACAAAGCTTTTTGCTTTCTGTAAATGGAACATTTCTAGCAATTGGTTTTATTTAGCTTGTCCATAGGCGTGGAAATGTTTTGATGCAGGAAATTCTCAATGAAATCTCTTGTTTAATCCTCCTCATATGTGTAAACTGTTTTCCTTTCATGAGTGTTGTAGAGTTAATTAAGTTACAACTATTAAATGCCATATGTAGCATTTCTTATGGCTGAGATATTCTCAGGCCTTGTGCATTGAAAATACATGTAAAAACAAGAGTTCTACGATCTCATACCTTCGCCAAATGGCTTACATAGCTCCAGGTAAATGATATGATACATTTGATGAAATGATACATTTTTGTCATTGATTATGAAAATAAGATCCTCATTTCATTTCCATCATGGATTATATCAGTTGATCATATTCTCCACCCAATGACAGCCTTATTAACAAAAAAAGGCTATTCTAGCACTTTCTCATAGATTATGCAAATGAGGTCATGATTTGAATAAATTATGCTTCACCTTCACTTAACTTCCAACTGCAGCAAGTATGAAATCCCTGGCAGTTACCACAATAGCAATATGCCAATTATTATGCAAATTAGGTCTTTATTTACACAATCTACATCTTCAGATGTTCCTCTAGTTCTCAATTACATGTCACAAGTGTTCCATAGTCTTTTTATGGAACACAGCAGATTTATAGAATTTCCTCATTAATTATGCAAATTAGCCCCTGATTTGCATAATTAATGAGAAAATTGAGGCATAGCGAACCATTTAAATTCAACGATAAACGTTGTCGAGAAATTCTTCGTGAATTCTAATTGGTTGCTTTATTCCACGTAGCAAGTGATTCGTTATCCTGAATTCATCATTAATATTATTGAAAAACACTTCGTATGACGTAGTCGAACGCCAGATTGCCCCAAAATCACAACGGAATGCCCGGCGTCCACAGTCTAGTTTTGCCAGACACCCCATGAATGCGAAAGAACGATCCAATGAAGTATTTCCCAATACGTACACGAGAACAACTTGATTTACCGCTAAGCGTTGCCTTCCATCCTGAATTTACCGTTAAGCGTTGCCGGCCTTCCTGAATTTACCGTTAAACGTTGCCAGCCTTCCTGAATTTACCGTTAAGTGTTACCGGCCTTCCTAGATTTAGCATAAAGCGTTGCCTGGATTCCCCATGCAGGCCCACGACCAGTGGAAGAGTAGCTCTTCAGTGAGCTAAACTGGTTCGAGATCACTTTCACTTTCACCCTCATACTGAGATCGGGCCCTTACATCTGCTTTGAGATTACGTAAGAGGGCTCCAAGCAGATGTTTACAAAATTCGCGGGAAATTCCTTATTTGGATTGCAAACTCCCCCCCCCCGGGAAACTGACCAATCAGAGCCCGCTTATTCCACGTGCTCGCACTCATTTCTTGGCATCAAGGGTCACAACGGTTTGGACTATCGGAGGAGACAGTGATACAGCCAGGCTGGCACACGAGTGGCGGAACCACGGGGACAAGTATGGCGTCCCAGACTTTCGATGGACGGCGTGGAGTAGAGACAACTTTTCAAGGTTAGATAACAAGCTATTTACTTCAAATGTATTTCCAACAAACTGATAACCTTACATTGTATGTTAGTTATATTCTATATCAATATTGATGTGGTTCTTAGAATGCTACATGCTAGTCTTTAATTTGGCTGGTTTGTATTTGACTATATTTCAACGCTGTTTTGTTGAATATGTGCCGGTTCGTGCCGTTTTAAACTTCTTGGTGGCGTCTTGGAGAACACTATATCTTATTTTTCGTGTTTCTAGTGGCTCAGAGAATAGCTAAGACTTTCTGTTGGCGGGAAAAACTGTAGAAATGTAGAAATGTTTTGTTCTAACGCCATGCGGTATCAAACCTGGCCCAGCGACCACCTGTTGAAATGTGCCGCACGTGGGCATAGTTATGGCCAGGTGATGTTCCCGCCAAAATGGCGCGTAAACAAGGCTTGCGCAAATTTCTAATTACTTTCTGAGACAAAATAAGACACACAATATATCATGGCTCAAGCACCTTGCAAATTTCTTTTTATTAGGACTTACACTATATAGAAATATCGGTAGCACACAATCGAAAGGAACTGAAGATACACATTTCACAGGTACAAATGTAGAAAAAAATGTATTTAATTTTGTGACTGTTGGTTTATATGCATAAATGACTAGCCTAGGACCTACTGTGCACATCTCAACATTTCTAGGAAGAGGCAAAGTTTGTGTGGACACAGCTGGACATTGTAGACATTAGTTCTTAGCCAGGCCAATTGCTGCTTTCAATACATTGACTTTTGTTTCTCTGTGTTCAAGATGTGGATCCGAAGACCGGACTTTCGTCGGCAGGGCTGCATGTGTGAAAGAAAATGGGGAGGTGTGAGTATGGTCTCTTTGTTTACACAAGACAACACAGCACACACAATTTCCTGCATTTCTCTCTTGATTTAAATACCCAGTTCACACTTAAACTACTGTACTGTTTCTCCATCACACCTCTTTTACTGCTTTCATTAATCACAGTAATCACACTTGTTTGAATTTTTTTATCCAATTTTCCCGCCAAAAAAAAACTAATTGGACCCTCACCTGGAAAGATAATTAGATTAACTTTTCCCGCGGTTTTAGATAGCCTAGAAATCACTGTCCCCTACTGACCTTTGACCCCAACACCTGGCCATCCTACATTGAACTACTCACACAGTATGTTAGTGACACTGTTCCAACACTTTGGACCTTAACTTCTCCGACCACACTCTGCTACATCAGACCAACCTTCCCAAACACATCGTAATGGTCGGAAAGTGTTCCGTCAAAAGACTCTGAAGAATTTCTCTCTCCTGTCGGTCAATGCACTCAGCATACTCCTTGGGGAATGTCTTTGCTTGCGGAGACATTGATGCTTCAACACATCAGTATACCAGTGCAATTGACTGACCAGGAGAGTGAGAAATTCTTCAGTCTTTTGACGGAAAACTTTCCCTCCATTACGATGTGTTTGGGGAGGTTGGTCTGGTGTAGCAGAGTGTGGTCGGAGAAGTTAAGGTCCAAAGTGTTGGAACAGTGTCACTAACATACTGTGTGAGTGGTTCAATGTAGGATGGCCAGGTGTTGGGGTCAAAGGTCAGAAGGGGACAGTGATTTCTAGGCTATCTAAAACCGCGGGAAAAGTTAATCTAATTATCTTTCCAGGTGAGGGTCCAATTAGTTTTTTGGCGGGAAAATTGGCTCCAAAAAACAATTAAAAACTTGAGTGTGATTACTGTGCAATTTAATGAAAAGCAGTAAAAGAGGTGTGATTGAGATAAGTTTGTGAAACGCGATGGAGAAAGAGTACAGTAGTCTAACGCGATGGAGAAAGAGTACAGTAGTCTAAGTGTAAACTTGGCATTTAAATCAAGAGAGAAATGCAGGAAAGTGTGTGGTGTGTTGTGTTGTCTTGTGTTAACAAAGAGACCATACTCACACATCGCCACAGCCCTGCCGATGAAAGTCCGGTTCTTCCTCCTGCTACAGTCCGGTCTCCGGATCCACCTTCTTTCACACATCGCGGCAGCCCTGCCGATGAAAGTCCGGTTCTTCCTCCTGCTACAGTCCGGTCTCCGCGGCCGGATCCACCTTCTTTCACACAGCTATGCCGATAAAAGTCTCAGGTCCTTCCCACCATGGTCTGGTCTCCAACTTCAAATCCTGAAGACCGAAACAAAAGTCAGTGTATTGAAAGCAGCGATTAAAGCGACAATTACTCTATATTACGGGGAATTAAAATTGACTCAAGGAAAAAGGCATGAAGGCCCTCTAAATACCTTCCATTAGAACAAGAAATATGTTGCTAAATACAGTCTTACTTGTGGAAAGTCTTCATTTCCCTCGACATCTTCAAGTAAACTGGATTGCTGAACCCCAATCAGGTCTGCTGCAGTTTGGACAGGAACGTCAGGACAGCCGAACTTCAGGGCACACCTAACAGTGAAAAATTTATTAGATGGTGTGAAAAATATCTCCAGTCAAAACTGAATGAAAATATTAAACTAAGATAAACTCACACAATTGAAACATCTCTTAGCATGAATAGATGGAGAAAGTGGTAGGCAATAGGTGTGTTTTCAACTTGTTAACTGGTAGTGTGATATTCTCAACAGAGAAAACAAATATTTGCATGTATTTACGTCGGTGAAGGTTAAACATCCACTCACTATAAGAATGCCAAAAAAAAGTTACTCAAGCAACTGGATATGATTTTCGAAATGGTCAGACCGTTTCAGGTAGCATCCACTACCTTTTGTCAGTGACACTAAGAGAATGCAGGAGAAATGCAGGTTCACAAGCACGAACTTTTGATTGATATGTAAATGAGTGAAGACATTTTTTTATAGTCCAGAAAGAAACAAAAGTTAGACAAGTCAAGACAAGGATGATGCAAATTAGTGAGGAAGCTGCTGTTGTTTCTATAGAAGTAACTGTAACAGTTCTTTTACAAGAAACAACTGTTGTTTCCGTATTTATACAATGTAATTCTCAAGAAAGTAACGATAAGAAGCAGTCAAACTTACTTGGGAAAACCATTCAGTGTCTCCAAGAAAAACTGCATTCTGTATAATATTAATAATTCTAGTCTTTATTTCCCTCCATGTCTTCAGCACTTCAGGTCTACTGGTCTGCTGAGCCCTGGTCTGGAGTTGCCGTCATCAAAGGGACACCAACACAGCTAACCCTCAGGACCTTCCTACATATAACATTAAGAATAGTCAGTATGATGAAAAAAATATCCAGGCAACAATCATTAAAGATAATAATAAAACCATACGATTGAACTATCCCTTTGCTCATCAATGATTATGAATGAATGTAGAAATGTGTTGTTTTTTAAATAAGTTTCTGGTATAGACTCAGGTTAACATATCTAAAAGTAAGATGTTGTAAAGCAATGTCTCACCTGTGAAGACTCTTCACTTTGCTGTGTCTTCAAGTCAACTGGTTTGCCGAGCCCTCATCTGGTCTGATTTGATTTGATTTGGACAGAAGTCTCCAAGTCAGGACAGGTTTCTCCCAGTCAGGACAGGAATGTCAGGACACACCTACATGTAACAATGAAAGTATAATTAGTGCACTAGTGTGATACAAAAACATTTCTCCATTCAACACTGATCATGAATGGCCATTAAAAGAACTACCCATCTCTGAATGGATCTAGAAACTTGAGGTGTTTTAATGTGTCAGTGGTGGTGCGTTGCGCCTCAGAAAAAATTATACTTTTATGGCAATGTTTGACACATGTCTGAAGAAAATGGTTAACAAGATCCCATGGTCTGCATGTGCAGCACAAGAGTAACATTTAATGGTTCATCCACAAATAAAGATCCACTAGTCTTAACGTTAGACCTTTCATTAGGACAGGAAATACGCCATTCTGTGTTTCTGCTTCATTTTATTGTAATAAGTGCGGTCTAAATAGTCAAGAAAATATACAGGACAATGTTAAGTACAACTCACCACCTGAAACGGACGTAGCGTGTCTTCCAAGGCGAATTTCAGCCGCAGAGTTCTTTTTCCCTTCCAAACACACTCGCCATCTTGCTGCAGCGTGGTCCTACCACCTGTTGATGAATCACCAAGATTTGCATTTTTGTTAATTAAGTGAAGTATTAGATTAAACACCGGCGTGATCTTTCCACCTGTAAATGCATCATCATAATTTGCATTTTTCTTAATTAAGTCATAACGTAGTAGACCAACACCAGTATCATTATATCATAATTAGCCTTACAAATATTCTTCTTTAACTTGACATACAACAAAGATATTCCTTTAATCTTTTGTTTCAATGTATGATGGCATTACAGTAGGTCAAACCTTGACCCCTTGGTACATCTATGAAAACCGACCCCGACGGCCAAATAGAGCAATTTTGGAGTATGAATAAAGGCACAAACAAACAAACAAACAAACAAACAAACAAACAAACAAACGGCCTGTCTGATTGGCGATGATTTTACAATGGTTTTAACAGGGGTACACAAGACACAGTCCTGCGTCACATTTTGCTATGGTAATAACTATTGATGTATTCAATCTTGGCTTCGATGCAGATCGAAGTCGGATTGAAGCGAATCTATTCGGCTCGATCGGGACAATTATTCCTAGTGCCAGTAGTGGGAAAAGGGTCTTACGACATTGGTATTCGTGTCACACCTGAAGGCATTCGCGCCATTCTGTGTTTCTGCTTCATTTTATTGTAATAAGTGCGGTCTAAATAGTCACGAGAATATACAGGACAATGTTTTAGTAAAACTCACCACCTGAAACGGACGTAGCGTGTCTTCCAAGGCGAATTTTAACCGCAGAGTTCTTTTTCCCTTCCAAACACACTCGCCATCTTGCTGCAGCGTGGTCCTACCACCTGTTGATGGATCACCAAGATTTGCATTTTTGTTGATTAAGTGAAGTATTAGATTAAACACCGGCGTGATCTTACCACCTGTAAATGAATCATCATGATTTGCATTTTTCTTAGTTAAGCCATAACGTAGTAGACCAACACCAGTATCATTATATTATAATTTTCCTTACAAATAGTGTTCCTTCACTTGTCATACAACCTCAAAAGACATTCCTTTAATATTTTGTTTCAATATATGATGTCATTACAGTAGGTCAAACCTTGACCCCTTGGCACATCTATGAAAACCGACCCCGATGGCCAAATAGAGCAATTTTGGAGCATAAATAAAGGCACAAAAAAACAAACGGCCTGTCTAATTGGCGATGATTTTACTATGGTTTTAACAGGAGTATACAAGACACAGTCCTGCATCACATTTTGCTATGGTAATATCTATTGATGTATTCAATCTTGGCTTCGATGCAGATCGAGGCCGGATTGAAGCGAATCTATTCGGCTCGATCGGGAAAATTTTTCCTAGTGGGAAAAGTGTCTTACGACATTGGTGTTCGTATCACACCTGAAGGCATTCGCGCCATTCTGTGTTTCTGCGTCATTTTATTGTAATAAGTGCGGTCTAAATAGTCACGAAAATATACAGGACAATGCTAAGTACAACTCACCACCTGAAACGGACGTAGCGTGTCTTCCAAGGCGAAGTTCTTTTTCCCTTCCAAATACACTCGTCATCTTGCTGCAGTGTGGTCCTACCACCTGTTGATGGCTCACCAAGATTTGCATTTTTGTTAATTAAGTGAAAAATTAGATTAAACACCGGCGTGATCATACCACCTGTACGTAAATGAATCACCATGATTTGCATTTTTCTTAGTTAAGTCATATCGTAGTAGACCAACACCAGCATCATTATATCATAATTTACCTTACAAATACTGTTCTTTCACTTGTCATACAACCTCAAAAGACATTCCTTTAATATTTATTTCAATATATGTTGTTTTTTTCGTATGCCTGTTTGTGTATTTATTATTTGTTACTGGCGAGGCAGGCACCTTTTATTGCTAAGTTTACTCCCTCACACTCCAATTATTTGGGGTGCAACCAGAGGTACCATCATGACAATTCATTACACGTGTCAGTGAGGGCCTCTAGCAATACATGTTATTATTGCAGGTGCTGGAGCCAATTTTCCCTGTAATACTTTCAATGACTGCTAGACGACGCTTTTGATCCATGGCGCTGAAGGTCATTGATATCATGTATCCTTGATGCTGATTGGTTCCCTTCTTATCACGTGTAAACGAGATTGAGCCGTTGATGCTGATTGGTTCTAGTCCGTTGCTGCTGATTGGTTCAAGTCTTATGTCGTCATTTTGCTCGTTGTTGATTGGTTAGAGACGGTGTGACGTATGGATTTATGCCCAAATATGGGGAACCAAGTCGAAACAACGTTAACGAAGCCTTTTCTCTACTTTTCATGTAAACAAGTTTAAAATGACTGAAGTTATGGAGGATTTTCCGACGAACGGGAATGTTTGAGACAATTATGTTCCACCAGATAAGCAACACAGTTGTTCGAGCTGCCGTTACTGAGAAAAGGGACTGATTTATGTGACAAGAACATGCGAAAAATTCCTGTCCACTCGGCGAATATCATTACAAACCTACATGTAGAGTCTACACATTCTTGTTCAGGTTGAGTTCCTCCAGCCTGTCCATTTTACTGAAGACTGGAACACTTCTGAAACAGTGTGTTGGGAAAAAGGTGATACAAAAATCTAAAGTGTAGATTAACTGCAGAGGATTACATGTAACTGTGTACACACAGTATAGACTCTAAGACTTTTCATTGACGTCATAATAATTACTTCTGGGTGTTGCAGTATCGTTCTGGGTGAGCTAGTCTCCTCTGCTGACATCACTCAGGTCAGGGTTGGTTCTGGCCAGGGTTGTCCGTCATATGTTACCCAGGTGGTATCCTTTACTGAGCATGTGGACACGGGATAAGAATCAAATAGGGATGGATCTGAGGGAGAAACAAAAAATGGGGAATCCTTGTAGGTTTGGCCTTGTGCATGTCTCAAAGTTCTAGACTTCTATGGGTAAGAGACGGCGTAAAAACGCCTAGTCCCATCAGACCATCCCATCAGGTGTAAGTCTACCTTCCTTCCTGTAGGCTGGGCCTGTCATCAAAGATAACTGTATCTCAGTGGGGTCGTGTGGCCTAGCGGCAGAATGTTCGGCTCGGAACCAAGAGGTCCCGAGTTCGAGCCCTGCCATGTCACCAATCTTGTGCCGTTGGGAAAGGCACTTTACACGACTTTCCTCACTTCACTCACTCACTCAATCCAGGGTGTTGTCTCTCGCACGGAGGAACCCCTCCCTTGACTCGCTCCACTCTCGCCTTTGTCTGGCATTCCTGGGCCAAGCAGGGCCCAGGTGTTGCACAAGACTGTCTATCCACCTCATGCAGGGCCGTCCTCTGCGTCTTCTCCATTCAGGTGGAAATGAGTACCTACCTTCGGTTAGGGACGTCCCTCGGATAGGACGTTAAATGGAGGTCCCGTGTTTGGGGAGAGCCACACCCCACGCACGATAAAGAACCCATCCACACCCTTCGAAAAAGAGTAGGGGCATGCCCCGGTATGCGATGGTGCAAATTCTACAGTGACTGGCCTCAAGGTTAGCCCTTAATAATAGCCCCATGCACGTGCTTTGGAGTTTTGTCTTTCAGTGCTTCCAGGATATCCTTTAGAAGGGGTTAAAATCCTTGATTCTGAATCGGACTTCTTTGCAAGAGGAGTGAAAAAGCAGACCTACATAAGAGCTCACAGACCTACCCTCAACAGAGACGGGGGGAGACACAAGTTATCTGGCATGTATGACCCGCTACTACGGTCACGTGTCTCTGACATCACGTTCCAATAGTAGACGGGTCCATTCCGTGAATAAGGTTGATGGAGTCAATCGAAAATTTGGGGTAAGTCACAATTCTTTGTAGTTAGTGTTGGAAGTTAAAGCTTAGTCTCTATTTCATAATAACTGTATCTCAGTACATTTCTCGTCATCTGGACATGGAAGGGTTACAAATTTGGGATGGTAGGTAGCTCTTGTGCTTGTTTAGAATCAATGTTTGGGCCCCCCCTAGCAGCTTGTTCTGGATCTGCCGGGGTGTTTGTTTTAAAATCAAGAGAGGATAACTCAAGAACTGGATGCATACTAAAGTAAAGGAAGATTCAATGATTTGACTCCCGTTCTCCTAATATTTGATAATCATTGTTACACAATCACAACTCTGATGGTTAAACAATAGTGTATTTTCTAAATATGAAACCATGACTGTGCATGTATCTTCAAACTTAGATGGAACTTACACAGTACAAATTGTTGAACCAACTTGAAGTACAGTTTGGTAAAACCAAAACCACTGTAAACTCATCTTTGTGATGTCTTACAACTTTAAACAAAAATACATTTACATGTACATCAAAATCTCTGGAAAAAGGCTCCACTTCATTGATCATGCCTATGTTCAGCAATACTTGTCCTCCCATCTGCCCCCCTCCCACATCAGCACCCCCCTCCTGTATTGTGTTCATGAGTCCTCCTGGTCCCCTGCGCCCTGTTCGACCCCCCCTGCAGCAGCACCCCCCTCCTGCGGCTGTGGGTTCTCCTGTGCCGCCTGCTGCATCCTCAGCCACTCCTGCTGCTCCGCCTCAGCCTGCTGTTGTCTGGCCTGCAGAAACATAAACAAACTGTCAATCTGACATACAGGTTTTGTGCTTTTGAGTTGAAACTTTTGAGATGACTTTGTGTACTTTTGAGTTGACTTTATGTACTTTTTGAGTTGACTTTGTGTAATTTCGATTTGACGTTTATGTACCAACTATGTTATGCACCACTTTAATGTTGTATTTAGTTATTTATTTGATGTCTCCAGCATGACCTTTGATTTGACTTTATGTTTACTTCCTATTTATGTTACAATTATATGATTTCTGTTTTGGTGTCTTATAAGCCCATATGGGCTGGGCGACAATGTCGCAAGACATGATAATAATATTCATTCATTCACTCATTCATTCATTCATTCATACAGGGGCGGGGAGCTGTCAATCATAATATACAAGGGGGGAGCTAACTGTCAATCATAACATACAAGGGGACCTGTCAATTATAATATACAAGGGGGAGCTAACTATGAATCATTACATACAAGGGGCGGGGAGCTGTCAATCATAACATACAAGGGGGGAGCTGTCAATCATAACATACAAGGGGACCTGTCAATTATAATATACAAGGGGGAGCTAACTGTGAATCATTACATACAAGGGGCGGGGAGCTGTCAATCATAACATACAAGGGGGGAGCTGTCAATCATAACATACAAGGGGGAGCTGTCAATCATAACATACAAGAGGAAGAGCTGTCAATCATAACATACAAGAGGAAGAGCTGTCAATCATAACATACAAGAGGAAGAGCTGTCAATCATAACATAAAAGAGGAAGAGCTAACTGTCCATCATAACATACAAGAGGAAGAATTGTCAATCATAACATACAAGAGGAAGAGCTAACTGTCCATCATAACATACAACAGATTTGTTTTGATGCTGTCTAGAGAAGAAATCTTGCAAGGTCAATAGACTAAGGCGTCTTGGGATTTTCTTACTTTAGCAAAGAGCTCCTGTTGTTGCCTGAAAAGCTCCTCCTCAGGAATCCCCAGGTTCTCCAGCCGTGTGCTTGCTCTCCGTTTCTTGGCAGCGACTGTTTTACACTCCTCCAATACACTCCTCACATCCTCTGTGTAGGAGCCGAATCCCAGGCTTTCCAGGGCTGTGGAATACAGTAACAACAATGGTCTTCACTCTCTAATGAAAGAATTCTACAATTACTATTTACTTTTTAAAAGTAAATAGATCAGGAAACAGAGAATGGAGCTAGCTGGACACAGCATCAGACATCCTGAGCTGCTAGCCAGCCAGCTTATCCTGTGGGAGCCAACAGAGGGAAGGAAGAGAAGGGGTAGAAGAAGCACAACCTTCATCGACAACCTGAAGCGGGATGCTGGGCTTAGAAACATCTCCACAGCAGAACTCCACTCCCTGATGGAGGACAGAGATGAGTGGAGAAGAAGATCCCATTGTCTCCCGTGTTGACATCCCTGATGTCCCCGTTCAAGCAGTACAATTCTTTCATTAGAATCTAATGGCACAACAAACTTTTCAGGACCAAAAACACTTAAGCTATGGTATGATTCATTAAACTAGACAAACCGTGTATCATTAGCTCCATATGTTCATATATCTACAACTGTTTTAAGAAGCGAGAAGAAGTTGAAACCTGTACATAGTAGCTAACATTAGGATGTATAGTTTTGGTAAGATACTGCTGTAATTCTTACTTCTGCTTTATTCATGATCTGTACTTAGCTTGTAAGAGCACGTTTTGAAAGGTAAAACAAAGGTCTTTCATTCATTCATTCATTCATTGAAATGTCAGCATTGTGTGGACACAGCAATGACTTCAGATGAAAATGGTGTGTGGTATAAATATGAACCAACATTCCTAAGTGAATTAAAGATCAGCACAGCAAACTATCTTGTCTTTCTATTCCATAAGGGTAAGGAGAATGCATTTGGATCATACCTGCTAGAATATGTTCCGGTGATATCGTCTTCTTTCCCTCTTTTGTGCAAATCTCATTAGCCTCTGACGCCACCAAGTGGATAAACTCGGTACAGCAGTTCAGAATCAGCTCCCTGAAAATTATAACAGAGGAGATTCTGCTTTACAACTTTTCTCAACTTGTATAGGATGCATCCTTTAGGCCACACCATTTTATTTCCTTGGTTCTCGGATATTTTAAGGTGAAAATACAGCAAATGGACGTCAGAAATGCAGACGGCAGGGAGGAAACCTTGAATAGAAACTGTATTCACTCCATAAAGCTGAGTGCACCGAGACATAAACCTGGTCCTCAGGCTTTGTTTCCAATGACCATGTTCTTTTTTTCAGATAAGCATATTTTTAAAAATCCGAGAACCAAGAGCTTAAAATTTTTGCTGTGGCCTTATGGTAACCAAAATCAATTATCAATAGAATTAAGCTGCTTTAGAATGCAGTAATTGTATGACTGGTTCAACAAGGTATTTTACCTTTTACCATGAAATAAACCATTTGTATCATTAAACATGCTAAAAGATTAATCTACTATGACAAGGTTGAGTCCTACAAATATAACATCTGTTTTTCTTTGATCCATTGCCATTTTCAAGTGAATCATTTACATGTATGGTTCTCTGAAGGGCAGACGTCAAAATTGCGTTGTGCAGTGGAGGGCCAAAAATGGGAACGATTGTAGTCCCAAGTTAATATTTTTGAAAATCCTTTTTTTTTTTCTCCTGAAAATTTTGGTCCACTTTGGAGACTTTTGGGCTAGGAGGGGCAGGTAGGGTCTAAACTTTCCTACATTGGTCAAGTTTTGTTTATTTCACCAGTTTAGTGGGCGTAATGAGAGACCTGAGTGATGAGGTCTTGCCTGCCCAGAGCGGATGGATACATGAGAAAATTAGGTCAAAACTAGGGTAAAATGTTTACTGTTGTCAGAGTTTGAGCTGGTCAACCCCCCTGTTTTCTTTCTATATTTGGGAGGCAGACCCTTCTGGCTTTCTGGTGCAGAAGAATTTTTGAGACTGAAATGTGGGAAAGTACTTTTATGAGTCCTTGTTTTAGTGTATTTAACCATAGGTTTCTATGGCCACATGTAATTGTACTGTCTGCCCTGAACTTAGCCGCGGCGACTGTTGTAGGGCTTCTTTTGCTTGCAGTCTTTTACATTAGCCCTAATGTAAAAGACTGCAAGCAAGAGAAGCCCTACAACACTCGCCGCGGCTACCCTGAACTGTACAGTACTGTACTAGTAGTCAATACTAAAGTTTTCCAGCACGTCGGCAGAACGTACTGTGCCTGCACAAAACCTGGATTTTCGCTGGATGTTTGGTCAACGTTGCATCAGAATTTTGCCTGTTGCAGACCATATCTTTTTCTACACAACATTTGAAAACTACAGACGGGATGTCACCCTTATAATATACGCGTATTCAACCTTATATGAGACGTTCTGCCGAAGTGCTATGCATAATACATTACGGGTTTCGCGCAAGCGCAGTACGTTCTGCCGACGTGCTAAGTTTTCCCCACCTTGAATCATTAGCAACCCTGATGTTTGGCACCAGTTCTTTGATAAGTTTGTTGATGGCAGCACGCGGGATGGTCGGTTCGTCGTCATTTCCAGAGTCTGCCATGGCTGCCTCGGATGGCTACTGAGGGGGAAACAGATATAATTTGTTGACACGTAAAAAAATTATTGAAAGAAGACTAAAGGATTACTTCCCTGTCTCAGATTGCCACGTTAAGCTTGGTGCAGTTTAGCCGAGGCGACTCAGGTACTGAGTAGCCGCTTTTACGAATATGTATAACGTTATAACGTTAACTTGTTATACTCGGTAGCCAATATTTATACAAATTCGTAAAAGCGGCTACCTGAGTCGCCACGGCTAGGTACAGTTATTCATGAATGGCCTTTACGTAGTGGAAATTTGTGTTGAATTGCTTTCATCCATCTATTTTCTGACTTCTCTTGCGGAACAAATTTGTGTACAAACAGCTGCAGCTGGTATATAACGGGGGAGGGGGGCAGGAAACGAGAGAGAAGAACATACGGCGTACAAAGCTTATTTGCTTCAAAGTCCCACAGTATAAATATCTAGACATTCCTGTTCTACTCTCTAATAATATGCATGTATGGATAACATGATTACCTGCTATAAACACAACTTACCTGGTCTGAAACGAAGACCAGCCCGCTGTTGATTTTTTCCGAACCAACTAGGTGTAACCTTTAACCTAGGACGGTACCACTAACAACATAGGGATATCTTTTCTAGATAAAGCATTGGCTTAGTGTGCGTGCGCCACCTATTGGCCATAAATGTTTCTGCAAGGGAAACCTTTGTGTGGGTCAAGACTGCTCAGTGCTGACGCCTTACAGCAAGGGGGAACAAAGTTAACATCCAGTACTTTAGAATAAGCATCATTTTAAAGGCACATGATATAAGTTAGACAGCCGCACGGGTGATAGGAGCTCTGTATCAGCCAATCATAGCTTCCAATACATATGGACATATGCCAAAAAGCCAGTCAATGTGGCTCAATATGTAATTCGTGACAAACAGTCGTAAGTATTCATTCATTCAATCAATCATTCATCCATTAATCCATCCATCCATCCATCCATCCATTCATCCATCCATCCATCCATCCATCCATCCATCCATCCATCCATCCATCCATCCATCCATCCATCCATCCATCCATCCATCCATCCATCCATCCATCCATCCATCCATCCATCCATATAATGATTATTTAATATTGCAAACGCATGCCCGAGGGCTAATTGCAAATACAAAAGGAAATTTGATATAAGTACAAGCAAGTAATACATAACTAGACACACAAGAAAATGCAAGAAGGAAGATAACTCAAGAACTGGTTGACAGATTGTCGTGATCAGTCGTATGCAGGATTAAGTGATGTTTGACATAATTAGATGACTCATTATGCAAATTAGGCTCTAATTTACATAGTTAATGACGAAATTCTATAAATCTGCTTCATTACATGATAGGACAATTCAAAATTGTGACATATGAGGAAGAGGAACATTGGCAGATGTTATTTATTAATGACGTAAGTTGTGACCCAATTTGTATAATTGATGAGAAAATTCTATAATTCCATACTGGTAAATGGCGGGAATTTCATACTTGCGGCATTTGGAAGTCAGGCGAACATGAACATCATCATCATCAAACATAACTTTAGGCCATTTGCATAATTTATCAGAAAATGCTAGAATAGCTTTATTTATTTAAAATAAGACTGTCATTGGGTGGTGAATATAAACAACTGATATAATTCATGCAAATGATGATCTTATTTGCATAATCAACAAGACAATGAAACATTTGATGGAGCATTTGAGATTGGCTTCTTTCTTTCCCATACAAGTATTGCGATCAACGCCACTTCTGAACGTCCCTTTAGGCGGTGTACGAAATACTTTTTTTAGCCAGGTTGCCCAGTGGCAACCTAGGAAAAGTTTTTTTTAAAAATGGAAGAAAATAGTTAAAACTCTTGTTTCTCCTGTCTAGTCTTCTTTCTTTCTTTTTTGATTTAGTTATACCCCAATTAAAAACGGGATGAAAGCTAGGTTGCCCATCAAAATTCCAGGTTGCCCCAAATTTCAACTCTTCTACATTATGATTAACTTTGTTAGAATGCAATGTGCATTTATACATTTCTGAGTTGTTTCCCCTTGCCTGAAGTGATGAGCTCTTCCATGGGAACTTCCCAATAAACAGTTCCCAATGGAAGAAAGGGGCATCCTTACCACAAAATTTAGGTTGTGCACTGGGCTACCCGGGTGTAGAAATAGGTTGCACCAAGCAAAATATGGTTGCACGGTGCAACTGGGCAACCTAGTATTTCGCACGCTGCTTTAGGTTACTTACGTCTTTTCACCGGGAGAAGTGATGCATGTACAGGGATATACCGAAGACCACGGCAGTCAGATTCATCACAGCTTTAAAATGTCAACTGCTACCTTACTATCCTATTCATTTCACAACCTTTCACGGGTGGATAACCTGGCATGGGGACGGAAAGGAACTGTGTTACCTGCTTAAACCCTGTTTTTTGCTACTCCTTTCGTGGAGGATATGAGAGAGATTTAGAAAACGTGAAAGCGTTACATTTTGGGTAATCCTCGCAGAGCCGTATGTCTTGACCCTTACTGGCCTGCAGCCTTGCTGGTACGCCCAGAAGGTTCGGAGTTATTGCTTTCATTCATGAGTTCAAGCCCGGCACTACAACCTTGACACGCCCGGAGAATGAAAGACTACGGGTAGCTATCAACCGTAGCCTGGAGGTAGCCAGTGGGTCTACCGAAGACCAGGCAATTTCACACCCAACAAGACCTTACTGCGTCCAACTCATTACACGGTTCACATGGTCTTCATGGGGCAATCAAGGGACGATGATCACTTCTCCTGACCCTGGCGGCGCAGGGGCAAGAGTAAAAGGCGCTGCTCATCTCGCCATGACGCCGGTGATGATCCAAGGATCGCAGACACGTCTCCTTCAAAATGATGTCTTGTCACACATTTCGACATGCCAGTTGTCGAGGGGCACAGAGAAATCACCGCGGTTAGGCCCTTATATACGCGATGTGGGGTCAACGCCCTTGGTTTCAAATAGTCGGATACAGATCGGCCTTTTCTATGCCTGCATTGCCCACTGATGGGAAGAAAGCGGTCTAAATAGCCCATAACTTAGGGCGTTTATCGTAAACAACACGCAGTGCGTTACCATTAGATAGTACTAAATGTTTCAATAACTGCACGCTTGCCTTGGTCATGCTGATGTTCTGATGATAACAGGAAATGGTGATTGCACGAGCTACTGTACAGCGTGCACAAGGCAGTACCCCGAATCGATTAACATATCAAAACTCCTTTACATCAAGACGTGATTGGTGTTCAAACTTTATTGCCGCCGTTCACAACGGTTGTATTTAGGGGACCACATGTTGAACATGTGACTCTACTACGTATTCTTTAGACGGGAAGCAACTTGGTTGCCGTTGCAGTGACTGTGAGTGATGGTGTGATGATGATGATGATGATGATGATGATAAAAAGGGATTTTTCTGCCACAACTGGCGGTTATGTGTGTTGTGGGCGATAGTTTTACAGCTGCACAGTGAAACAAGCCTTTATTATTTATCATTTATATATGAACAGACCTCAATTCATCAGGAATTGGAAATCAATCAATCTAAACTGTGAACGATGGACTTAAAAAAAGAACCTCCTCTCGGTGTAAATTGTTCAGTATGAATTTATGATAAGCCTTATGAATACACTACGTAACAGCTGTATAGAAAAGATTCTAATAACCAATATTCACATTGGGTTTACTTTCTTTTACAAAACATAAGAGAGATTGTGGTACTCGTATTTCGGTCTTTTTATAGCCTTAGACTATAGCATAGCAAATTACGGTCGTGAGACATTTGCTCTCCTATTGCTCTGATGAAGACAAGGCCGGATAACAACATGTCCCTGTGATTTAGAATTGGCAGTTTAGGAGACGTACATGGCATTTGAAAGCTTACGTGCAGTTGACGGCATACTGTTCTGCATAGTTCGAATATGGAACCAGTTTTAAACCACTTTTCTCATTTATGGATGATGTAAACGCCTTTAGGAGATTTCTGTTTCCTGAGAAACCTACTAGTCCATGGAAACCCGGTGTAAATGTTACCATCAAAATGACCATGTAGAACATAGTTCACTGCAGCCAGGTTGCAATTTACTCCCGATGTTGTCTGATCCAATATGGCGACCAATTTTTCCAGAAATTGCAGCATTAGCTCCCGCGAACCGCCTATAACGCCGGCATTATAAACATTATAGCGGCTCTTGATGGTAGGAATATCGTATCCATGACTAAAGCCCTCATTGAAGCAGCTGCTTAACCGTTTCCGGAGCCATCCCATGGACGCTATATTTGGAAACGTGTCCACATCAGTCCCAACATACAGTTGATCTCCCATCAAGTCCATGAACTCAAACGGATTCTTCTGAAATGTGACGTCAGAGATATCGGTCAAGATCACGCGAGAGATACGCGAGTTTTCCCTCAGGTATCTCAAGTACACGTAATACTTGGCAGTTGCGTTCCATCTGAAGCGCGCTTCCGTTCTCTGGAAAGCAACAAATCCATTTTCCACACGATTTACAAATTCTGACTCAAGGCTGTCATGGAAGACTACGGCGCTTAATCTTCTGTCAACAATGCTCCAATACCAATTCTTCATGTACTCAAATCTGCCAGGCTTCTTCTGACGACTACTTCTGTGCTGTTGTCGTTGTCTACCGACGAAATATGTCGCCAGAATGACGTCAGTCGCTCGGTGACTACATTTTCTGTTGGCATGACTTTCAAACCAATGGAGGTATGACTGGATGCCTTGATCTAGCTGTATTTCCGATTGGAATCCTGGGATATTGTCATATGGCACATTCTGGGGCGCTACATCGCCTGAGCCTGGCATCGGCCAGATGTCGTTAGGTTTGGTATCGGAAAACGGCAAGTCTGCGTCTATATTCCAGCTATCTAGAAAAGCTGTGACATAAACGCGCATTTCCCAAGAACTTGCCTTGAGTCCTCCCTCGGCACTGTAGAAGGCGCAGGTATCGCCCAGGTCTAAGACTTGCGCCATGCCTCTAGCAGCATCAGTAACGTGCATGAAGTCACGCACTTCTGACGGGTTCCCCGTTCTGTGTTGCTTGGCAACGGCAATCGGACGACACTTTAGGCGGTGCTGTAATCTATCAATGACTGTTCTGTGTATGACTGAGCAAGACCCGTCCCCGGAAGGACCATAAACTTCTGATAACTCCAGTCCAGTGATGCTGTGTCCATAGATGTTATGATAAATAATGGCGGCTGCCTTTAAACCTTCAACCAGAACCGAGTCTAGCGACAGCCACCTCATAGAGAGTCTCATGCCAGGTTCATTGAATACATGAAACGGGTAGTTCTTGCTCCAGATCACAAGAAGGTTTACGCTCGGGGAATCCTTCAGGAGCCCGAGCAACATTGTGAAGCACACTAAGGCCGCGTGTACGTGACTCGAAGGGTTGGGAGACGATATGCCATTGTGACAGTCCAAGGGAGAGAAGAAGACCACATGAGTGATGGAATAGCTAGCAGACTTGAACAACTCCTCTAAGGATTTGTGACTGCAGGTATTGTTTCTTATGACTCTTAACTTGTGATCTGAAATATCTTCAAAGTGTCTTAGCCGTTCCCTTTTCAGAGTCTGATCTAACGTTGAGTCTGCGTCGTCCACAATGGTGACGTAGTTCCTGGACTGGAGGAGCTGTAGAGTGAGGTGATATCCCATGAAGCTGGCTCCGCCCACAAGTAGCACATGCTTGGTTTGATTGACAGGCCGAACTGAGCGTTTATTGGACGAGCAGAGGAGCGGACGTTGATGGATGGGGGATGCTAGAAGAAGAAAGGAAGATTCCGTTAGATCGATTTAGATATAGTAGTTTCGTGGCAATGAAGGTAAGAACAAAAGCAACCGCTATGAAAAGCTCAAATTAAACTTTTATAAACAAAATGAAAACATATATAAGTATTAATTAAAAGCAAGTATTTAAACAAAAACATTTACAAGCGAGCAACATACCTTCCATTTGAAGATGTTGAAGTGGCGTTCTGGATAACTCCAGCTCTGCGTGTTCGTGCATACACAAGGTAGAAACACAGTATGTTAGACAGGTGACAGACTAAGAACAACAGCATTTTAAGTTCTGAAAGATGGATATTGTCTTAACACCACGCCATATCTACAAAGTGTAGAAGTGATCGATTGACAAGAACTATAGTAAAGTCCTTCTTGCGAGCATGGCAATAACACGGCACATCCTAATAGATGCACTGAGTGGAAATATGTCAGCCTACGTGATGTTCTTCCATACATTCCAACGCGATATGGATGGTACCAGGTGGTACGTTTCCAGCCATTAATGCTCCCGAATGTGCAGGCATAACTTCCACAATTGCTTTATAAATCGCGCCATTTCTTTCAGTAGAGAATGCTTCAGGTATGGCCCAAATGTCTGTCGTTATCAAACAATCTCTATCCTATTTTTGCTGCGGGTGATGGCTGGATAGGGACAAAATATCTATCTATAAAAGATTATATTTGTAAAATTGAAACAGATATACATTCTCTTTGCTTGTCAGTCTGAAATGACGTGCTTTCTGTCTTTATGTTAAAATTATATGGATAGATGTATGGACTTGCCGAATGAGGAAATACTATTTTAGATAACACATATTCGATGTTTTAAGGTAAGCAACTTACAGTCCTGGCTAATGACAATTACAAATGACTCACCCTAAATGAATAAATGATTCCATAGCTTTGCATAAAATGTTATGAGCGACAAAACGGCTTTTTTTGTCATGCGTGAACGTATTTAACTGATATTACAATGCCAAAGACGAACACAAACGGAAAGTCGTAAACAACAATGATCTATACACAATTATGAAAACAATCCATTTATAACCCGCAATTGTTTTGATGGGCTTCTAGATAGGTAATAATAAAGACTAATGTTCGCAATTTAGATATCGTTTCCCACGGGCCTTTATATTATTCCCTTTGGTGTGATTTTGATTCATTTTATTGTTTTGTTTAAGGTATGTGTAATAAAAGTGAGTCATGCGTACGCCGTAATTGTTGAGACGCTGCCGTGAATGATGATATATATTTTTCACGCTTCACAAGAAAGGAGACGGCAAATTTGTCGCATGCTAATGCTCCAAACTATACTTTCGTGCTTCGAGAAATGTTTTCAATCTGTCTTGCTTGTTCTAATACAACTACTGTGACTCATCGCTAGCAACTTTAATTGGCGTTGGATTATGGAATTCTAAGTAAATGCCTTGCAGACGCAAAAACAATTTGCAATATTCTATGTCATGACATTGATGCATCTGTTGTTTTCTAGGATATATTTTCTTGCATACATCGTAAGGTTTTTGCAGTATCAATTAAATGTATTTGCACTCAGAAGAAATATCAAAACTTAACCATATGATTTGAGAACATAACTTCCGACATGCCCAACTTGACTATAATATAGGATATCAAAACCAGCTTGATTTTGGCTAAGAATGCCATTTCGAAACAATGCATTTTGTGTCACTGAGTTACAAGCATAAGATGCTCCCAATATTCATTGATTGCTCGTTTCCTTTGATTACGAGACAGTCTGATTTACAAGGTAATTTGTTGCTGTAGCCGTAAACAGCAAATGAAAAACTGGGAGGATTTCAAAAGTTTAGACGTTGTTTTCAAAGAAAGAAATTTTGTTTTAGTCTAAGTCTAAGCCGACATCGTATTTTGACACTTGATGATATATGATATATTCAAAATGATATATTAAAAAAAGGAACACTTCTTAAGGGATATAAGGTTATTCTATTTCCGGGAAACTAAATTATAAGGTTACTATATTTCCGGAAAACTAAATGACTTCTGTGCTTTTGAAGCTTGCGTTATCTTTTGTTTCTGGCGACGAGACTTCTAAAGACAAATGGCATGGGCAATCGAGAAAGACAGGCAATTATTTAAGATGCATGCGGTAATAGAAAAAGTCCATTTGAGTCTGCATCAACGTCGGCGCATTCCGCTGGACACTATTCATCAACTTCAAAGTAGACAGGATGCGCTGAAAAGTGGTGGAAGAAGACGCATGAGCTTGTACTGGGGATCTTCTTTTGATCTCCTACCTTCTCTATTGGTATTCAGCTGTACCTCCGTGATTGATAGCATGATTGTCAGAACTTTCACTGGTTTAATTCCGTGTAGGCAAATACAATTAAACTCTCTCGTCCGCTCTACATTGGTCAGTCTAGCATTTGATTACATCTCTATGGTTGAATAGTGCTGCCGTGTACAAGTACGAACATAAACCTTTAGATGAACTTTATGTTATAAATCTAATCACCACAAAGACACTTCATAAGAAATCGTATTCACATCCGGCGAAGCAAATCGCAACCAAAAGGAGATATCATACAGAGCAAGGCAAATGGACCTTAACTCGATCATCTTTGAATACATCTGACCAGATTGGATTAAATGAGGTGAACTAATAAGATAGATGCTGTCTTTAAATCCAGTAAGTAAAGTTATTTCTTCCTTAAACTTTTTAGTTAAAGCAATAATAGATAGAAGCAGAACTGGTCAAACTAGATGGTAAATATAAAATATGAAGTACTGACAGATGCTGTTAACTAGTGTCTGACGATTTAAGTATCAGATATGTGTAATAGTTACATACTAAAATGCTTTAAAGTATTGTTTTCCTTTATACGTACATACATGATATTTGCCCTCGTGAAAGCGCCAGCAGACGAATGGCCCGAACATCACGTATCTGTGCAACCAACCAGTGCCTGAGTTACGGCCAAGAGGAAATCAATTAAGCCTCGGCAGTGTTTCAAACTGCATATCTGTCAGGGTACAAATGGGGGGACCGGACGGAAGATCCGGGTTCAGCACAGCCTGATAACATCCGTTATACCGTTATATTTTACACTCTGAGAGCCGTCCCTTTGGGAACGAATATACCACAATTGCTCTTTACTGTTCTACTGAGAAAAGCAATCTCGAAAAAGCATTCGAAGGCCATGAAATCTTACTATACAATCTGCCCCGATGTAGCCAAACGAGATTTAACCTATTCCGAAACGGCTCGCGATGAGGCATTGATCAACGGGCTTTTGTATCGACTCATCCGACCTTCCTCCCAGAGATGGTATACCGTAGAGTCGCAAATTGTCGCTGCGCTTCTTGTAAACCACCTATTCCATGATGTTAAAACATATCTAAATGATCGAAATCCCAAATAAACTAGATATCTATTACCGTTGTTTCTTTCTGTTTCGTATGCAAATTGATTCTAATTATCACCGGTGTCTGGAGAATGTCAGAATTTCCAGGGAAACCAGGCACTGATGTAAACGTTTAGGGTCGTAAAGCTTGACCCTGAGCAGGCTTACCCGGATTCTATGTGTTTCCAGCACATACAGAGAATATGGAACACATTGGCATATTAGATCAAACAGGACAGTAAGGTGACGACAAGGTGAACTTACGACAAAGCGCGGTACGCAGCATATACTACCATGATACCTTTTTCAAAGACAGGCCATCTTTATACTCAATGTTTTATAGGTACAAGCTACGCTTTTGACTATCAAATCCTGCAATGGTTGCAAAGAGGCATCCTTTCATCATTTTTACGATACATTTGAGCTTTCCCTTCCACGAAGGATACTTAACTATTTCCCCTGACTGCTGGTTGATGGTCGCTATTTCTTCAAGGAAATTACTTTTCATTACTTATCTCTTCCCACGTAAGTAGACAGCAACGTATCAACTACCCATGAGACGGACATAACAAACGGGTTCTTCATGGTAGATGCTTATAGAAGAAAATGGCCTGTTCTTAAGAGACCTCATGTTGCCCAGGTTGTGCTCTATTCCTACTCCTGCTAAGCGTATAACTTTCGTAGCAAGTTCAATGTCTGTGATAGAAGTGTACATTGCATGTAAAACATTCAAAATGTACCAAATTGCAATATTCAAAGTGTAGTTTCAACGTTGGTTGGGTAGCAGATTTCAGCAAGTTATACAGGAGGTTAATCATGCCAACTTAATCATGCCTGGCTAAATCAAGGCTTAAAGTTTATTGTACAGTCAGTTTTGCCGTCATTGAGACTGAATTGTGTTGATTTTACACAGTGCTTTTTGAAGATTATAAATAAAATATCTTTAGCATTACAATAACAATGTTAAAATGTTATACAAGACGATTATGTTAATTTAGAGTAATTCACTCCTTGATAATTGTTTTTCATCATGGCGCTAATATGACTCCTCACACATGTAGCGTGCGTAGTCCAGTGGTTAGCGACCCTGCCACTGGACTAAGAGGTTGGGAGTTCGAATCCCGGCTGTTGTCGCTCACCCGACATGCACGCTACTGGAGAGGGTCGCAGTCCTTAGGACGGGACGTTAAGCCGTGGTCCACTGTTCATTGTGCTTGTCGAAAAGAGCTAGGGGAATTTCCCCGGTACAATGAACCTGTAAATACTGTACATAGCGTCTGTCTTCTCTGTCACGACCAGTGGAAGATTAGCTCTTCAGTGAGCTAAACTCAGGTTCGAGATCACTTTCACTTTCGCACCAGCTATGAACTTGATTCTCCAGCCCTTGGTTTAATCCATGCAACTTGTGCAAGAAAGAAATGAAGAAAAATACAAACTGCTGAGTTTGCATGTACGATCGATGACTCGCTCCAGCTGAACAGACAGCAATTAGAACGTCAGCGCCTTTGACGACTGATTGTCGCAAACTTCTATCGATGCAGAACCAAACATCTTTGAGTTAATTTAAGTTAGTTAAAGTCGTTTCCACCATAGGATTTATAGGGTGGCTCCCATTTCTTTTTCTATAGCCCTTATTTGTTTATTTGTTGTTTGCACATAAATAATAATTAAAAAAAAAACAATAAATAGTGACAAAACGAACATGTAGGGGAGGCCAGAAACCTGAAAGGCTTATCTAGGGCCTACCCTAAACAAAATATAAATGTAGTGCTATTACAAAACAACGTTGAATAAACAGGTAATGAAATTACAAAAGGATAGGAAACTTATAAACTAGTACTATACATTCGAAATGAAGTAGGTTAACTCAGTTGTGAACTCTATGATGATAGCCCTTGGGCCACACAGCTGTGCAAGCACTACAACAGGGGACTAACCCACTGGTAGTGGTGTGTTTTCAACTTCCATACCCTTTCTCATCAAACTCGAATTAACGTATATTTATAGATGTCTACACCTGTCCATTTTGGATAAGTGTTTCTAAATATTACCTGTCCTAACAGACAGTAGAATACAATACCATCTCGTTTGCATACTTTGTTACCCCCTGTTCCACTAGGACAGCGCTCTCGCTGCGACTTGAATTGAATTTGCGAAGCCCTTCATTTCATAATTTGAATATTATGTAAAGTGTAAAAGTATGACTGAAAAAACAACAAAACACACAAAGCGTAAAAAGATTCGTTTTTTAATCTATGAAATTCGTTGAGCGCTCTTAGATCGTAGAGAGAGCGCCGTCCTAGTGGAACACTAAATCGCTGACACCCATGTTTTGTCTGGTCCTCCTCTACATGAGTAATTCCTTTTGATTGTCGTTAGACTTATTTCCGCAGTCAGATTGATTTCCCAATCGGAAACAAGTCCCAATCTGAAGATGTGCCAACTTCTAACGACTTTCACTCCTCTCGCTTTGGGCAGTTATGTCCCCGTCTGGAAATTGACTATTGATTAACTTGAGACCTTTTGATGCGATGGCAGTAACCCTTTTGACTCAAAGGGCGATGCCGTATACTTGTAAATAAGCTGAATCGTCAGAAACAGAGACCGTGTCATTAATTGTTGTGTACTTTTGTGTAATACGTGTCAGTAAGAGGTCTCCTTAGTGGTAGGACCCCATTGTATTCGCCATTTTGATCACTTAGTCAACGGCCATTTATTTTACAAGGTATGCAATCGTCAAAACTGAGATCGATGTCATTTTACGAAGCGTTTGGTCTCTTTTTGCATTAATATTTATACATTAATAGGAGTTTGAGAGTTGCAACGTACTAAATATAAAACATGGACTTGTGGTGTGTTATACATTTGACCTCACTAAAATCCTTTACATAGGAGATAACACCCTGGAATAAACTTTTTTCCGTATAAAACTTGCCAGGTCCTTGTCAATTGTATTTCCGTAGAAAATAAGAAATATTGTCAAAGTAGGTTTTGCAGACTTTCCCCTACTTAATTCAAATCTGCATTGTAAAGTTGTCTTTTACGTTTAAAGATACAAAAATTACAACTGCCACTTCTACTGCAACAACTTGACCAATTCACCGTTAATATAACCTACATGTCAGCCTCTCAACGTTTACATGGTTTCATTACCCCCACTTTTCTGTGGGGTCGTGTGGCGCAGCGGTAGCGCGTTCGGCTCAGGGCCAAGAGGTCCCGGGTTCGATCCCCACCCATGTCACCGATCTTGTGCTCTTGGGAAAGGCACTTTACACGACTTCCCTCACTAAATGAGTACATAGCTTCGGTTAGGGACGTCCCTCGGATAGGAAAGAGTAGGGGTCCTTCCCGGTGTGAGTGGTTTAAACCTTACAGTCTGGTCTCAGGTTTGACATCTTGTAGAGGTGATAGTCACCTGTTATGTCAATCCTTCCACAATGTGGTAAATCGTCATAAATAAATAAATAGATAAATAAATAAATACCCCTCCCTCGTTTAAAGTCTTCTTCGAATCATTTAATTCATTTAGTCAAACCGCGCTCGGTTTTTGCGTTGACGAGACTGTATCCGAGTGTTGATCATGATAATGCCTTTCCTGCATTCCGGTGCTGTAATCTGGTGTATCACCTTCTAGCATCAAGACTCTAAAAGCTAATGGTGTTAGAGAGCGTTACACCGCAGGCACGTTGTGGTCAGAGATAACCGGTCAGTCAAAAAAAAATAGACACTAAAAGAGAATATAGATTAAAGATACTTTTTTTTTTTGCAAAACGACCGGGTAGTATTTGGAATAACTTAATTTTGATTGGAAATTGGTCTCACTTTCTGTTGGCTTGTCTGTTGATCTAATTGCCCAGTACAGCCCCAATCGCATTTCTAGTGTGATGCAATAGGCATTAAACGATGGGGTTAGTAGAATTTGTAGGAATTATCAAACTACAAAATAAAATAACTTTACAAAAACTAAACATTTATGGGGAGATAGCATCAAAATGCTTAATAATATGCTTGTGACGTACAGGATGGTAGAGCTTGAAGCATCAGAGGTCCTCAATGACCCCAATACTCCCATACTTCCTCTCACACTAGATAATACATGCCATTTACATCCTACTGCACGTTGGACACGGTAATCTTCTGTCTTACCCTTGCCAAAGATTCTCCGTCAGAAACAGATGAAATATCTAAACTGTGCGTGCTTACTGTCATACAGTTTCGTCGGTTACGTGAGAGGAAATTGAATTAAATATCCCCTTGGTGAGAATATGCTGCAACATTTTTCTTGTACACTTATAATCTATCTTCGAAGTAAGTTGAAATGTGGCGATTCAAACGCCATAACAGTCGTAACCTTTGCACTTAAATAGTTTTTCAATAGCTTTGGAAGCTAAGCCTGTGCTGTGTCTTTGCCCCAAAACTACCCAAATGTGCACCCAGTCTGCTATAGAAGTGTACAAATTATCCTATATGTTAATCAACCAATCTATTTGCAGTTATCTTTTTCATATGTTACTTCAACTTTTTATTAGGCTCGCTCACAAATCTCTACATAATGACTCCCCTTCAGGACACCAGTGATGTAGTATAGACGACGTGTGGTAATGGGCTACCCTATGCATTCCACTATGTATGCATGAACAGCCAGCACGCATCGATGGCTCTGATGAAAACTGACAGTCTGCATTACCGCTGAGGTGCTAACCTTAGATTGGTTTCCTTTGCCGGATACATGTACGCATGCTCCTGAATTTTGGTACACATTTTGTCAACATGACTCGACATAGATCTCTTTCCCGGTGACAAGGTTGTCCAATATGTTTTGCTTGCTTAATTTTGATGGGGATTGGAAAGATACTATAAGCATGCTGACAAACTACCGCAACTCCATACTGCTTAATCGAATGTACGTATAACGTCACGTTACATGGTAGCAAGATTACAGAATCACGTCAATATGTCTGTTTATTACATACTAAGCCCTACGTCTAGCAAAGGCATCCTGCTTGTTGTCTATAAAATGTAACGAGTGAATAAGTGAATGCAAATTTACGCCAGGTACATAAAAGCACCTTACGTACCATCTTCCTACGTGACAGAGCAATGCGGGAATAGCTCAGCAGCCTGATCTGTACTTAACCTAAACCTGATACGAAAGGACGAACATATAACGATCCCTTTGATACAAACGTACGCTATGTGTGAACCAATGTTCAAGCACTCCTAATGCCGGAAGCGAAACATGACCGAAGTAATGAATCCTTGGCCTTACCCAGTAGGACATAGGTGACACTGATGCCGCCCAGGAAGACCGCGGCCACCAGGAGAGTGACATGCCGGATCCTCATCGTTGTCGTTCCGAGCCGCCTTCACCTTGTCTCCGCCGGCTGTTCGCGTCACCGCCGCCCTGCACCAGCACGCCAGTGCCCGGGAGGCTCAGGTACGACTGGAACAGATGATGGGAGGGCAGCGTACTACATGATTGGGAGCTCCGGTGACTACCGTAGATCGCACTATATTTGCTATTGCTTAACGTTCGCAGGATAAAAGCGATTCACATTGCTTTATTGTAATAAAGGAACAGATAGCAGCGGTACTTATTGATTTGGTGATGAGCCCAGAGGAAGATTCATTCACGCAGAAACCAAGCGCTTTCGCAGAGCAGACTGCGTTACAGTCGACCTACAGACAGAAGTTCATTGGTTTGAAATTCTGTCGTGCAACAAATTAACAGTCAGGCTGACAACGGCGCCTTCTTCAGTGGTCAGTCTTAATTCACTGCAACTGCTGTGTGCTCTGACACAAACCGATTTGAAAACGGTATCAGAGCTTTTGGGGGAAATTTATGTCATTGCTGTTTGTTTTGAAGTCGGTTGTATATCGTTTGATTTCATTTGGTATTTTTCTAACCATTTCTGCGACGTGATATTATGACGTCATGTAGCATTCTTTCTGTTTACACCAAAACATGTATAGTTTCAAATGTGCTTGTACCACGAATAGTCAAAGCGTTTTGGCTGTGTCAGCTAGCCATGTGAGAGATTAAAGCGCCCGGCTTGTTTGAAATCTCCTTACGCCATGCATCATCGTCACCTCAGCGAACCGGTCCGCCCTTCCACCGGAGGGTTCTGTAGGCATTGCCGCGATGGAGAACACAACCTTACGCGGGAATTCCATAATTCCTCGTCCCTGTGCAAAACTACAGGGTAATACGTCACTTCCATCGGCGAACAGTTACAACTGAGAAGCGTAGCGCCGTAAGAAAACGTCCGATTGGCCACAGATGAGACACTAGACATCCAACTGCTATCTATTCAAAATCAGTAACAGACTCGTGCTCTTCCTTATTCGGTCGTTACCGAATTTCAAATCTTCTTATCCGTTGTTCCTGAACTGAGAGTCTAGGTCACCAGCTGTGGTCTGTATGTAAGGGATCATTCTATAACACTAGTGTGTCTATCTCAGTAATGTTAAACTGTCTGGACATTTTTTGATAATCTACTTTGAAAAGGTACAGTCCCTTGGGGTAATGTTGTTGTAGCTGATTTGAAAATGAGACGCAGCAATGGCACATTCACGTACACGTGTTTCTTTAGGGAAAAGTACTGATTTCCTTCTGTATGTCAAACGAATAATATGCAATGGTCCCTGAGCCGGTTAGCGGCAACTCCACACCAAATCTGCTGAATCAATAAGGATGAAGCCGAGTCCAAAACGCTCAACTGGTCCAGACGTCACACGGCCTGGTAATAAAATTGTATATCGATTTGCGGTGAGCGGCGCTCCGGCGAGCACCTGATTTGCGATATATTGTCCCGATGTGACATAAATTGGCGCATTATTCAGGCAAAATGGGCGATATTAAACCCAAAGGCCTTTGATGAGACAAGAAAGGCAAGTCGAATCACTACATGAAGAAACTGCTGAGTCTACGGGCGGTGGACACACGTGTGTGGACACATCTGTGCTTGCAGAAAGGATCCACGCATAAGGCTCGATAACTATCCCTGCACTGTGAAATATGAAGCAGTATCTTTCATTGACGGATGACCAGCTAACCTGACCCTTATCATTACTATGCTCCTCTATACGCAACTACCAAATCTAATTGAATAGCATCTTTGTAGTTATTGGTCAGGCAGCCAAGACCAACGGCAACGCACAAGAATTCAACAATCATCCGTGCATTATAAAATATGAAGTTATACATCGTTGATTGACGAATGGCCAGTTAATTATAAACTGACCCCAATCCTTACTTTGCTCCTACCAAATCTTTACCAAATCTTGCTCAATTGAAGAGCATTTTTAATTTGCAGTCATTGGCCAGATAGTCGTCAGTGTTCCTGGTGGTCCACCTATATTTGATACTGCCATCAATGAAATATTCTCTCCGCGTGCGATAACTAGATTTATATCACAGTGTGCCCCTAACATTTGGTGTGGTTCAGGACGACTAATTGGCCCCATTACCTCCCCCTACCCCCTGGGAGCAAGTCAGGGCACTTATTATTGATGGTCTGCTTTCCCGCCTCAAAATCACCGGCCCGCCTTGACACGTGGATTTTGTGGACGACGCCTGTGGAGCCTCAGAGGGAAAACAAAAAAATCCCAAGGGGTGATTGTACTGATACAAGATGGATGCTTTCTGTCGAACAAATGTCAACGGTTAAGTCAACCCGTCCAATGTATTCAGAAAGGGTGGAGGATGTGAACATCTTTTCAAATAGAAATTATGGTGAGCCCGGTTCATGATTACTTTTATGCATACTATGTCTTTTATCACTGTGTGTCCATTATGTCGTCCATGTACTTTTGCTATATTTATCATATTTTAATCAATCAATTATGTAATGTAATATTTTTTTAACTGATGAAATGTTGCTTATTGACAGTACTGTTTTTTAATGACAAAATTGTATAATCAACGCAATTCAGTCTAAGGACTGCCAAGTTGATGAATAAAGTTTGATTTGATTTGATTTGATTTGATTTGATTTGATGATGTTGTACCTCATGGACGACAAGTTATAAAGCGATTGAATCATTTGTTCTACGACGATCTCTCAGATGGTAGTCATGATCAGAAACTTCTCGAGGCTCAGGAAGTGCTATACGTTACTCCAAAGGAAGGGAAGGTGCTTCAAGTCTTCAGCGTTTCCCTCATAGTCGTGAAAGTAGGAGGAGGAGGCTAGGGTGCACTCGCGTTTCACACCAACGCCTAGTACCAACACTTCGTGTTATACACGTATCTCAATAGATACATGTATGTACGTGATAGTCTACTACTGACACTTTTTTACACATATGGTTCAAATTGCGGAAGAACGTTGAAAAATGCTTCCTGCCACCCTCATTTAAATTTCTAAATCGAATGTCCCGAAGTTCGTCAGACAACCAGACTTCAAAGACAATAGACTAGACGGTAGCTTCCCAAACAATACATCTTCCGAGACAGAGCCTCCACGTTAGCATAAAGGGGTCGCCGATAGTTCCGTTAGATGGATCGTTTCTCTTGATGTTCTTTTGAAGGGTGCATTCCACCCACGTAACAAATAGGGTCTGTAGGAGTCATTATGTAACACTGGTGGGTGTAAGTGGGATGGGAACTGCAGTAGGACATCTGGCCTCCAGGGGGTGTCGTGCGTTCGAGCATGGGTCCCCATAGTTACGGGATGATTGATGGGAACCGTCAGGAGCAAATTGCCACATAATAAGGTACATCCTGGGGGCCTTCTCTTCAGACAGGGTGCACGAAACATTGACCTAACTTCCGGCCTTTGAAAATGATATCTCAGAGGGAGGCCGCGGTTGCCAAATGATTGATGGCTTTTCCTGGCTGGAGTGTCATGCGCTAAACCCCCGTGATGCTCCGAACTAGGCCATCTATTTCTTAATAAGAGTTTGTGGATTTGTCTAAAACATTGTGTGTCATAGAAAACGCAGATAGCAACTTGATATGGTTTTTCTTGATCAATTTTAATCGAATTCACACTTAGATACGAGAAGTAAACATAAGGCACTGCTTTGAATGAAAGGAAAGCTTGGGTTTACCCCTCACTGCGAGTTCTTACACGCGTGATTTCTTTCACTTATAATGCTTGGCAACATTTCACAGCCATGAATACCACCAACTGAGTCAATCAAGCTGTTCAAAAAGCTCTTACATGGTGCTTACCTCCCTGCAAAGGAGAAAATCAAAGGGAGTCGGACAGAGATTGGTATCAATGCCGGGGAAATCACGGGTCTCCGGAAATAGCTCGACAAAAATCAATATTTAGTGCAGGCTGGTTGAACCTAGGAGCTATTGGAGCTCGCTCTGGTGGTAAAAGGAATACCATGGGACTCTACGGCCATATGGGTCTGGGGAAGTATAAAACTGGACTCACCCCAACAAGACTAAAGTGAGTTACAATCCGGACAAAGTAAAAAGTTTGCCAACATTGTGACTTGCTTGCCAACTGAACACCAAGATGCAAATGAAAATACTATAACGGCCATGTGTAGTCATGCACTTTTGTATCCGAACGGCTACAAATCCGGAATCCGGACAAAGTAAAAAGTTTACCAACATTGTGACCTACTTTCCGGGCCAACTGAACACCATGATGCAAATGAAAATACTATAACGGCCATGTGTAGTCATGCACTTTTGTATCCGAACGGCTAGGGTCTCAAACATGAAGTTTTCTGGGAAATAAACAGTAAAGACAAAGTAGAGAGCACTGAAACTGTGCGCATGCGCCATAATCAGAAAACATTGGAAATACTCAAGGAAATCGTCAACACGGGAATTTTATGAAAGAGGAATTAAAAAAGTTAAATACTGGTATTCTACTAGTTGTAATAGCAACCTGTATTCATACTGAATATTCATTGGGACAGTGTTCATCATTTAACTAGAGGCTTTTGCTTTTTTGCCTTCATTAAGCAGTCCATGTAGCTGGCACTCGCTCACAGGCGGTGTTGCCTTACATGTCCTGCACAGCTGTTTTCCCTTGCCCAATGCACGATTGCAGACTGTGGCATCGGCCAGGGTAGTTTTCACGATCCAACTTCCATATTTAGGGGGACTAATATATCACTTCTACCTTCTTAACGAACGATAACATCCTTTGACGAAGGCATGAGATCGTTGACCTCTAGTTTGTCCTGTTTTCATCAAAATTATGTCTTCAATGGGCGCAATCCATGCAGATACGAAACGGTGACCTAACTTGCTACACCCGCCTAAGAGACCGTCAGTAAGTAGAACCGTAGAACCTACCCACATATCCACAGGATTATCCGCCCCATCAGCAGCTATACTGCAACCTACATAATCGCTACAATTCATGAATAAATTAGATCCCGTGTCGAAAAAGTAATCTCGCAGAAATGGAAACGAAATCTCGCCAAATCCCGACCTCAAAGTGAGCGAGGGAGTGCAAATCCTCACCATGGGCCATTCCCCGCCCACACCGGGTCATTAACACAAGTTATTGACCATCAAGCCGTGGACAATGAATCAATAACACCCGATTATCATTTGACGTCGATTTGGGGTTTAGTTGTTGGCAATCTAAATCCCAATGTTTTCAAGGTTGGATTCAGGAAGACATTTCTGTAAGGACGGAATATAAACAATTTACCACAGATAAGTAGCTCTGCAAGCCTGAAGAGAAATCGTTTCGCGAAGTACTCTTCTCCATCATTGATAACCACACGATGACCTCTTTGAGACCTCTCTCTTCGGCTTCCCCTGTAGCTTTGCTGTAATGGACTTTATGATCCTGCCAAAGGGCTGTTTTACCTGTACTTGTTGGTAGAGTTCAGGGTCTTTCTATTTCGCTTCACCGGTATAGAGGCGAATGATGATAACTACGGTTTGTGTCAGGGTTGCGTTTTTGCAACATTTTCAGTACTGGTGTGTTATATGCTTCACAGAGACAGGTCTTTCAGTACTTGTTGGTAGGGTTCAGGGTCTTTCTATTTCGCTTCACTGGTATAGAGGCGAGTGATGATAACTACGGTTTGTGTCAGGGTTGCGTTTTTGCAACATTTTCAGTACTACTGTGTTATATGCTTCACTGAGACAGGTCTTTCAGTGATAACAACTAAAATTTCAGACTTTCAGAAAGTATTTTAGGTTTTCAAGTTCAACGCATTTCCTGTGTCTGCCTTTTGACCTATCATTCTTCCTGCCAATCCCCCCCCCACACACACACACATGCACACAGGTCAGCCACCCAAAACAATATTTCCGTATCAGGAAGTGATGTGTACTGATGGAGATGCTTGTCACTGATCATGATACTGTCAACAACAAAATCGTGAAGTTGAGTTATAGTGTAATCACTGATTCAGCTGAATCATGCTGCACTACACCAGAGTGAAACATAATGAGATACAGGAAGATGCTTAGCATAGAAATACACGTAATGCTTATAGACTGCTGAGATGAGATCATGCCGAAACGATGTTAAATCAATACTAAATTAATCACGGCGAATGGTAAGCAGCATTGATGGGGAAGGTTGCGGAGACAACATAGAACCGCTCATCCGTGCCATCACAGCAACAAGGTGTCAATTTCCCATGCCAGGGAACTAATTATAACAGTAGCCGTACGACATCAATCACGTAGGCGTAATTGGTAAATCATGAGGTCAGGCGATTGGCTGTGACCTTCCCTGGGCCGCCATCACTCCGGGCACCCACCGCTCCCGGCAATCTCTCCGCCGCAATTTCACTCCGCGCTTTTTAATCGTCCTCGGCCATCACTTCTCTCAACTTGAAATGAGATTTTGCTTCCTAAAGACCGATTGATGTTGAAACAATCAGGTCAAACGCGGTGGAAATGGGAATACAGACTGCGCGGAGAGCGATTAGCCCGGTCTTAGTTTCTAAATCTATTGCACCTGTATTTTGTGTAATCGATTGGTTAATCCTTCTCTGTCAGGCGATGGGAAAGGGCAGCGGTTCTACAGTATATTTCCATCGGTTTCGCCACGCAAAAATAAAGATTAGGCAGCATAACATGTAAAATCGAGCTTCAGATACGATGTAGGACAACCAAACTGTCATTATCCTCATGTACAATATGAACAATACATCCATAACAAAGGACCACCCACCTTGAATCGTGTTGAACGATATGAAAACAAACGATATCCCAGCCGAGTCCTTTTCCGACCAGAGGTAGGCACGCCCACCTACAATGTCGACCGTACAAGGCCACCAGCTACTTTTCCCAAGGCTGCTTTTTACAAGTGCTTAGTACGAAGTTGACGAATGATATGTGCGCTGAGATGGGAAATATAGCCCGGTCCTTAGCGTTCCCTCAGCGCAGCAGCGTCCCTAGTTATTGCCGGTGAAGAATGAGTAGAGACCGAGGTCGTGCACTGCACATCATCGCCACATGACAGCCAGCAATGGGAAGCAGCCGCCGCTCGTGTCAGGCCCGTCTCACACGGGGTATAAGTACATTAATGGAAGCGTACAGTTCAGCATGGATTAGCCTCGTGACGCTGCATTTCCACGCCACTGAATTAGATCATGGAATAGCTACAGTGATAAGGCGTGTGTTGGGGGTGTATGTATTTCATGCTGCGTTGCTGCTTTTCAAGACACTGACTGCGTGCATGATAATAATAATAGGATTATTCATTTGTCCAGTAGGCCAATGACAGCAAATGGCTTTACAGGGCAGTCGAGCATTTGACCAAAGTACGAGAAATTCTGACATGGCGGCTTTTCAAACACATAGCCTTTCTTGCCAGATATAACGCCCACGTTACTTATTACCATGTCTCCCTCGGCTTTTGGCAATGCATAACTCAGAACGTTCCCATCCTGACTTTTCATTATTCCATTTTCGTTGGATGCTGCCTGACTTAATGTCAATAGGTAAAGGTCTACATCTATTATTACCTCATAACGGTTACAATTTAAAAGTATCAAAGGTCTGTGAGACAGGGAAACGGTAAAGTATCATACATTTATCACTGTGCCTCCCTCGGCTTTTGGCAATGCATAACTCAGAACATCCTGACTTTTCATTATTCCATTTTCCTTGGATGCTGTCTGACTTTATGCCAATAGGTAAAGGTACAGTCTACATCTATTATTACCTCATAACGGTTACAATTTAAAAGTATCAAAAGTCTGTGAGACAGGGAAACGGTAAGGTATCATACAGTTAATCCGTGATGTGCACAAGGCTGTCATAGCCTGACAGATATAATCCCTGTCTGACATCTAATGGTTCTACATCTATTATTACCTTATAACGGTTACAATTTAAAAGTATCAAAAGTCTGTGAGACAGGGAAACGGTAAGGTATCATACAGCTAATCCATGATGTGCACAAGGCTGTCATCGCCTGGCAGATATAATCCCTGTCTGACATCTAACGGTTTGTCAGACGGGGATTACAGCTGTGTAGATAGCTACATGAACTAATCCTGTCTGACGTTCAATCTGTATATGCAGTGTGTACTTGCTGTTGACAGCTAGCTGAAATGAGAGTATGGCAGAGTTATTTGACACAGGGATTAGTTCCTCAACTGTGCGTGATATTCGTCTTAAGTTAGTAACATATAACGTGGCTGATTTTTTTTTTGACGACGCCTTATACACCATATGATTTGGGAAGGACTTTAAGTTTCAACCAACCAACCAACCAACCAACCAACCAACCAATCAATCAATCAATCAATCAATCAATCAATCAATCAATCAATCAATCTTCAACAGACCTGGCAACACTACCTGTAGGCTGAATTAAGCCCATTGTTATTACATCATCATCATCATACGTATATTACATGTTACGAAACTATTACACTTAATATACAAACATGTACAATCATCGGTACTAGCTTTAAAACATTGCTACATTTAAAATCTTTGACATATTTGTACAACATTAAACCCATTAATTACAACATAATACATACAATATAACTTTACATTTGTCCCTTTTTCATCCTGGATACCATCTACATTCATTGACCACCTCTGGCCTTATACAGAAAGGCTATGACATTATATCATCCATCTTCATCTAACTTTCCTACAAGTGTCACTGACTGATCAGCAGCAATATTACATAGAATGTTGCTTGCCAAGCGAGCCCCCAAAGTTACGGTGATTCTCATTGGCCAAGACCTGGCCTATAGCCCACTGACGAAAAAGCACTGACACAAGTCTGATTACGATCAGGCAACCCGCATGAACGATGAAGTGAAACTACGGGAAGAGCACTCCGGTATACTAAAGGTAATAGATGCTGTAACAATGGCATTAGAATATCGTGTGGCAGTGACATTGGCAATGACAGCTACTCTGTCATTGGTACACCTAGGAGCAATGAACTAGTAGTAAGAAAATAGTCATCCAATTTGTAACTACACTGTGTATGAACAGTTGCACTATTCACGGAAAGGTCAAGCATGGATCTGGTTGGCAGTGTCTTTTTACAAAGGAGGCACTTGTCATCCAAGGACCACTCCCTAACTTCATATTGTATTTCGTCAACGATAATTTTTTGGCCAAAACTAACTTTTTCTGGAGTCTCTTATTTCTTGTGCAATGGCTGTTTTGATAGCTGATGGAAACTTGCACCGTACCATTATGACTGCTACGTTTGGTCATCATACCAATCATTACTTAGATAGCATCCAGTGTATCATACCACATCACACCGAATGTATCCAACTAGTAGACATTATCATGGAGCGTCCAAATCTAATACTTGTGGGTGGACCACCGTACTAACGTTTCTCATTGCGTCGTGAAAAATTTAAAGATCAGCGTTGAAGAAGTTCCATTATATCGACTGTCTCTCTCCAAAGGTGAAACCTAAGTTTCCAGAGGATGGGCGCTGCTTGTAGGTAGGAGTTTTCCTGTTCACAGTCATGTACTGCTTTGCCTGCCAACAATATACCGTCTAAACTATTCGCGGATGATTGGCGCTTGTTGCAGTCCGCTGACGATGTATGTGGGTGGACGGGTCCGTGTTATGACTAGGATGGATCGTTTAACCTTTTCACAAGATCCTATCAGGACGTTGGTATCACCAGAATAGTATTAGACTTGTCTAATGCTGTATATGATACCAGTATGCCAATGTATGTTAGTCCTACGTGTAAAATTGAGTGGGCAGGCCATTTATGATTAGAAGAATGATAAAATCGTCCCCCAAAAAGGATTATACTGTATTAGGTCGACACTAGCCAAGGTGTTTTTATCTGCAAGTTGATACTGTGCCACTACGTTCATAATCACAGGATAAACAAGACTGCAACTCAAAGTTCTTATTAATGAACATAATGCAGATAACCAGTAAGCAAACAAAAATATCGTTAAGTATCGTTTACCAATGATAAAAATTCGTTCAATGAAGTGACTTGAATATCTGGGTTTACGTTTTCAAATTGTATCTATCGAGAAAAGCGTTTGTAACTTTGACACAGACCGTTCATCATGCATGAAAAACGTTTAGCCAAGCAATTACTAAAGTGACGCCAGTGGTGTAAAAATCCAATATACAGTGTCTCTTGCTGAAATCGCCCTTGTATATTGCAGATTTGCTGTTTAATTTTCCTGCAGTTTGGTCAATAAGTAAAGTAATCATCTCACCTGATCACTGGACATATATGGACCGGGATTTCTCACCTGATCTACCTTCTTGTGCAGTCCGGCTTTGGCGAGATTCCGTTTTCCATTTCTATCAGATTGCTTTTTCAGAGGTCGACTCAAAGTTATGCATGATCCGGAGAGATCAGAATAACCGATGAGCCAGTGTTGAAAGTGTGGATAACGGCGCTGTAACGTGTCTCACATATCAAAATTTAAAGTACAGGCAGGGGAAACGTCTGGCTGTTTTCAATAGCCTGGAATCCATCCCTACGAGCTATTGGCGCTTCTCGTAGTCCTGGCGGCGTTGACTACGTGAAGCGCCAATAGGACGTAGGGACGGATATCCAGGCTAGTTTTTTCCAATGCATGCAGTTGGTGGTGATTTTAAACAAGACAGCAACAAAACTTACAAGTACCTTAGGTTCCAATTCATAATGACTAAATAGACCGTTGTGTAGAGACCCTTGAATTGATATTGCAGAAGATGCGGAAATATTCTTTCCTTCAAAATGATCTACACCTGTAGCGATGGTTCCACGGTCCTAAAGAGGACGTGCAGAATAGATTTTATACCCAGAACCAGGCAAATGTCAGGATGTAATAATCTTGAAGGCATCCTTTGACCGAGGGCGTTTCATCTGTCAATGTGATTGGTTTCAAGTTAACTACTTTGCTTAGAAGACGTTGATTTTTGGCGACGTCTCAGGGAGGAGCCTAATGGTACAGTATTGTGTGCAATTCGCAAGAATTCTAGGAATCCTACAGGCATTTTGTCCACAGGAATGGAATGTCCACAGGCATGTGACCCACATCTATGCCCACATTCTTGGAAACCTTTGGGACCTTGCTTTGGGAAGACCTCTCTACCCCGGATGCCCTACTTTCTGTGACCCCGGGGCTCGTTCACTATACACTCAGGGAAGGGGTGCACTGTATCTGTATAGGTACCAAGTCTTCCTCAAAATCATGAAATGATGGCAGGGCCGCAGTGCCATGCAAACAATTATCCTAACAGCAACCACCGTCGCCATGGCAATGTATGTTTTCATTGCCAGTCTTGTTGTTTATTCATCTTTACAAATTCCCGGAGTTAACCTCAAGAGAAATGCAGGTAATCATAGCACAATATAAGGGTATGAATAAATAATGTACAACTAATACGTGATTAAAGGTGCTATAACCCTAACCCTAACCCTAACCCTAATTAACAATAGCAGTAATGGAGAAAGCACAATTAAAACAATTAAAAAGTAATGAAATGATGATATATGGTTGGAGTAAGCTAAGATGGATGTTGATTGATGCATGATTGATGTTTGTTTATTTGGTTATCTATTTTTGGCGACGTCTCAGGGAGGAGCCTAATGGTACAGTATTGTGTGCAATTCGCAAGAATTCTAGGAATCGTACAGGCATTTTGTCCACAGGAATGGAATGTCCACAGGCTTGTGACCCACATCTATGCCCACAGGAAACCTTTGGGACCCTGCTTTGGCACTGGTGGCTTTGGGAAGACCTCGGATGCCCTACTTTCTGTGACCCCGGGGCTCGTTCACTATACACTTAGGGGAGGAGTGCACTGTATCTGTATAGGTACCAAGTCTTCCTCAAAATCATGAAATGATGGCAGGGCCGCAGTGCCATGCAAACAGCAACCACCGTCGCCATGGCAATGTATGTTTTCATTGCCAGTCTTGTTGAATTTATTCATCAGATGTTCGCGGAGTCAAATTTCAGGAGAAATACAAGTAATATAATAATAACAAAACATAAGGGTATGTATAATTTATGTACAACTAATACTGGCTTAATCATCAAAGGTGATAATAACAATAACAAACGCAGTAATCAAGAAAGCACAATTAAATCAATTAAAAAGTAACGAAAATATGACAAATGGTAGGAGAATGCTAAAATAGCTGTTAATTGTGCTTTGCACTAAACTCTTCACTCTGCATATTTCAAACTAGTCATCCCTGTGTTCTTTTACCAATAAAACCGGGATTGTGACTGATGCATTTACGAAGACAAGCGAGAGCTAATAAATTTGATTGAACACATTATGCGAGTTTACGAGGAGAGAGAATTGATTGTAATGAGTTCCTCCATAACTTCACACTTGGGATGGAGGCGATAAAACCGAGGGAGGCCATCATATACGACAGAACGGAATGGGAATCTGATGAGAAAAGTAATTACAACACTTAATTGGGAGACAGAGTAGATCATGCACAGAATTAATTGACTACCGAGTGATGTTATATTGCACGGACTACTTTTACTGAGCCCGGCCATGTTCATGTGCGATACGCACGTTCATATGCATCAGGGTTTTTTCTAAACCAGGGAATGAGGACGCTGCTCCCTCATGTAACCAGCCAGCACCCTCATGTCAATTTTCAGATTGAATTCTCGACCCTAAGTGGCTACATACTAGTACACAAAATGATCTTTTTCCAGTGAAAATAGATTAAAAAAACATCATAACAATTCATTCTAGCATTACAAACTGAGTTACTCTTGTAAATTTGCATCGCTCCCTTGCCAAGCTAGTGGTCTGCTCCCTCATGCAAATTTTTTCTAAAAAAAACCCTGTGCATGTGCAAGTTTTTTTTTTTAAATTTCAGACTATTTTTTATTACAGTTTTAGATTAATTTATATGTAGCCATACATTAATTTTTAAATGGAGCTATTTACGGAATCTGCAAAGAAATCATCAACCTGTATATTTTGAACAAGGACTCCTTGGTTTGAACTTGACCTTAGCCTGTGTAGCTCGATATTTTAAAAGCTTGTTGGTATTTTGCATATTTTGATATTATTGAATGCTACGCCAGTGCTTGCATGGTAGCTCGTTTATCATGACTGAAAATGCCAAGTACGTTGTGCACAAAGCTTATAGGCAGAACTGAAATAGGCTGACTTCGATTGGCGGCGAAACGTTTAAAAATCGATGCTCAGGTAGATGGAACCGTACATCTTCGACTGACCTTTGACCCAGTCCCGTGACCCGTACGACATATGCCCGCTACACTAACGTACGTAATGCATTCTTCCCAGGTTTAATTGAAGTACGTTCTTAGAACGAATTCATCAAGTAAAAAACGCAGTCCTTGCCATTTATTTTTAGAATAATTCAAACAAGCTGTATAAATTTTCGCTCGATACTTTGCATTGCAAGTTCACTAGCTAAAACGCACGATGAAAACATTCATGAGTATTACAAAGACTAAAAGTTTATTTTCGTGTCCAACGAGAAAATATCTAGTGTGATTTTCCGGTATTCAATGTAGAAACGTCCTTGTTCACTAAGCATAAAACCGTGTCAGTAATGAATGCTTTCGATCGCACAGTGACCTGGGACGGCGAAGGGACACCTCTTGTCGTTCCCAGAGCACCACATCCTTGCTGTTCAGTCAGCCGGTGTCAATATTGATTCGCGAGGTCCTGTGTAAAACACGGTGTTTTATTGCGTCGTTGATACAATCTTTATATGACAAGTGGACCAACGTGTTTTTTTTCACGTCCTTCTTGGGCGGCGAGAGGAAGACTATGTAGGAGGTTGCGTAGATTTTTCATGTGCTCTCTGGCCAGACTAAATGATCTGTAGAACACATAGCTATGTCGTCGCAGGTGGCTACGGTAGACTAGTCTTTATAGATGCTTATAACACATACACGCAAATCATTCAGTAGCCTTTGCACCCAGTTAAGTACAAAACGACTAGTACATCCTCATCCTTGAAAAGCTCCTTGTTTTGAGGCACATTTTCAACAGACTTCCCCTGATGCTGGTTCCTTACCAGAGAAAGTCATCAATCATTCAGTTGTGTAACTACCTCCGAAGACATTAGAGTCGGGGGTCGGGAGGCGAGACGACTGTCTCCTGACGAGTAGAGCCTTCGGGATTCTACGGCCCCGGTCTCCAGATTGTAGCCATTTCCAGCAGAATGAAGCCATCAATCATTTTGCAACCATGGTGACCCCTCCTGACTCCGCCCCCCGCGGGTAGCTCTCGTCACCAGAGTAGCGTATTCCTCTTCTGTCTAGGACGTACCAGTCATCTGTGTCAGCCTCAAACCTTATTACGGTGGGTCACCGCAGCAGTACACAAGCAACGTCTCGTCTTGAACCCACGTGTCAAGGTTATGAGCAAGTCGCGGAGGAACATAAGGCACATCGCACCTTATGTCTTTTGTAATGTCCAAACCCTTTCAATCATTCTCAATCCTCAAATCATAGTCAAAATATCACCGCCGATTACTTGACTACAAGTGTACGCAGTCAAAAACTGGCCTACCGTATAGAGTGTGGCAAAAGAGTGTTGCGTAACACTAAGATAATTTGACAGCAGCAAGGTTGTCGCTGGGATAATTGTTTGCTTTGCTAATAGGACAAGACTAACCCTTGTCAACGTAACAACGAAGGATAAGCCTGTTAGTTGTTACTTGGATGGGATTATGGACTACTATCCAGCGTCAGTAGATTGCGGCTACGTTATGCTTCCTTTGCGTAACGGATGTCTCCCCAGGCCGATGGACGACATTGGCATTTAGGCGAAACGCAAAACCATCAATAATAAGTGCCCGTACTGCTCCTAGCGGACGGCGGAAGGTAATGGGCCAATTAGTCGTCCTGAACCTTACCAAATACCAAGGGTAAACTGACACGCAACTAGTCCGGAACGTGCAGAGAATTTTTCGACTTTATGGAACAGTAATCGAGTAACAGAGAATGCATGATGTACAAAATGACCAATAAACTGGTAGATGTACCAACTACCAAGTACCTAATACCAGCTCAGAAAAGAACAAGAAATAGTCGTGCCTTCAAGTACCAGAGCCATCAAGCAAGGACTGAGGTGTTCAAAAACTCTTTTTTTTTTGTAGAACAATCGTAAAGTGGAACTCGCTGCCACCAAGTACAGTAGGGGCATCGTCACTAGATAGATTTAAACAATGTCTAGAGTTAGACGTTCAAAGGTTAGGTGTAACAGCTCGTTCGGTGTAATGTAGCCAGCTGCCGCCGCGCCGCGTGCCTGCGAAGCTGGTGTGTTACGCCGAAGGGCGGTTATACCGGCTATACAGATACAGATACAGAGTAATCTAGAGAGTGCACATTGTCAGCGATACATCATTTCCGTCAGAACCCGTATTACAATGTGAAATTTTACCATGGTTCCATGCACCATCTATTTCATTCTGGGTCCAGACAAATAGCTTCTATTATTTCTGCCAAGCCAAGTTGTTCTTCAATTGATAACCACGTTGAGTGTAGTAGAAGGTAGCAGATTTTTAACCTTCCCCCTAAAAGAATGAGAAGGGGAAGTTGCTATGTACAGGCTTTCCTAATATTTGCAAGATTCATTGGCTGTTTATAAATGATTTTAAAATGAAAAAATTGTGGATTGATAACATTTGGATGGAAACCCTTCGAACCATTTATCCTGTTTGCTTTTATGTCATTGTACAGAAGGATATTTTTTTACACCTGATGATCAAAACCTTATGATGGAAAGATGAAACACAGGCACTTTAAGAGAAAAGACTGCTAGGAAATGATTTATACAATCAGCAATACAGCAATACCAACAATATACATGTAAAACTCTGTTTTTCGCAGACATTGCATAAAATCAATCACATTATCACAGAAAGTTTCGTAACATGTTAACATACGCGTTATGCAGTGCTGCAATGGACTGATCCCGACTGCACATTACATTATCAGTTCACCCAATGAGAGAGTGGCTACAAGCCCGTCAAATAATTGAAATTTTTATGTTTTTATTGTACAATTTCTAAGTTTTGATGAAGGTGGGCGGGGCTATGGGATCGGTCTACTTGTCCGATGATCTTCCCAAACATGGTTTCGCCCTCCTGTAGTTCGCCCTACATAGAGCGCCTTGTCCTTTATATATGACCTAGTTTGGATGACAAATGTTCCAATCTACACCGAGAATCGACGTGTAGAGTCTTCCCACGGATCGATGGACCATTTTATTACTAGGCCGTGTGACGTCCAGACCAGTTCAGCGGTCCTGACTCCGTGTCATCTCTATTGATTCACCTGATTCTGGGGCTGAGCCGGCTTAAACAACATCACATCGCATTAGAGACGCATTATGACTGAATAATGCGTAGGAGAAGAATGTCCAGACTATGCATGATGTACAAAATGACTAATGGATGTACCAACTACCAAGTACCTAATACCAGCTCAGAAAAGAACAAGAAATAGTCATGCCTTCAAGTACCAGAGCCATCAAGCAAGGATTGAGGTGTTCAAAAACTCTTTTTTTCCTAGAACAATCGTAGAGTGGAACTCGCAGCCACCAAGTACAGTAGGGGCATCGTCACTAGATAGCTTTAAACAACAATTTCTAGAGTTAGACGTTCAAAGGTTAGGTGTAACAGCTCGTTCGGTGTAATGTAGCCAGCTGCCACCGCGCCGCGTGCCTGCGAAGCTGGTGTGTTACGCCGAAGGGCGGTTATACCGGCTATACAGATACAGATACAAATACAGATACAGATACAGATGACTAACTGGCTGTACTCTTCTTGACCCATTTTTGTTCTGCTATGACAGGTATCCAGGTGGAGGTTCTAACCCCGCTCGAGCACGGTGTGTGGGGTTGCATTAGACCTTTCGGACGGGGACGTAAAGTCAGTGGTCCCTGGGTGTATGGGGCAGCGTAAGGTGTAAGCCCCAGACGTCAAACCTCTGCACGCTGCACTGTACATGTGGATTCAAACATCTTGCCTCTTTTCAATAAGGCTCACTCTAGCACTAGTACTACCACCTTCGGCCCATGCCATACCCCCCCCCCCCCCTTCACCTCTCCATATTCTATGCGCCTCTTTGAAAAGACATTCACTTCACTGCATCCATTAGATACCTCTTTCATTTGACTTCTTCATGGAATAGCTGATGACCAGAAGTACAAAGTTGTCTACACAAGAAGAGCAACAAAATCAAAATAGTTGTAATGAGTATAAAAGCTGGCAAGTAGTCAGTGAGTAAGCACGGCAGTTTATGCTGAGTAGAACGGATGTCTGGTTCCTATCTCTAAAACCATAACATCCTGCGTATAAAGCTTTCCGCAACCATTAGCTCTTAGCGCAGATGGCAGAGGTGATAGTTTAGTGTAAAGAGCGCTGCGGCTGCTAAAAAAGGCGTTATCTGTATACCATACTGTTACAGTAGTGTTATCAGTTGAACAACCGCCATGTCAGCAGTGTCAGAGAACGGGGAAAGAACCGCGTTGTTTTCTTCCAAATTTTTAAACGGAGAAATAACCTTTTCTTGCTGTCAAAGAGTAGCCTCTACCAGGCTTCGGGAAGCGGCTGGAAAGAATAGAAATTGGACGCGGCAAACTGTTCTCTCTCGTGGACCAACTCCCCTGGCATGTTATCTGTCTATTTGGCCAATTCTACTCTTTCCAGCCACTTCCCGAAGCCTGGTAGAGGCTAGTCAAAGAGATCGTGGACTGATACAATGGCACAAGTACGCACTCGATATGTTATGTGTGAACTTTCGGAGATTTCAGCTTCCTGTGCATAGTTTATTAGCTTCTTATGACGTACATGGTACATTGGAATCTCGGTGAAAATGACAGGACTAATCTTTCGATGTGAAGTCAACTGTAGAGAGGATTTGTAGTTACATCAACCTACGGGCTGCAGAGAGTGAAAATTGGAAAAGTCAGTCGTCCGAGAAGTCAATCTAAAGCCCAGCATAGGGATGTCTTTATCGTTAAGAGCCAATAAGACCTCTTGTCATCAGAGCATGACCGATGTGTTCTGAATGGTGTAAATACTTGTCGGGACGTCAGTGGGTGTTGTCTACATTTATGGCGATGTCTTGATCTATTACAACTATATGACAGCGTCAAAACATTACATCATAAACACAAACTACTCAAGGCCACCTACAACAGATTTAACACACATTACAGTCTTGACCTGCCATGTACTTGGACCACTTCTTGTGGGTGTAGTACTTGTATTGCTTCTAGACTGCACTAAGTCTTGTTTTCAACTATATTTATACTACTTATTAGATATACGGTATTTGAATTATGCTTAACGTTCTATATTGATTGCCCATTCTGTGTACATGTATTTCTATACTTGTCATTGACTATGTAATTTTGATGTTGTATAATACAGTATGTGTTTTTGTATGGGGGAGGGCAACTTGTAAAGGTGCGTTAGCACCTGTTTTGCCCTCCCTTTCACTTTGTGAAAAATCAAAATAAACAAATAAACAAATAAACAAAACGCTGTATACTAATTTATTTCCTCGTGAATAGTTTCATCAGGTTGTTACCGTTGTTTGATGCGCAACTGACTACAACACTGACTGGTTCTGCAATGTGCTTCCCTCTGGTAGGTGGCGCTGCAGTAAGAAGAATATTAATGTGGTTCCAAACGTGACTAAGCCTGTATCCCCCACTCAATGAGTCAGTATCGCACTCATCATAGAGGAATGTAGACAAAGGACTACCGAAAAATTGCCAGCTAAATCTCACTGGTTGTGCAGCAAATAATTGCATCATCCGCTTACTTGTTCCCTCGTGTCAGGAAATGCTTTTAAATGAAAAATAATAGGTAGGAAACACTATCTCTGTAGAGTATCACGGACTCAATCAGAGGGAAAACAAGAGTGACATTGATCCATCGTCTCCCGGACTTCCTGTGCCTTTGTGAGTTCAGTTCAAGTTCAATCTGTCAGCAATTATTGCTTGCGTAATGTGTTACAGTGCGTCCCGGTACCCGTGTGGGCATCACTCTTAGACTTACTCGCTGGGGTCCCAAGAGTTGTGCTCATTAGTAGAACATCAAAGCCTCCGGTACAACGTCTGTGCAGGAGAAAGGGTGATGCGTCATCTTCAGATCAGCTTCTTCAAAGCACTGCCAAGGCCACGGCCCATCTCAGGGGCTTTTAGGCTTTCGCTGCATTTCGATACACTTCTAGTTATTCTAAAGCAGGATCATACTACAGCCACCAACACAATCGGGAAATGGGGTAAATATTCTACCAAGCAGCACCAGTCTTCGTCAAGGAATGAGCAATCCACCGCTTTTGTGACGTCACGTTATGCAAATAGAACACACGTGAGCAGTGGATCGTAATTTTTGGACTGTTTATGGCGTCCCCCGTCCCTGTTCATGGTTGGTTGAAAGGCCCTGGTTAATTAGCTTCTTTTACTCCTATTTTTGACTTCTGGGTATTAGTTTTTGTCTCTTTTTCTAAAGTTAAATTCCAAATTGTTGGCAAGAAGACAATTTGCAGACCGCACTGCCAAAACATTGCAGTATTATTCATGTTTTTATAACGGATTCCTGATAAGCCCGACACCTAGCAATAGCAAATTGAATCATTCACTGCTACAACAGATAAATTTGGAAAGCTCTGAAGACAAATGGTGGCTTGAAAGTGCCAAGGGATGTACATCAATCTGTGGCCCTTATTTAATAAGCTTGCTTATCGCCAAGTAACAGGCACCTTTGCCGGGTCCGGATAAATGACGCTTCTGTCGCCTCCACTCGTAAGTCACTCATGTTCGTCGACTCAATATGTTCCATTTTGTCCAATGAGCTGTACTGTTACTAGGTAGCCCTGCATGACCTATGATTATTTGTCCAATGAGCTGTACTGTTACTAGGTAGCCCTGCATGACCTATGATAATTTGTCCAATGAGCTGTACTGTTACTAGGTAGCCCTGCATGACCTATGATGATGAAGCATGTTTCCTTCTTTAGACTAACCTGTTTACTGACTGATACAATAAACATTGGGTCGAATGACCTGGTCTTAGAAACCCGTTCGGCGATATACAGTCAGTGTATGTCAGAAAACCCAGAAGTGACACCCCAGAATGATTTCTCATTATAGGAGTCTGGATATAAACTAGAGTCAATGTACGTAAATATAGATTGAGTTTGCGTATTAGCCAGTATCAGTAACTATATATAGGGAATTGGTAGCGTCCAAGTTACCTTACCGCAGTCAAGGACAATCTTCTGTTATTTCCCTAGACAAAGTTAAATGAAGATCCACACTTGAATCGTTCTGTACTAACGCTTTACGACATATATTACTGGTTCTTTGGTACACTTGGTATTACATAGATGCCAGATGTATCCCAATGTAGACGTTATCAAGACTAAGTGGAGGAACTAATGCAGAAAGTTCATTTTGCACAAGATCATTTGTGCCAACACGGTAAGCTATTCATTTAGAAAGCACGGCTTTGAATCAAAAGGCGGAGTCACTGTTTTTTTCAGATTCAGATTTTATTTGCATACTGACTGGCATGACACAAAAAGTGCATGAAATATGTCAGGTATTTACAACATGCCGCCCAGTTACAACTAGTTCAATTTAACCTTACAGTATAGAAATAAGTACATATGTCTGCCTCATTATCCTAAAAATACATCAATAAACGCTTACCACAACAATAGCACATCAACTAAAACATTTTAAAATCAGTTTTAACAAATATGAAGAACATTATAAAACCACTAGAATGATAAAAGATCATGTCTTAGACAATAACTTCAGCGCTCGAGGTATAAAGGACTGTTCGTGTCTTTTCGTTTTACTGTTGTAGAGCGATAGGGTGATACCCTTGACAAGACTGTGCAAATAGTTTTCAAACCCAACAGCGTACCTCTCTAGTCTTAATCATACCTGTTGTTGATGAGTTCAATCATGTGCGTGTGATTACACTAATGTGAACACATTAACGTGACGTCATTAGCCCATAATACCGCATAAAGTTTTCTTCCCAAATTGGTTACCACGTCTCTGCTGGTACACTAATTAAAACAATGTGTCTTCTAAGTGCGAATCATTTTATAACTCCTGTAAAAGCTTTTACTTTAATTATACCATTTAATGCCGCTATGTCGGTTCTGCATGGTATGCCATATCTTCTGCAATGCGGCAAAGAAATTAAAATGCTCTTACGCTTTCGTTACGTGTAAATCATCCTTAGTTGATGAAGCTTTTGGCAAGGGTTCTTGGTGATGAACACGGCTAGCACTAATGAAGTAGAGAGGCACTTAAATCGTTAGATGCACTTCCATTTGAGGAGTAACACGTAACAACATTACTTCGTATTCATCACTATGATACCATGGTCACCGCATGTCCGCTACAAAGGTACATGAACTAGTATTTTTTTTTAATGAATGATGACCTTTATTGCACATTTTTGCCACACTGGGCTAAGTACAGGTCACAACAAAACATGATGAACAGATACAGCTAACAGATACAAAATAAAACTAACTATCATTAGATAAATTCAACTTCTCCTCGCTTTTCAGTTATAGTAGAGATAAAGGAACAGATTTGTTTTTCGATGGAATGTTTGTCTAGTTGCATTAGGAATATGAACTTTTCTACAGTGCCAAGTGTATGAAGTAGGGAAATAGGTTTTGTACAAACCTATACAGTTCATTTCTCTCTTTACTATACAATCTACATTCTATAACAAAGTGGCATTCATCCTTTATTCTATTCAAATTACAATATTTACATAATCTTTGTTCCAGAGGGGTGCGGGTATGTATATGAACATGAATCTCCGCATGGTCTCACTCTGCTCACACTCCAAGTCCGTATTAGAAATGTATGAAAATATGACGAAGCTGTCAGTCTATGAAATCTTTCAGTCTTTGAAAATATTACGAAGATTATACGTCAACGTGCTTTCATTGGTATGAATAAACTATGTTAGCGTTATTGTCTTTTAACTTGCATTGATCTACAGATATAAAATGCTTGCATATAACACAAAATGAAATATATAAATCAATACCTAAGCCGACAATCTTCTTCTCAGCAATCAGAAATTCGCTGAAATCGACTGTTTTCATGCAAAAAAAATTTAATGTTGCGTTGTTTTCTTATTCTGGTAACGTGTCTTATTTGTTTCTCGATAAAAGAATGATGAGACTAACCGACATTACAACCTGGACCGTTTTGCAAGTAGTTAAGGCGGGCAGTAACCCCGCTTTTTTATGAAGGCAAGACCTCACATGCGTCGTAAAGCTGACGTTGAGGTATGTCTACGCACACAGATAAAGCATTTACACAGCTTTCATGGCCTTTAAAGGCTTCCTGTAAAGGCTATCCAAGGACTGACTTGTCGTAAAAGCTCACCCTGTTCAGTACAGCTTCTGACATAACCACTCATCTCGTAACCTTGGAAGACATGTCCCAGTACATCTTGCCAGGCCTCCAGGGGCAGACAACTCGACTGATACAGGCTTGTAACGCATTTTACAGACTCAGAGAAAAGTCTAACGCCACAGAGGACTTGATAAGGTCTTACAGTTGTCTATTTTGTGTCATACGACTGATATCCTGGGTGAATAGAGGGTTGACACTGTCTTTTTTCCTCTAGATCTTTTGCCTGTGAAAGCTGCCCAAGGAGACTGTTATGGCAGTAGATATTACTTCTTATAGTTTTTTTGCCAAGAATAACACGCAAGATTTTAAGTTCCATGGCCAAGTCCTCTATCCACTGTAGATAGGATCATGTTGTGGTCAAATGGCATTTTTTTCTCTGTTTAGACACGAACGAATGAATAAAGCAAGGAAGTACCCATGTAGACGTTACGTTTCAATCAACAGTTATTGACTCGCAGCAATTGCTTTCCTTATAAAGCTATCCTCACTGGCAGAGGAAAATACTTGATAGTCCAACACAAAGGACCGTGTGTGAGATCAATATCCCATCTCTAGACGGGCCAAATCTCTTTTGAGTACACCCGCTTTGATGACCTATGGAAGTCTACATCATCAAACAACTCTATCTTCAGATCTTAAACTGCAATCAACACTATTAAAGGGTTAAGAACGTAAAGTATAACATTTCAGTACGTCACGTCACACTTTTATTTCTTTATTTTTTTTATAAAGCTTCACCATAACAAGATGGAGGGGGAGACAAAACAGGTGATGATCACCTCTTCACGTTGTCTCCCCCACAGACATACAAATAAACATATATACAATATTTACATAAAAAGATACCAAATACAACGCAAAAAAGATATGATTCAATATAATACAATATCAAAGCAGGTTAATGTGGCCTTGTGGCAATACAAGTGAAGCAGTTGCAGAATGAAGTCCATGTGCAAGGAGTTTCAACGTTGTATATCTCATTGAATCTGTTGTGAAAGTAGTTCAACAGCTGCCGTTTAAACCCAAGCAAGTGTTGAGGCTGGGAAACAGTGAGGCCCAGGGCCCTGAGGTTTTTATCAAACAGACGCCTACATTTGATAAGCTAAGTAAAACGTAAACTCCGCGAACACCTACACGTTTTCCGTTACATATCTACGTACTTTGCTATCGCAGGCAGAACCAGTACATGATGGCTTTTGGGCTCTGACGATAACTTTAAGGAGTCCACCCAAGCCATCACAAGTTGCTTTGACGTAAAAACGCCTACTATTGCGGAAGCCTATGCCTTATAAGGGTGAATGCGTAATTGGCTCGATCCTTTGGGTGTCGTCAACTTTGCTGCTGACGTACTGTTGTATCTTCTGGTCGTCTACAAAGCAAGTAGGGATCTATGGAAGGCTATAGGCATTTATCAGTGTCTCATAACAAGGTTCTACACCACCTACTGTAGCATCGATACGAGTACAGCATCAGTCACACGTTTTACTCCATACGGTCACCTTGAAACTTTGCCATGATCTAATTTTCGTCCAAGCTTGCCATCATACAATGGTAAAGAAACTCAGGACAAATCGTAGGAATTATGTCGACGCATTTGAAAGAATTACTGACAAGAGCTGTGCCACCTGCTACCAGTCATGTCAGATCTGGACCAACGCCAGCGGGTGTGGATGCAAAAATTACGCATGACGCGACAAACTCGGTTTGATACAAGCGTTGCAGGCCAGAAAAGTTGTAATACTGACTGACACAGCAGGATTTTCAGATTTCAGATTTTATTTGCATACTGACTGGCATAACACAAAAAGTGCATGAAATATGTCAGGTATTTACAACATGCCGCCCAGTTACAACTAGTTCAATTTAACCTTACAGTATAGAAATATGTACATATGTCTGCCTCATTATCCTAAAAATACATCAATAAACGCTTACACAACAATAGCACATCAACTAAAACATTTTAAAATCAGTTTTAACAAATATGAATAACATTATAAAACCACTGGAATGATAAAAGATCATGTTTTAGACAATAACTTCAGCGCTCGAGGTACAAAGGACTGTTCGTGTCTTTTCGTTTTACTGAAAGCTGAGACAGTGACTGCTTTGCCTCTGCGCAGGTTGTAGGATTGGGGGTAGATCGATCAAGGCATAACCAGTGGGTTAGCAGGTTCGTGACATGCACAATGTGGGAATAGTTTCGGGCACGCTGCGAAGATTCATCAACTTTATGACAGTCGTGATACTGCAGGTTGTATCGCCTGACATCCTGTGGTTAGCCTGGGTACCAAACCTTTGGTCGGCTTGGCGGTAATTTTTCAGCCCCAGCCTTTAGCAAGCACAGGCGAGTTACGCCACGGACCTACCTCCAGCTGCATGGTTTCCTGTATCCGCTGACTTCCTGTATTACGCTCAGTCTTCTATTGCCGTCGACCCTTGTGAGCGAAGAAATTTACCCCCCCCCCCCGAAGCGCGGTAATTGAGGCCTGGTTGGCGGCCCCAAACGCTCTCGGCGCCGAAAAGATAGCGCTGAGCTCACGGCGGTCTGGTTACCAGGCTATCCTGTGGTTGGCACAAACCCAGCCCTGCTGAGGGAATGCTCTGACGAATCCTTGCGTAATACCGTGTAGAAGATAGCTGTATTGCTATATTACCTGTATAATCCCGATGAGCTAGCCTAGTATGTCATATCTGTACATACATGATCCCCAGGATCATCTTTTCTGTATCGCCTGTGGCAGTTATTATTTGGGGCGGGGAGAGGATATCAACAAGGTTATTGCTAAGTTTTAGTGTATCCTCTGGATATCAAGCTACTTACAAAGTTTCCATACAATTTTTTTCAACAAAGTTCATTGAGACACGGGTTTCGGAAAACGAAATTGTAAAGGAAAAATCAGTTTTAAATCACCAAAGTCAACGCAAGCCGATATGTCATTTACAGAAGAAGGTGACGCAAAGTCTAAAATGCCAATCCTTGCTATTTCACAAATCAAATTGTATCAAGTGTTCAAATCTAAGTATTCATTTTCTCGGTTGTGACACTATTATTACCTAGTTCTCTTTTTTATCTTCGGCTGCGTTCCTTCATAACGTTTAATTCATTTCATTTATTGCGAAACCTTTTAGCCCTGCAGGGCTAATCTTCCAAGGCTCGAACATTACATAATCACATATAAACATGGAAAACACAGTGAATACATTTAAAAAGACATAAATACATCAAAACATCAGCAATGAACACACAAACCAATATTAACAATTTAAAAACTAGAGGTTGGGCTCATGTGACACTGTTCACGATAGCTTTCTTGAACCTTAGAAGGTTACTCAGTGTCTTAACATGATATGGTAGATCGTTCCACAGCAATATTGCACGATACAAGAATGAGCGCTTCTTACTGTTCGTCTTAGGTTTAGGTAATCTGAAATTGTTCTGTGCAGAAGATCTGGTATTGTGAATGTGAGATACATGAACAGGTACAAGAGAGTTATAGATATTTTGTGGTTCGTGACTGGCAACAATCTTAAAGAACATAACTAACGTGCTATTGGAGAATATCTCTCTCACAGTTGGCCAACCAAGATCAATATGCATCTGCCTGGTAGGTGTATCAGGAGCACATTTTAGACATTTATATAACGTGTTTACACATTTGCGAGGGTGGCACTATGACGATGTCGCTTTACCCTGGGGCGCCAGGTGGCGTTTTGAAATACCGATAAGAAGCTAATAACAGCGTTCCCACCGACTGTTTCTCACACGGTGTTCTCCAAAGCTGACGTAAACTTTATTAACTCTTTACCCTCGGGAGAAGTTAACAATATTGCCGACGCCCCTATGAGCAATATGTGTGTAGAGATAATGCATGTTTTATATGCATACACTTTACTACATGTAGGGTTAAAATTCTACAGGGACACAGAAAGGGCCTCGGGCATTATCAACGTGCGGCCTTCAACATTTACACAGAGGTCCGTTCTTAAGGTTTCCAATACGTACAGTAGTAGCAGGCGTTTCTATGTCTTGTGGGACTATGAAATAGTACTGTTACAGCATCTTCAGTGTTTATTGCAGATTTTATGCAAGTTTCCGTTTCTCAACCGTTGAAACTAGTTCCTGTCCGTTTTGTGTTCTGTTTGCTTTAAACTGTCTCCCATGTGTTGTAGTATTGGTGTTTATATCCATATCCATGGCTTTCATGTCACGTTTCGAGACGATTCCGTACATACAAATATAGTATTATGGACATAGTTTAACCGAAATAGAGTCATAAATCAAGAGGTCCACAAACATCCGGACTAAGCAATGAGTCCTATTCCGTCCCGCGCAGGTCGGCCATTACACCATTGTAGCGCCGACTGTGTCTTTAATGATGGTCATTTGGTGAGAAAGTACAATACATACAGGACATTACATGCGTTACTGATGCTTCCCAGAAATGGGATAAGGATTAAGCTAGAGCTAGTCATCAAGCCATTTGTGATGCTGAAATATGACCCAGGGCTGCGAGCGAAACGTGTGTCTGTTTGACGACTTTGGACCTTGTTCTCGTACGTTGCCATGTTGACATTGACAATGATATATAAAGATACCATATTGCAGAAATCTACTAAGGATGGGAAGTATCTTAGGAATGCGTGAATTTCAAATCATTCTTCCATCTGTTCAACGTTGGCAGGGAAATTTATCTTGTTAGATATAAAAACTTATAATCATGATATAGCCCTGCGTCTAGGTAAAGTCAAGTAGAGCTATAATAAAATACCAAGAGCAACTAGACGCCATATTGGATCAGACGACATTTCGTTGCAAGTAACCTTACTTTTGATTAAATATTCTTACGGTATCATTCAAACTGGCTTTTACACTAACCGTTAGTAGGTTTTTTTAAAGGTAAAAAAGGTACCTATACCCTCTATGAGTTAACCAGACACAGAATAAACGTGCTTTGTTTCAACTGGCAATATTAATCCAACAATCCAGTTTCTTCGGATTGTTATGTTTACCTAAGGAAAACATATTGTTTTTGCTACGTTTCCTCTTCCTCCTCTTCCTCCTCTTCTCCGAACAGTGACCTCTGACCTGGTCAGTGACCAGAACCAGACTGTCTGTTACCAATCGTAACTGGTGTTGGGTTACATCATGTTGCAATTTTATAGCAGGAGGGATTTAGACTCCTGTCTGACCATATACGTACATGTATATGAATGTGTTTGAGTAAGAATTAACAGAGCAGACCATATGCAAATGTAAACATTATGCATTTGCTTTGCAAATGTTACCTTTCCAGTTGATTTATAACTCTACAAAAGCCAGTTATTAAAATGAAACATGTGCACGTGAGCTACAAATTACTTGTACGTGACGTATGTTTGATGGCTGAGGAAAACGTCGGTCTGATGATTAGATTAATAGCAATCAGTATGAAACTGCCAAGTCTACATCTCCGCATGTTGAAATGAGTTTTCATTAAGGCTAGGTAATCAAATGTTGGCTGTCAAAATGTCGTACATGTTGCTTTGCGCCCTTGCTCACGCAGTAGTAACCTAGAAATCGACCCAAAATTTCAGACCTAGTATTTAGAGTTGTTGTAAATTTTTTTCAAGAAACTCACAACAGTTTTTGCTGATTCTGTATATTAATAAAGCAGAAAACACTTCCTCACAGCCTGCAGAGACCGTTTGACCTCCAATTCGACCTTCCTGTCAGTCTGCGGTTACGTCGTTTCCCCCTCACTTCCTGTGACTTCACTGTATTCAAAGAACAAGCAAGCATACAAAAACATCGAAAACAAAACCACCGTGCACGGAGGTATCAGGTATCAGACAGTAAATTTCTTGCTTTCATTTATTTACTTTAATGAAAAAAGTACGAAATTCACAACAAGTTTCGCTGATTCTGTATATTCATTTCCCACTGGCTTCCACAAGGCAACAGAATGTGAATATAGCAGGAAATGTTTACTCGCAGCCTGCGGAGACACCATTTGACTTCCAATTCGACCTTCCTGTCAGTCTGCGGTTACGTCGTTTCCCCCTCACTTCCTGTGTATCTATTCAAATAATTACAAGCAAACAAACACACAAAAACACCGAAAACAAATCCTCCCCACACGGAGGTGTTAGGTATATGCCTGACACTCATTTGCCTCTCGCTCAAAACTATGGGGGGGGGGGGGTGGAAGCCAAACGCCATGATAGTAAGGCCACACCAATTTTATTTGTTGCTTCTCGGATTTTTCCAGAAAAAATATGAAGCGACAGGGCGAAAAAAAAAGCAGGCCTGGGCATCCTATTATAGCCCCAAATGCTAGAATAGGTGCCATGAAGTCAACACAAAAGCCTGGGTTAAAATTCAAACAATGAATTTTGAACTTTTAAATAAACCACTGCATTTGGTAGATGTAACAACTGTAACAATTAGGAAGAAAAGGACTTTCTTCAACTGTTGGAGGCAAAATATGAGCATTTTTTAGTTAATTCAGAACCAGAATTTTTATTTTTTTTTGCAAATCAGAAAAAAGGAGGCAAATCTGAGAAGCAACACATTTAATTGGTGTGGCCTAACCGTAGTAGTAGTAGTATAATTGATCAGACAGTTAGTTGTATGTTCTCTATTGCTTTACTTTTGTGACCCTGTACACGCAATTAGCCTTCAGGCATGATTTTGCAAATAAAGAATTAATTATTGAACCGCCCTCTAAAGACCGATCATTATAATACTGTAGGACTAGCATAATAACGGCGAGATACATCCATAATCCAGAGATAAAGACACCGTGTATGCCGCCATGTTTACAAGTAGTCCTCCGTGCCACTCGCTGTATCCACCAAGTGTGATGGTATTTGATGGATTACAAGTGACCTTCTCCGAGATTTTAGTCATGCCGAAGTGAAAATACCAAAGGGCAGCTCCGCAGAAGTTGGTCACTGCAGCTGTCAAGTTTACGGCCGGCTCAGGATATAATAGATACATCCAGGGGTCATTATCGAGCGACCTTTGACCTTTCTATATGCAACACGTTGGCCGTTAAAGTCGATCAATAGTCAGGAGGCGTGTAAGTGACCGTATAACCTTTATATAAATGGATATCCCTGTTGATACTTTTACGTGTTGCCGTTGAACAAGGCAATTTGCACGCGAAACAAAATCGTTCTTGGTCTTTATTACCGGACACGGTGGATGTGACCAGCATTATATTTGTGACCAAGACAGTTCTCAAGAAACTACTCCGAGACAAGGGAGGGTTCTACAAACGTGCCCAGTTCCAACTCCTATGCCGAGAGTTTCCATACTTAATTAGTGTTTACTATACTAGTTACTATCAAGACAAATATTGCGCATTTGTATAAACATCAATCACATAGACTCTTGTATGTCAAAGACACTGAAGTCAAACGAAAATGCAGATGACGCGTTGATACCAATTTGTGGAAGTATGAACTTTCTTATTTTTTCGCCTAAGTTGTATTCAATATGATCTAAGTTAGATATGGTTTATGTATGTATTGTTATCATGTGTTAATTTCCGTTTGTCTCACTATCTGTGATGTCCTACCTATGTACAGGGCATACCTGCAAAGCAATGCGGTTAGTATTGAGTGTATCCACCCTGTTAAAATAAAACAACAACAACAACAACAACAACAACAACAAGCTTCAAAGTTTTCATACAAGTGCAAGCATGAAATGAAGTTTCAAGGATACTTCCATGAAATCGCCTAGCGTTCGAATTTCCTATTAAAAGCCAAGAATCCCCAGGAAGAGGTGGGCGCCAATGTTTCCTTTAAGGAAGATTAGTTCTAAAAGAAATGTTCTCACTTCAGTTTAAACAGGCTCTTTCTATTCCGTGGAGCGAATATTCCACATGAGGGACCTCACCCTAATCCGTACCCTATGTTCCATGTCTTCCAGACGTCTCCAGACACTTTTCTCTGATCCCCTGCTGATTTATTGAATAGCTAGAGACAAAGTAATTTCCAGAATCTCACGCTTTCCCCATCCAATCAACGTAATGTCGGCGGCACAGCACGCCCAATTCCCGCCCGACGCCGCGGAAGGAAAGCCTGTGCAGGCTAGCGTGACCGCGCCAGTCTTGTTACCTTCGCCAAGAAGGTTATGTTTTCGTAGGCGTTCGTGTGTGTGTGTGTGTGTGTCTGTGTGTCTGTCTGTCTGTAAACACGACAACTCGAGAAGGCTTAAATGGATTGTCTTCATATTTGGTAGGTGGGTAGGTCTTGATGAGACCTCGAAATGATTAGATTTTGGGCCCCCTGGCGGCTTGTTATGGTACTGCAGCGGAACTTCCGGTTTTGATATCTCGTGATCTGGATATGCTAGGGTCATGATTTTTGGAGGGTAGGTAGCTCTTGTTTAGTCTGCACGGAAAGGCAAAAGATCAGTTTCTGTACTCGCCATGTACTTTTTTACCACTAACACCTAAAAGGTTAATTTTTTTTAAAATTCAAACGTTCAAAAGACGATACACAGTGGTACCGTACACAAGTGATACGCTTATATTAGAATGTACAACATAACACAAAATATGCAGAAAAATTAATATACACACAATTGAGACCCCAATCAAACAAACAAGAATGGTAACGTTCGATGGAGAAACTCAAGGAAACAACATACAAGAGATAAAATGCTTCTGAAATAAACATATTCCATATTTCTCATGTAATATTTTACTTTGTTTACAACAGACTTGTTGACATTGGGCATTACATTAATTCCAATGCAGCTTCACAAGGATTATGCATGTTTTCTTTAATTATTACGCCAACCCTTTGATAGCAAATCTGACAAGTCCCAATGGCTTGGCTTATCGTCCGTTGGCTATCATTAGAAAGCGGATTAGATTGCCAGTGTGTCTTAATTAGTCCCGACTCGTACAGCCTGCCTGTGAGACTTATCTGATCATGGCTGCACATCTACAACTCCTGCGTCCCGACATGATCAAACTTCGGTCATGACCCTTCCGTTGTTTTCACTTAATCCAATTAATACGTCCATTCTTTATCCTCTTAGAGGGCAGACAATGTCACACGGGTTAATACTGTCCAATCGCCTGGGCGGTACGGGAAGATTCAGACCGCTTATAGTCTTTCCGGAGAAAAGATGAGAAAAGCTGCAGCTATGAGAAATAATTTACAACTAGACAAATCATTACAATAAAATACTCTTGAATGTCATGGACGTGGAATTCGTGTAGCACATTTGGCCATTGTGAGCATGAGCATATTGAGACAATTCCGGCCAATCATTTGATCAGACATCATTATGAAATGGCAGTATTCCATAAATGAACGTGTACGCCGTCCTTGAAAAGTACAGACACAAAGTCCTTTGGTTTAATTGCACACGGTTGTATCAGGAACTGCACTTGGGTGTATTTCCTCCGTCTTTAATACATCATGGTGACTTACGTTTGAAAGATAAGATCAAAGTCTGCCGTAACTTCATACTGTCCGAGCAGCATCCCGCCCATCCAGTATAAATCCTCGGCAAATTGCACATTGATTGCAAGGCGAGAACAAACGGAATGCCACATACACCAATCTCTGCGGCCAAATTGGATCCTGTATTGGGAGGTATCTCTGGGCAATCGTTTCGACATCTCGCAGAATCGATTCTAGATTTCAGAGATCTTCGCCTTCATGAGAACTTTGAGGTTGAAGGCTGAGAACGTCATTGGTGAAACCTCGCGATGCGCCGTCGTGACGTGTTGCAGCACTCTATCTACATCAAGGTCTGTCAGCAAGTCGGACGTGTCAAAGACGGGAAGCCATGAAGGAGATAACTTTTCAACGTGCTAGCGGGGTTCAAGCGCGGCCAAGGACGATGGCATAAGTTTATATGTACAGAACAAAAAAGTGAACTTTAAAAGCGCCTGCAAAACAAAAAAGAGGGGGAGGGGCGGCAGCGAGAATACTTGGAAGTATGTGGGTTGAATACTGTGCTTCTTAAGCCTTCACAGAAACGTGTAACAAGTTCTTGGTACTGACCGACAAGGATCTCCGTTAAGGGAGACCCGCTGATTGTGAAGGATTCCGTAGCTGAGCGAGGATTTTCAGAGGTTGACGCGGCGTCCTTCTGAATTCCTATGGCGTCCCCTGATGACGGCTGGTTTCAGTTTACTTGTCAAAGTTCTCCGGGGTAGAAATAGTAAATTTCCAATTTTCCTGCACCGGGCTGTTCAGGAGCACTTCAAAGTTAAGAATCGATGGCGATGGAAGGCTGATGCTAAGTTTGTTGAAGGATTTTTGACGTTTTGTATGAGGACGATCAGCTCAGAGGAAAGAAGCAGCCATCTTGAAAATTTACATATCAAAGTGAACACTGACTTCAAAACGTTTGGGTAGTTGAACACAGCAATTTAGTTCTGTCAATTCTTTGATGACAGTTAAGAAAAGCGCGGTTTGTATGGTAAAAATATGCAAGAAATAGAAAGTTAAACACAATTCTGATAGATACCACAGAAAGTCCTTGCAGGATCTACCTCACATTTATTATGTTTATCGAAGGAAAACATATTGTTTTTGCTACGTTTCTTCTTCCTCTTCCTCTTCTCCAAACACTGACCTCTGACCTGGTCAATGACCTGAACCAGACTGTCTCTTACCATGGTAACTGGTGTTGGGTTTACATCATGTTGCATTTTATAGCAGGAGGGATTTAGACTCCTGTCTGACCACATATATGAATGTGTTTTAGCAAGGAGGTTAACCTCCTTGGTTTGAGTAAGAATTAATAGAGCAGACCATATGCAAAGGTAAACGTTACCTTTCTAGTTTGAAATCAAATTGTTTGAGTTTATTACCATGATTTTGTTTATCAACGATGATTGACTACATTGCCATCATATTGATCACGGATCGCTCAATCCCTCCAAGCAAGATGCTGCTAGGGTATTTTCTGCTTTTGTTTAACCAAACGCATCATTCGCGGTCTCTTTCTTCTATAGCCCTTACCATAATGCTCGGATCTTACATTGATGGAATACCAAATTGATGCTGACCATTTCTCTCGAGGATGAGAAACACCAAAGAGAAGCAGGCAATCGTCTCTACATCAGCCTACTGCAGGATCGTTTCCACCTAATCCTCCTTGTATTCATTATTTATCGGCTCCGGAGGATGGAATTGACCACAACCACCCACAAGAAGCATCAATTTTGTAACATCCTCCATCAGCCTAATCTCTCCGCGTAATGAAGTCCCTTTGTTGTTTCAAGTGTCCGTCGACTTTATTGAAAACTAGTGATAAACTCATTTACACCTTAAGGAGAACGGTCAAAACATCAAATAATGTCATCATTCTGATTTAGTGTAATTTACATAAAATTTTTTTTTTAAGATAGAAAAGTATTTGTCCCATTATCATAATGTTCATATATCTAGCAGCGCAGCAAATATCCTTGCAAGATTGTTTTCATGCACCCATATTTTATACAATGTAAAAGGTTCTCTGGCCTGTTGGCAGATCCGACATAAGTTCTCCGGTATGTGACCAGATCCGGCATACGTTCTCCGGTATGTGACCAGATCCGGCACACGTTCTCCGGTGTGTAACCAGATCCGGCACACATTCTCCGGTATGTGACCAGATCCGGCATACGTTCTCCGGTATGTGACCAGATCCGGCATACGTTCTCCGGTATGTGACCAGATCCGGCACACGTTCTTTGGTATGTGACCAGATCCGGCACACGTTCTCCGGTGCGTAACCAGATCCGGCATACGTTCTCCGGTATGTGACCAGATCCGGCACACGTTCTCCGGTATGTGACCAGATCCGGCATACGTTCTCCGGTGTGTGACCAGATCCGGCACACGTTCTCCGGTATGTGACCAGATCCGGCATACGTTCTCCGGTGTGTGACCAGATCCGGCACACGTTCTCCGGTATGTGACCAGATCCGGCACCATTGTCATACTGCTTTACTTACTTATCAGATATGATTCGATGATTCGTTCAGCTGAAATTTGTACGACATATGCACGACTATACCAAGAACGTGATCCTACGACGATCATGCGATGAATCTGACCTGGCGTTTATCTATTTCGTGGCAAAACCGTCATGCCGTCCACTGCACACACACACACACACACACACACACACACACACACACACACACACACACACACACACACACACACACACACACAGACACCCTCCCCGAGGTCTAGTCTCTACCAGACTAACTGCACTGGCTATAATAGGGAAATATTTGCCAGGGTAGTTTGGCCGCCTTGGGCTTTGACTGGCCGCGCTGTCGGAGGGGGAAACTAACCCCCCCGCGGACTGACTCTACTGGCCAGCTATTCCATTCTTTTGCCGAATTCCACGATCCGTACCCCCGTAGGAAGGCCTGGTGGAGGCTACCCGAGGTCCGTCATCCTCCGCTTGGTACTAACCGAACTTGTACTTCACTCCCAACGTGACATTGGTCTGACTTTCACACTAGCAGGCAAGAAATGTACTTCATTACTCCGCAGCAGGATATTGGATGCTACACATTATCATTTCTGTCCTTGTCGCAAAATCGCGTTACCACCCAAGGGCATCTAATGTTAGCAACCACAGCCATGGAGTCGGTCATAGAGATTTATATTTTTTACACATCATGCATATTTCATGAACAGGCAATTTTCTCATTTTGCAGGATTCGTAAAATTTTAAACCTTTGAAACGCATATTTTGCGTTGAAAACAGGACATAACCAGTTTGTAACTGTTTTGGTGTTTGGAATGATGGAAATATACATTTGACAAACATGCCAACATATAGATTAACACATTCATCAAACTAGTAGTACATGGCATATAAATTATTCATATTTACAGCCCAGAATAAAAACTGATACTGCATCACAGAGTAGATAACGCGTGTACAGCTTATGTAATACAGTAAGCATCTTGTCTCATTGTGTTTCAAGTAATTGGTGGTTTTCATACCGCCAGAATATGCCACCGTTGAGGACAAAGCTATCATACAACAGTCACTTTAGCAACAGAGTCGTCAGGATTCGTTACCTGGAAATGTTGCAGTTACGTGTCTAGATGGTTATTTCTGTCACATCAGCCGCTGTGGCTGTGTTCATGCAACCCACAATGGCCAATTATGTTCATTCTACTTCTTCCATCAGCCTCTACCCTTTTGAACTACTTATGACAAGAACCGTGTTGTTAGTGAACGGGGTTGCGTGCGGGCGGCGGGTACTTCGGAACACTGGAGACCACGCCTCTGGGGACCCGGGCTCGTCACATCGTAACCGCACGTCACTCTCAACGACACCATCACCTCCAATTCCCGTCCAATTAGGGCTCTTAATGTCAGCCGAGACGCGTCCTTGCGTGCAACACTCTTGTTTTGACACGGTGTACCCGGTAATTTCGTGACCTGTTTCGAGAGGGACCCTACCCGGGCGCATTTCGGCATCATCACGCCATCTATGCAGCACGAATTACGACTCTCTACGGTCACGTTAAGACGGCCTTTATGACAATTTGTATGCTTTTACAGTGCAGTGAACTAGTCCAGATTTGCTCTGTTACTTACGGAACTATTCTGCCGCTACTTTGTCTTCACTAGCGAATGATAACAAGGCGCCAGCTGGGAGAGCAGGACACGTATTTCTTAGCGAGATGACATGATATCTTCTCTTCTTTTGACGAATACCTGACTCTAATGACAGGTATTCGTCATGTTGTTCTAACGTTGATGTCGTTTACATTATTGCAATGCATTAAAGGAATTCTAAGTCTATTTGTTCAGTAACCATCGAGAAAATATATTTCTAATCATTTGCAGAAGGATACTCATGTGGGATATTATTTGTTGCAGAAGCTACTATAAGATTGGCATTTGCGTCAGAGTCTGGTCTGGGACAGTTATTCAATATTTCATTATTTTTGATAACTTTTATTCCAACTGTCTGCATCTCGTCCCCCGCTGTGAAGTGGTCGTGTTTGGCGTACAAATAGAGAATCGTCTCCAGAATCATGGAGCGCAAAAAAATGGTTCAGTTGCTATGTTGTAGCACTGGTAAAGGTTAAACAGATTTTGAAGAACAGCAATCTATCACAGGATGTAGCTTTTACGATATTGCTTGTATGGAAATGCATATATGTAAAAGTAACTTATGTGCTTTCTCGAATTATCTCTTTGCCTTGTTGTATATATTTTATAACATCAAAATAAAAGCTATATTCTCGAGCTACGTTAAGCAGACCACTCGCTATTTTTCCGATTACATATGATTCATCGTATTTTAAAAAGTGCTGAACTTAGTAATATGAGTCATGTTTTAAATCCTCTATCGATAGCTTTTTTTTAAATATTGTGATTGATTTTAAAGATGTCAGATGTAAATTAGCATAATACTTCAGACTCAACTGTGTTAGTCTGCCTTTTGCTAATAAAAGTCATTATTATTATCATTATATTGTGAATTAGATATCCTAGTTAGGTAGGCAGTAGCTGTCCTTTCAGTCACTACGGCCACTCTTGTCAATGTTCAATTGCATCAATAACAAAAATGTCCTTCTATTCCTATTGCCATTTTAAACCGTTTCCATTACCCTAAGCTGAGTTACCCAAAAAGCAAATGGCTCTGTAGGCATGAATACAAATAATGTCATTCTGACCACGGCGGCAAGACAAATGATGGATAAGAATGGTGTTTTAGCAAACTACATGAAGCTGGTAAGTAACGTCATTTATCATTTCTCTAATGGGTGCCCGTGTGGATCCGGGTGTCCTGACGACTGCCACATGACTCCTTCAGAACGACCTGCCTCCCAAGACGCCAAGTAGTCTAGATATCCACGCCACTACAGAAAATAATTTGTGTTGTCAGACGCAGAAACACACGCCATGAATTAAGATAAAGGTCCTGACAGACTTAGCCCGAAGCAAAATCGGAACTAAAAATCAGTTAACATTATTCACAAAGTATATGTGTTGGCGAAGTCGGCTGGATGATTCATTTTTCCACGTCACCCGTTTCCTGATCAGATCTGAAGATTTGGTCGCTGGAAGTTGGAGGACGCAAGCTTAAGGGCACGTTTTCCTTCACTCGTCTTGCAAGGGTTGAAGAAGATGTGGCAGTTCTTGACCTTTGGCTCGGGAAGAGGACGTGTCTGCGATAGCTGCCACCAATCTCCGTGCTGCAGGGCGTGTGTCTTATCTAGACTTTGGAATTTGCTGAATCATCCGCATGTTTGTGGCACCACGTCGCGTATGAAATCGCGCCAACCTGGCTCCTGATAATACCCAGCAATTCATTACGTGCTTAAATAATGTCATTTGTGGGCCTGGATGTGGATACGCCAATAACGACTTGGCATTCAGCACCAGGGACAGCACCAAGGCGTGCTACAGGGGACACTACAGGATTAGACTGGTACCATGCTGACGTCACATAAATCCCGGACTTGATTGAGGACATGAGTCAAACTACGGCCATCATGTGCCGCATGGAAATACAGACTTCGGTTAAGGACGAAATACAAGAACAGACAATACAAGCAATGCTTCGCTTTGGATTCCATGTTGTATGTACAATATATGGTACACTACTGCAAAACAAGCCATAATCTCGTAATTACTACACATATAGATTCGCTGTGTGAAATATGGCGGGTATTAAGTCACTGAGTATTTATCTTCCTAAAAAACAGATGCACAGAATAGCTCATCATTTTATGGAGAAGGGGGCTCTCTCTATATATATATATATGGACGTTAAATTTAGATACATTTCTGTGTATCATATCACGTCACAATGACGACCACCACGAACAAAACAAGGCACAGGTTCCCATCTTATGTTCAGGAAATTAAAGTTTAAACATGTTTTTCCTCCTCCACTCATTTTGTCTACCTTCACGGTAGGAGGCTTAATGTCAAGTATGAATACTTAAGAGACACTCAAATTGTGTATTCATAGAAAGGAAATTGAATAATAACCTGGTATCCGGTAAACGCTGTTTAGACTCGACACGCTATTGTTGCGAATAGTTGAATTTTATGGTGACAAAGATTTGTGATATGGAATGTGGAAGAATGAAAAAAATGAATATATGCATACAAATATAGTTTCCATTGGCCCCATCTGTACTTAAAACGCCATCAGGCATTACGATACTGCGTCCCTAAATATTGATGTACTATTTCATACCAGACTACCCGTATTAGTCAGACCAAATCACGCAATATGCTGCCAGAGGAGCAAGATCCCAATATCCCCCGACCGTCTTTGAAATGTTGGATTCGGTCTCGTTTCCTAACAGTTACGGTCTTTTCCTCTCATGAAAAATTGAATGAGTAAGGTACGGACTCCTCCACGTACACCGTTCAGACCCGTGATCGAATCCCGTGAACCTTGTTTCCGGTGGTATTTTGTGTCAGCACGAACGCCCTCCTCCTCCCCTCACACGGGATGAATAATGGATGGCTCTTTCACACGAAGCAAGGAAGTCGCGGGTACCTCCCGGTGATTAAAGAATCGCCCCGTTGCCGTCCCAACCATATGTTCGCTTGATGCAATCTCTCCGCACAGCGCCAGACGACCTACATCTGCGTGTGCTTCGGTCAGGATAGGACGACTTTTCTTGCCACTGGCCATTGTCTTTGGCGCCTAAACCGAAGCCCTACTGGATAGATTGTAGCGGGTAGTAGTAGTAAGCAAAACCCAAGAGACCGATCGCACGCGTATGTCCACACCCAGTTCCCGACGAGCTCTTCATCGTGGTTGGACCGGAGCGGACGAGGAGGCCGCTCGGAGCGGGAAGCGCCGAGACGGGGAGGACTTCATCAGCGCCTCGGCGATTCGGGGCGACATCGACTAGCCGCCGACGAGGGCTCGGGCACAGCAGCATGGCCATGCGGCGGATCAAGCGGGCCTTCTTCGCGGTGCTGGTGGTCTGTCTAGCCGGGATCATCGTTACATTTCTCATGCTAGGTAAGCACATCCATGCATGTTGTCTGGATACAGTTCATGTAATTACAATGATGGTAATTGAAATCCCCGCATGAAATAAAACGTAGTTGACATTCTTTCCGACGGACATACCGCTGTCTTAAGGTCGATGACTTTATCAAAAGCTCTCCGACCACCTGCTGTACGTTTGAACGTATGTTTCCTCGTGCCCTTGCAGTAATATGCTGCCGGCTTATCATGTCGTATGCACATGTTTTCACTATGGACTTGCTCCGGGGCGTAGTGTATATTACAACCCATATTTAGTTATCCTCTTGACGACATTAAACAGCATGTATATGTGGTTATGTTTGGGAAAACTATGTAGGGACCACTTGCAGCGAAATCATAGCTTTTACCTGGTGTCTCTGTAATAGCTGCCTTCCAAATGCGTAAAATATTGTCAACACAACAAGCAAGGAGTTTTTTTAACCTCCTTGCAACAAAAGCTACACTAGTACATAATTAAATATTTATGATGAAAATTAGTTCTAAACAGAAAGTAGGGGGCAAAAACGCCGTCTATATTGCTAGAAAGTCACAAGCCCACGCTGAGAAAGCTATTACTGGAGCCAAGTAGGCAGTCATGCATTTAAAATGTTGCCGGAAGCGTTGAACTGGAAAATATTTCACTATTATTTCCCCCGTGCAGGCATCAATTAGACTCGCCGCGCCATAGCAATGCATAGTAATTGTCTCTCCGAACTAATTTGCTGGAAGCCACTAAATATTTGGGATGGCAAGTTTTGATAGGTAATACGGTATGTTATTGGATTAGTTTTTATTTTTATTTTTATTTTTTATTTATTTCAGTTTTCACCTCAAAACAAGGCCCGTGAGAGCCACTTGAATGTTTTGGGTTACAGTGAGGACTGCGTGGTCAGATGTTTGTTCACCCCAGATTTAAACCGTTGGAGGTCGTACCTAGTGGGGAAGCATTCACGGGGAAGCTTGTTCCACAGTAAAGTGGTTCTGGGGAAGAAACTATCGGCATGGAATTTTCTCTTGAGTGATGGAGTATTGAGAAAGAAAGGGTGATTTTCTGCTGTTGAGGTGGCAAAGCGTGTTCTTGCAGAGAATGTTCGGAGTGGGGGTACAAGGGAGTGAAGTTAGGTGGTAGATGTCTTTGGAAATGACTATTTTGTTGGGAAGAGGGCATAGAGATTCAGATATTCTTGGTGAGTTGCTGCGAATGTGCTCGCTGATACTTCTTTGGCTGCAGTTCTTTCAATCAGTGATATCTCTTTGGAAAACTTTTCCCGCCGTTTGTGGCAACTACTGAACACTTACAAAGCCCGACCTTTTTTCACCAGCGGTTATGACGCGCGGTCACATTCATAGTAGGTCGTCATATGTGTTTGATATCGTAGGATTCTCAAGAAGGTTGTGAGAAAAGCAGCCGCTGACAAGGATCTCAAACAGTCTTTTCGGTTACAAAACATATGCATTTTGTACGACACATACACGACTATCCAACGGATGCCCCTAGTTGCGATCATATGTGCCCAGGCCTTCATGATTTTAACAACAACAACAACAACAATTCTTTATTGACTCGACAAAAAGTACAGAGACTTTTGTATGGTCAACTATGACTACGAACAAAACTAAATACATGTATGAATAAAATTATTCTACGTACAGAGTATATGTATGGGGGAAATTGCGTACAGAATGTATATCAGTGGCAACCTAACAGATTTAACTATTCTCTAACATGCAGTCTCTAAGATTTAACTATGTTGCGTACTATACAAGCGCTACCTACGGCACTCCTAACTAGAAGTTTCCTATTCAGACCGAAGTCCCGTAAATCGGTGACTAACCCTCGAATAATACCTCCACGCACGGATCCTCGTAATCCGAAATGAAATTATTTATCGCGTGTTTTATTCAAATGGGATGTAACAATCAGTAACCGCCAGCGGCGACGAAAATGATTTCATAAAAAGCTTAACAAATGATCCTCCCATTACAACGATTTGAAATCGGTATCTTCTTCTTTGCCGTCCCAAGGGAGGATTCAAATTGTACCCTATTTTATCTTCATAAGACGTTCCATAATGAAATATCGTCTAAAAGATAGGAAAGCTAGAAATTATCATATGATTAATGCGCTGTTTTGCTGCTTCGACATATCTATCGAATGAAAGTTTCAGCAGTTAAAAGTGCGATCTATATGCAGCATATATAATGCATGTATTTGTGCAAGTTGCGTAACAGTGTGAAGTACTGTAAGCTTGTAATTGATGTGTTATTGCTAACTTTTGGAGAGAGAAAATTGCTGAATGCATCTTTATTGTGTCGTAAGCAGAATAGTTTTTTTTCCAGGTATTAAAGAAAGATCAAAGATTCAATCGTGAAATATTTGTATTTTCGATAAACATTCGAGGTACAAACATGAAATATCAAATGATTACATCTGCAAAATATGACTTTTCTGTAAGACTGAAAGATTTCACAGCATAATTGCAATGATTATGGTCATAAAATGGAACACTTTCACAAACCATTATCAATATCTCAACCTGAGAATAGCCTAATTTTGTCTGAATTAAGTGCTTGTGGCTCACTTTAATACTGTAATGGCTTTTCTTCGCCAAAGCGAAGGAGAAAATGAGGCTGTATGGTGTCAGTTGATATCTTTGTACCACAGAAACCCGTCATGTATCGGTTGAACGCCCATGCTTCACTTAATGCCCAAACACTGTGAAAAGTGTGCGGGAATTGTAGCTGGCTTCTGCGTCATACACGAAAGTGGATTACTCGAGCTAACGTTCTGTACAAATTGAGTTGGAGTAGCTCCGTGATCGCTCTTCGACTGCACTTAATCAAGCTTTGGTTCCGTCCGCTTAAATCGTCTACAGTGCAGTCTTTTGACGAAGACAGAAAACGCCTAGTAATTTCATTTACTTGGGCAACTCATTAGTGTATCCAAAGTTTCAACTCAAGATACTTTGTTTTTTTTGTTTTGTTTTAATTCATTTTCTACAAACACAAATGACACATATAACATAGAGCCTCCCTTAAAAATATTTACAACATAAATACAACCATAAACTAATTGATATGTAAACTAGAGGTCAACGATCTCATGCCTTCGTCAAAAGATGTTATCGTTATATAACTTAAGAAGGTAGAAGTGATATATTAGTCCCCCTAAATATGGAAGTTGGATTGTGAAAATTACCCCTGCCGATGCAGTCTGCAATCGAGCATTGGGCAAGGGAAAAAAACACATGTGCAGGCTGTAAGGCAACACCGCCTGCAGCTACATGGACTATCCCCTCTGGGACTTTCTCCCTCTGGGACAGCCTGTAGCCCATGTGTCACAATGAAGGTAGAGTATCATGGAAGGTAACTGAATTATAGAATGGCTTCATTTATTATGCAAATTAGATCATAATTTGCATAATTGTCATCTAATTATGTCAAGCATCACTTAAGCTACCTACACACCAAATATCAGGACGATCCGTCGACCGGTTATTGAGTTATCCTACTTTAAACATTTTCATACAAATGCTCCTGCAGTTCCAAAGCAAGCAGCTAGGGGGCCCAAACTTATGTCACTTCTTCCCGAGCACAAGACCTATCTACCATCCAAAAATCATGACCCTAGCTCCTCCAGATCACCATATTTCAAAACCGGAAGTACCGCTGCAGTACCATAACGAGCCGCCAGGGGGCCCATATTCCTATCACTTCTAGACCTCATCAAGACCTACCCACCTACCAAATATGAAGACAATCCATTTAAGCCTTCTCGAGTTATACTGTTGACAGACTCACGCACACACGAACGCCCATGAAAACATACCCTTCTTGACGAAGGCAATAAATAAAGATTCAAAATGTCTGGAATAATGTACCCCACTTACCCCGATGCCTCTCAAGCTTCCCTCTCCGAGACGCGATAAGGTATTCGGTCTTTTGATAAAAAAATACAAGTTTTCTAAAGGACTCGAACTTAAAAATTTTAGATTTTCTAGACTGAAATATGAAAAGTTAACCTAATAAAAAAAAATCAAATTTAGTAGTGGTTTTGCATAATTGGCCAGGTCTTCAAAAATGACATTGAAAGACGTTAATTGAAGATCTAAACCAGTTTCATGTAATAACCATAATTCTTGCACTTTCATCCAAAAGGGGATAACATAAGATACTTGCAATCGCGCATAACGATAACCCTATCTTAACAACAACCTTACGGGCCATATATTCATCTTTATTCTTTTGTTTTCTTTCAATTATTTAAGGTCTTCCTTCATTCATTCTATTCTTTCAATTATTTAGAATCGTCATTAGTGGTACACTAACTAATCTCCCTGGAATCCTCTTCTAATGCACGTTAACTACGATGATACATGAACATAATAAACATCACGATTTATAATAACTAAAAACAACACACATTACACTATATTACAGTTTCATGTCTTAACTAGATGCAGTCTTCTACGTCCAAGTCTTCTATCTCTGCAACTACAAGGTATTTCATAAAAAGCTTAAATATTTGTTCAGTTTGGCCCAAAATCAACATGAATGTATAACTTGCATGCAGGGAGCCGCATTTTTAAAATTCAATGTTACATTACCATGCACAACTTTGACTCACAAAACAATGCAGTCTTCTACGTCCAAGTCTTCTATCTCTGCAACTACAAGGTATTTCATAAAAAGCTTAAATATTTGTTCAGTTTGGCCCAAAATCAACATGAATGTATAACTTGCATGCAGGGAGCCGCATTTTTAAAATTCAATGTTACATTACCATGCACAACTTTGACTCACAAAACAATGCAGTCTTCTACGTCCAAGTCTTCTATCTCTCAACTACAAGGTATTTCATAAAAAGCTTAAATATTTGTTCCGTTTTGGCCCCAAAATCAACATGAATGTATAACTTGCATGTAGGGAGCCGCATTTTCAAAATTCAATGTAACATTACCATGCACAACTTTGACTCACAAAACAGTCTTTATACATGAGAGATCAAGGCTATAGTCACTGCGCTGCGCACCTGGGAATCTCTTCTCTCCCTTCATCTTTAAAGAGCGGTTTAATGGTCGTTATTCCTGGTACATGATACACGCATCTTTTATTGATAATTCCATTATAAAACGCTGTCCAATGAGGTGGGGCGTAGTTTGAGGAGGCGGTGCGATACCATATCATATTCTTTAATCTCTGCTGTTAGCGCTGTAGTTATTGTGAACTGGAACGGTGCGGTATTGATTTCTACGCGGTCATTAAAACGAAACGATCGCGAAGAAGCTACCTGTCGCCTCACAGACGCACGCCTCTCCGTGTACTGGTTCCTGCTCAAAGACAGTCTGCCACAGGTAGAGCACTGAGGAACGGTCACAACATCACCGTTCCCTATGCAAGAACCAAACGACTGCAGCAGTCATTCCTGTACCGCGCCATCAGATTTTACAACGATTCACTTTCCGGGCCTTGAATCCACAAACTTGTACTACTCGACCAGATGCAACATTGTGAATGTTTTAATAATTTTGTATGTGTCTTTGTATATACCTATAGATGTTAATGTATTGTTTCGTGGTGTTTTGTTGTAACAATTGTACACAATTCAGGGGTAGGCAGTTGTGCTCCCCCCTGCCAATGTACATTTGGATGAATGCAATGCAATAAAGATATGTTATACTGTCCCTCACAATAACGCTACACTCCGCCGAGGCAATGCAAGCGTGGAGGTTAAATACTATAATTGTTGAACAATACCAGGTTGTGAATTATAGCTCCTTTCAATAGAAAGCTTTCTGGCTGGGGGTAAGTGTTCTACGATTACCCCTTGGCCCATCGCCCGGGTAATGAGTTCTCAATGTAAAGTGTTCATTAATTGGCCCATTGGTTCGGAGGATTTGAGAAGCATTGAGCGAACTAATGCCGTCTGGCGGTGTTATAGTTCCTTGGAAATTTCCATATTAGCAGGGTAATTACATTAATTGCTGTCTCTTTAACGCTTACTGTCTCTTTGCGAGTTGTATCCCGTCAAATGAATACTTACTACGTGAAGGAATGACGACTGTTTGAATGTTTTTTTGTAGACTCACAAGACAACCTGATTATCTTCCTTGCACCTGAGACCGATTACCCTTTCTCGGCAGATGCATACTTGAAAGGCCTTGGTTTCCATGCCTAATGTATAACGCGTGGGTTTCTAAGTCCTGTTGTTTTGTAGGTTTTATTTATTTATTTATGAAGATTTACCACATTGTGGAAGGATTGACATAACAGGTGACTATCACCTCTACAAGATGTCAAACCTGAGACCAGACTGTAAGGTTTGAACCACTCACACCGGGAAGGACCCCTACTCTTTTCGATAGGTATGGTGGGTTTATTTAACGTGCGTGGGGTGTGGCTCTCCCCAAACACGGGACCCCCATTTAATGTCCTATCCGAGGGACGTCCCTAACCGAAGCTACGTACTCATTTACACCTGAGTGAAGTGAGGAAAGTAGTGTGAAGTGCCTTTTGGCCCTGAGCCGAACGCGCTACCGCTGCGCCCCACACCCCCACATGGTCGTGTGGCGCCATAGGTTCCTATTTGTTCGATCTCACTGATACAACGTAATCCTAATGAGATGCCTGATGACCGATGCCCAACCCCGGATCAAAGCGCCGCTGTAACCCGGCGCAGCTCTGCCCCCCCTCCCGCGGGTCGTCCCACCACCGGCGCCAGGTCAGCGCACAGTTCCCCCTCCCGTGCTTTCATATCGATCGTCTCCTGAATAATTTGCTTTATAGATTGGAGCAGATTTAATGGGCGTCTCACGGCGTTATGATGACCCCATGGTCCATTGACCAGGTAATGTCTACCCAATAAACGTCTTTAAAGATGCATTCTTTTCGCGTGGTGGGGGAGAAAACGGCACTTGTGCGACAGATCCTGGTCTTTTGTCTTCCAAGTTTTCGCTCATGTGCATTATCTGTGATCAGCGGGATGTCTCCCCCGGCAGACGAGGCTGAGACTAGCTGGGGATTTTGCCAGGAATACCGACCTTGAGTTTCACTTGTAAGGTCAACTCCTGCTTCTTGAAAGTTGCTGATGAACTCCATTTGCATGAAACGTATTCACGGGTTCTTTGTAACCCTTTTTGATCATACCACCAGGAAAAATTGCAAATTTGACATTTTCTATCAGGTTAAGACTTATATAAGAATTTTATTAATAAATCATTTCTGTCCAAATTTGTTGAATTCTTGCCCTTATTCAAACGTGGTTGCAAAATTTACCTTTTGATGACCTATCATTATGATTTGATATCTGAATGATTATGATTGCTTCTATGCTGCCTTGTTTCATTTTGGTTGTATGATAAGTTAGCTACGATTCCTTCTTGTTCACGATGAGTTTACCTATTTTTAATTGACCTTTGTTAGTTCATCTTTAATTCTTTTATTGTAATTATTTATGTCATGTAATGTTATGTTGGGGTTATCCCCAAAGGAATCTTTGAAAAACGCCAATAAGCGACATGTATTTCCTGGATAAATAAATAAAACAAAACAAAACGAATGAGGATGCGGTCGCGGTTTATATCGTACTCCAGATGACATCATTGCGCGCTGTTTAAGTTTTTACGTTCCTTACCCTGAACTGACCGGGCATTCCTCACACCTGTCTGTCCTGTGGTTTATGCAGCCCATCGGTACTTCGTCGGACTCATACTTTATGATTGATTAATTCGTAAGGACCGTTGGTAATTGGTCCAATTCATTACCTTATGGACGTGCTTTATCCATTATTCAGACGACCATATGGTGCTTCGGCCGCTGACTGATGTACTCTCTATGGCGATTACTCTGCCATCGATGCATCAACATTCTATCCAAAACTGTCAGACACCTCCCTGCCATACGTTTTTTGTTTTGTTTGTTTATTTTATTTATTTATTTATCCAGGAAATACATGTCGCCTATTGGCGTTTTTCAAAGATTCCTGGGGGGATAACCCCAACATAACATTACATGACATAAATAATTACAATAAAAGAAATTAAAGATGAACTAACAAAGGTCAAATTAAAAATAGGTAAACTCATCGTGAACAAGAAGGAATCGTAGCTAACTCATCATACAACCAAAATTAAACAAGGCAGTATAGAAGCAATCATAATCATTCAGATATCAAATCGTTACAGCAAACAGAACCTTTCCTGATTCCTGTTACTGATATTCCTTCCTGACCTTTACGAAAGATGAATATCGCGCTCCAATTCATGTGATAGATTATCGAAATACTGCGAGGCAAATGAAATTCATGATGGAGTTCGCACGATGCTCATTCATAACAGGAACTTGATACCTTGGATTTGGTGTCTGTTATTTATGGTCTCTGTGTGTAAATCTCATTGTCTGTGCAATCTACATCGGGTAGAGGGATGTTGCAGAAACGCGGAGACGAAGCAATGAGTAGGCAACAGAGGCGAGTCACTAATTAACGTATTCCATCATGAAAACATTCGTGGAAGCAAAATATAGTTTTTTTTTCAACTTTCATGGTTTTGTGTCACGATTTACGTTTCGGATCGTCGTAATGAAAGTTTGATCAGCTACAATGCAATATTCTTGCAAATAAGACGATAAAAACAAGGATATTGACAGAAGACACAGATCAATTCTAGCCAAACGGATAATGCTGACATGGCTTTAATGCAAAACCCCCTCGGAAAACGTCTTGTAACTTTGTGCCATCCATCGCAGATCGTAGCTACATGTAGTTTTAATACGAGTTACACGTTCGCTAATGTATTATTCACAGTGTGGCACCTGCCTGATGGGAAATGGACAGACCACCTGCCTCGCTGGGAATCCTATGATTACGGAATAACGTATCTAAGCTGACAAAAACGGCAATCTGTGGAGGACCCCATGCCGGCTGAAATATGTGGAGAAGCCGTTGTAACATGCATATGAATTCTGCAACGTCATGAAATGTGACAAGCTAGACTTAGTCTCTACCAGACTAACTGCGCGGGCTATAATAGGGAGATATTTGCTAGGGGAGTCTGGCCGCCTTGAGGTTGACTGGCCGCTTCGGAGGGGGGAAACTAACCCTCCCGCGGACCGACTCTATTGGCCAGCTATTCCGTTCTTTTGCCGAATTCTACTATTTGTACCCCCGTAGGAAGGCCTGGTGGAGACTAAGCTAGACTACACATACGTCGTATACATCTTGTGCAAGCTTTTATCATCGAGAACGAAGAAACACCATATTCGAAAAGGAAGCTCATTTAAAATTCGCATATTGCAGTATCTTAAGTGATTCCATCACAACTGCATGCATACCCTAGTCGTTCGAATTATTAAAGTAAATGAGGCAAACATCAGTTAAATCGATAGAACCGCACAACGCATCCGTTATAGAGTAATAAGTCATAAAAAGAATGTGACATATTCATTTTCTGGTTATCCTTGACTGAATGAGCGACAAATATGCAGGCGTAGCTCCCTCCCGTTTGTGTAAAACATTCAAACACCAGGTCTTTATATTGACACGATTCAAACGTAACTCCATCGGGGATTTGTTCAGCCGTCTGTAAAACTTGTTTGCCAATAGCTTTCACCACAAACCTGACAACCTCTGGGACACCGAGCGAATCTAGACCCATCCCCAGAGATATCGGCTGTCAGATTCTGCTTGCCACCCCTTTTAGTCGTCGCGCATCCTGACATTTGTAGTCAGCGAATCGGAACAACTAGTGATGGGAACGATGCTTTGAATAAGAATAAAGCAAACAAAGGTCAGCATGCACAACAAAGAGTTGGATATCTTGCTGCCAGGCAGCTTGGAATTTTCAACAAAGTCACAACTGCTTGAACACACACACACACGCGCGCGCGCACACGCACACACACACACACACACACACACACACACACACAGAGAGAGAGAGAGAGAGAGAGAGAGATAGAGAGAGAGCGTGAGAGAGAGATAGAGAAAGAGATAGACGCACACACACATGCATACACACACACACACAGAGAGAGAGAGAGAGATAGAGAGAGAGTGAGAGAGAGAGATATAGAGAGAGAGAGATAGAGAGACGCACACACACATGCATACACACACACACACACACACACACACACACACACACACGTCATACGTGCCTTTCTTGTAGCAGCATTCAAATACGATTACTTTCTGTAAAGAGGCTATGGTTTCCATATTCGGAATGTACTTAATCATTCTACATTCTGTACTTGACCAAATGGACTTTTACGTCGTTGTTGCAGCATTACTGCGGCCTGGAACGTCTGCCGACCATTAAATGTGCATTTCGCCGCAATTTAGAACCTACACGCTGCCCTTTCCCATATTTCTACCCCACAGGCGTATGGCCGCTGTCCAGAGCTTTTACCAGAAGTGGAGCGGAAAATTGCCCTTCAAAATTTCATTTACAGCCCCTCAAAACGTATTGACGGGCTGATTAGAAGCTGGGTCCATTAGACACGATACATCAGTATTCCGAGAGGCTATAGATCACACGTTTCACACAGAAAAAATGTTTTCCACAATGGTGTTCCGGATCCGCAGCATTTTCAAGCTATTCTTTTCTAGGGGTCAGTAAGATTTGTCAACTTAACATGCACAGAATGCAGATAAAACCGTTTTCTCCATGCCTCTTATGATTGATCACATTGTTGCTTTTATTTTTAGAAACAACGCACTCCCAACTAACACGTTCCTTATCTCCGTGGCAATAGTAAATCGCCAGCTGATGTTACGTTTCTGCCTGCCGCTGCCTGCGGTGATTCATACGTCAGACGTGCTTCTGCAGTACTTACACTGTAATCTCTACGTCTCTACGTACTTCTCTCTGGCGTCAAGACTTCAAAAGAAGAAAAAAAACTTGGAGGTCATGAAATATTGCAATAGATGACGAACCTTCACCTTAGCTGTTTATTGATTCATTTCACTCCTCAAATAGCCATCAGAAACCCATAACCCCTCTGACACCCAACTGGGAGTCTTTCGTCTGAGTCCACGCGCATCTTCCTACCCTTCCCCTTGGGGCTCGCCAGATATAAATGTGCCCCGAGACGAGCCACAACACTAGGGCGGACTGGGAAATGAGCGTCAGCAGGTCAACAAGGTGATAATTATCTCAGATATATCTCTGTCTGAGCTTCCAGTGCACTTCCCTCACCTCCTGAAGGGGTCGTGTTCTGTCTGGGGTTGACTGACGGCCGTGTTCGTCTTCTTGAGAACTGAAATCCTCGGGGGAGAAGGAGGCTTGCTGTCTTGCCAACCTTCCATGATTGAAAAAATACATCCCACAGCCTTGGATCAGCGACAGACAATCAAAGCTGTCAGAATGATGAATCCCAACATTACCGAAACTGATATATATATATATACACCTTCACCTTGTCTTCCAAAGTTATTCCACGTCTACTAGTAGGCGGCCATACATTTTGAGTCCATCCTATTCTCTGCGCTGCAGGATTCATTCCCACAGTTTGCCCCCAGGGGAAGCTAACGGAGGCTGGCAAGGTTATTACCAAGTGGAACATCACACCAGGATGGCTTTACACGATTTCATTTCAACACTTCCTGGGAGTTTTTGTTCTCCGAGGCGTGAATGTCACCTCCACATTAACAGTTGCCGTTCCTCAAGGCTAAGTCCTCGACCCTAGGTTACCTTCGCGGTATGTGAGGCTTTTAATGTCTCAACTAATCGGCCCAAGACGAGCTAATCAAGACAGAATGCTCCGTGGGGAGGCGATTTGTCCTTCATCATAATGGCGGCAGCACCTGGTAACGGGAGGTGGGCAGGAGGTCGTGCTACGGCTGATCAAGACGGATTTGTTGTTTTATGGGCTGATGAAAAGGGAAACTCTAAAACTTCCCCGTGCGTTTTACGATGAATCTAGAATGACAACACGCAAGTCTTGCCACGTAATGTTTATTACCTTTGCAAAAAAGGTTATGTTTTGGGCTTGATGTTGAGTTTGTGGACAGCATAACTAGAACCGTTGTAAATGTATTTTTTATGCTTTTTCGTATGTGGGTGTCAAAAACAAGGAAGGATAAGTTAGATCTTGGTTCCCCTAGCGGCTTTCGACAGTACTGCAGCAAAACGTTTATAGTTGTAGTTTACTCAACGTGTGATCATTTGATCTAACTAATCTCATAAATTGGGCAGGTATTTCGTCATTTTATTTGCTCTGACATTTGGCATTTAATCTACTGATTAATGACCAGGGCATATAATTGGCTAGCTTTCCGGAACGCAGATGTCCTATAGAATTGCACACACATCAGCCGGATATGAATGATCATGCTTGAAGTAAGAGACTAGTGTAGAGAACTAGTTAGACGTGTGGTAAATGGCACACAAAGAGTAAATATAAAACTGAGCACCTCAACCTTTAAGTATCAGATGGCCGGTCAAACTCGATGAAGGGCCAATATGTTGATGAGGAATTTTAAATCAACATGACTCCATGAGCGACCCAAAACTTTAAAAGGTCTGTCACGTAATTCTTCACTGTGCATGAGATAGCCAAGCTTTATCGTTACAATGGGAGACTTTCATTTACAGATCTTTAACACACGGTGGTTGGTTGCTAGGGTAAATGTCGCATTACTAGGGAGGATATCGGGTTACCAACGTGGCCGCGCGGAGTCGCGCGGAAGTCCCGGGGGAGGCTGGGGGTAACGGTTAAAATTTAAAAGTAATTGGAAAGTAAATTACTCGTCAGAATAAGATGTTACAAGTGATTATGTAAACCTTAAATGTTAATCTTTCACTGCCTTTGCTCAACTTCGTGTGAATTTGATTCCAAAGGCGATCAATTGCCGATTTTAAAAACGGTTCATGGGAACCAAACTACTGATTTTAAGGGGCCCCAAACATCAAAAATAAGGTTTGATTTTTGGATTTTCTGAACCACTACAGTAAAATTAAACTTTCTGTCTTAGGATTTTCTTAATTTTTGCCTAAAACTGAAATTACAGCCAAAATAGGAGCGAAAAATGCACTTTTTAAACTTAAAATACCCATAATTCCTCGGCGCGGCCATATTTGAAAAATCCCTAAGACAGAAATCTGCGGAAATCGTTGTTCTTTCAAACAAGCCGTCAATGATGGAATTTAAACGATTTTTGGGAGTGGTTAAAATACCATGTTTGCACGCATGTCACGCCGCTTGGATGGGGGGAAGTTGTAATTGATGCTGGTGTAAACAAGAATCACGATCTTCAAGGTCACCCAGGATGACAGTAGTAGCTTTGTTACATGTTACATATTCATTATAAAGTGACGGCACAGATGTACTGTTCAGAAAACGGTTTATATTTGTGAAAAGGTGCATTTTTTCTGTTGGGCGGTATCCGTGTAAAAAAGGGCTTGAAGTAGCGGGTTTACTGTACATGAACTCAAGTAACCCCGGATCGAACGCCCGTTCGGTTCGAATTACGTCAGACCGAACGCCCGTTCGGTTCGAATTACGTCAGATCGAACGTGATTCGGTTCGAAAGAAGGGTGGGACATTTGGGCCCGGATTTGACCACCGTGACAGTTTGGAATACTTTGCCACATGAGGTACAAGCAGCAACTAAGAGTAGGTTTAGGCAGGAGTTGTTAGAGCACATGCGTACATAGGCCCATGTTGATAGGCACATGTGATGTTACTTTTAAATGTTAAGTTTAATGTTGTATGTAAATAATGTTGTAATTCCAATGTAGTGTAGCTGTACTATTGTGGTGTACTTTAACTATTGTTAAGTATTTTAACTCCAGGAAGATTAGCTACATACTTGATTTTGTACCAATGTCTTGTGTGTCGCTAATGGAGTTTAATAAAGCACATAAGCACATAAAGCACGATGCTTCCTTGAAGCATAGGTTATGTTTTCCAGCGGCTGCATGTGTACATGTTTGGACAAGGTTTTGAGGTAGTTGCCTTACATGAATTGGGATGATAATATGTGAGTGGGTGGTACGGTCCCAAAGATACACGTCATTTGCAGGCCTCCTAGAGTCTTTTGTTGGTACTTCAGGTTACTTATACCCTTTTGGGTAGTGAATAATGACATTGTCACTGAAAGCTCTCAATGCGCAGCTGAAACTTTCACGAGTAGTCCTCAGCTCTTCATGACTGAGAGCTTCAAGTAAGCTGTTCAAAACCCTTCCAAACACTCCTTGAAAACCGTCTTGAAGAACGTACCAACTGCAACTTATTGATGCCGTGGTTGGTGACCTTGTCTTGCCTTCTCTTGAGATTTCAATTCGACTCTTTGCTCCATCATGGTGGGTCTTATTGGTAAGATATGCTGAGGGCTGACCTTTCCTGGAGGAGGTCAAATGAGCAATTGCTGCTTAGTCGTGCCCTGAGGACACATGAACACACACGGCATCACAGGCAGAAAGGAGAGGGTTAATCATACATAAAACTTTGCAGCAAAGTTAGTCATGTGTGTGATACGGATTGCAGGCGTTATGGAAAGAACCTACTTCAACAAGTCGTTGAGGTGAAGGCAAACTAGAATATTTGTGGACACGAGGTCGAAGGTTCGATTCCTGACATTCCAGGCTAGATGTTATGTCCTTGTGGAAGGTACGTGCTTTACACGCCTTTCCTCACTCCACCCAGGTGTAAATGGTACCTGACGTCGGCCAGGGAGGTAAGAAGTGCTCGTGAAGAAAGAGAGGGATGGGCGTAAGCCTGAAACGCATACGATGCACAAGACAATTTTTTTTTTACCTTTCACAAGTATTTGCTGCCAAAAGTGCCAGTTAAGCACTCTTCCAAAATCCAAAAGTTGACAAACTTTCAACCGTTTGGCTTGAATTGATTATATGAGCAACGAATCTGCCAATTCTGTAACTTAGGGAAAGTAGAAGACGAGATACATTTTATTGTAGATTGTCCTTTGTATGTTAGCGATAGAGACATTCTTTTCGAATATGTGTTAAGTAAATTCCCCCACTTTAGATACTTAAATAGTAAAGAGAAATTTATTTTTCTTATAGCCTTCGACAAACCAATACTTATTAAACATACAGCCTCCTATATTTCTACTATTTTTAAGAAGCGAGAGGAAGTCGAAAGTGTACATTAGGTGTTTATATATGTATATACATGTTTATGTATATGATTGTATTTAGCCAAAAAATGTACAATAAAGGTCTTCATTCTTCATTCATTATCAACCAAGGCCAACATATGCTCGGAAAATGATGTAAAATACAACATATCGACACTTTTGTTGCCGTTCTTGGCTGATTTGCAATCAAATGTTCAACTGTTCTATCGCAGACTGGTGACTTGATCAACATTGCAATAAAACCAACATCGCGCACTCATCTACAGCTGTAATGCAATCAACAATGATTGGCCAATCCCCAGTGATTGCCTCTTGCGATCTCAAAGGTAATAAAATTCCGCTGCAGTAAAGTTCTTATTCCTTTGACTACAGAATAAAACAATGAATATCTACAAGCTCCTATTTGATTAGGTACACACGTTAATGAAGACCATTTGCGCTGAGGTAGTTCTTATCAGATTATCCTAATCAAAGATATCCCAATAAAAATTGTCTAGTTTGCGTTCAGTCTATACCAAATTCTTTGTCACATTCATTAGAATAAGCATGGTCTGGTACGGTATGCCCTTGAAGAATACATCATTATTGATTAGTTTATCGATTTTTAGAAATCTTTGCAGGAATTTGAGGGCCTTTGTTCAAGCTGAAACAATCAAAGTTTGTGGCCAGTTTACAGGAACACGCGGTAAAACATTGGGTAGGACGAGTCATGAATAGAGAGGTTCATACCCTACTGGAAATCAAGGACAACAATTCGATTCGGGTAACTTAATCAGCCTCATTTATCTTTCCAGCTAGTAGGCATTAACAACATGCAACCTAAATGTCGTCAGCCCAAAGTACTTCATCACAACATGAAACATCCTGTAAATAAGGAATGACCAATTAGAATGAACCTTGACGAGGCCTAACGGTTGAATCAGTTCAAATTTGTTTTTATAACGGTCTGGCCAGGTTGTAACTTACGGTAATTTGGAGGTGCCATGCACGCAGTGTTGCTGGTGATATCAAATGGACAGAGACGTCAACGAAAGCATTACCACACCTCTTGGGACGTTGACTTGTTTGACAGAAATGGAGGCGGGTGGGATCATTCGATAGCCCCAGATAACAAGGATTTCACAATTTGCGCCAGCGCCGTCCGATAAGAAGCGTATCTTTAGATATGCAGAACTAATCTATGTTGTTTCCTGAAATAGAAAAAGGAAAGTCAGCAAAGAACGACTCTGGTGGAGGAGATTATATCCACGGTACCTGCAGGGTCGGTAATCTACGTGTGACCCGCGTCTAATGTCGCCATTCGGGATTACAGATAATGCCATGTTCCACGTAACTGCCGTGATACTGTCGTAAATTGTAATTAATGGGTGCTTATAGAGGTCACGGAAGTGTCATTTCGCCCAGGGCGGCATTCGTTCTACATGTCGATAGATCCGAGCGGCTGATGTATAGAGTCTGTCGTGTAATCACCGTCCAGAACGCCGAGCTGGCACAACCGAACGGAGCGGGTCGTCATACTGTTACGTGTCAGAGTTTGGAACACATCCAGTCTATAATTCTACTTATCATAGCTGTACCATGAAAAAACATTCCTTGAGCTGTTTCTAGTCTGTTATTTGCCTCGAATATGACCTCAATCGTGTTGCTGGTGATATTTATGTTTACCGTAGGAAAACATATTGTTTTTGCTACGTTTCTTCTTCCTCTTCCTCCTCTTCCACTTCTCCAAACAGTGACCTCTGACCTGGTCAATGACCTAAACCAGACTGTCTGTTACCATGGTAACTGGTGTTGTGTTACATCATGTTGCAATTTTATAGCAGGAGGGATTTAGACTCCTGTCTGACCATATATATGAATGTGTTTGAGTAAGAATTAACAGAGCAGACCATATGCGAAGGTAAACATTATGCATTTGCTTTGCAAATGTTACCTTTCTAGTTATACTTATCATAGCTGTACCATGAAAAAAACATTCATTGAGCTGCTTCTAGTCTGTTATTTGCCACGAATATGACTCCAATCGTGTTGCTGATGATATTTCTATGTGCTTTTCGTGGCTAATAGCTGATGGCGTCTGCTCCCATCCTATTACCCGTAAGTCTATGACATCTTCAGTGCACTCATCGTCTACTCGTGATACTGTTACGTGTCAGAGTTTGGAACACATCCAGTCTATAATTCTACTTATCATAGCTGTACCGTGAAAAAAAACATTCCTTGAGCTGTTTTTAGTCTGTTATTTGCCTCGAATATGACTGCAATTTTGTTGCTGATTATATTTCTATGTGCTTTTCGTGGCTAATAGCTGATGGCGTCTGCTCTCATCCTATTACCCGTAAGTCTATGACATCTTCGGTGCACTTATCGTCTGCTCGTGCTTAGATGTTAATGGGGTGTTCTTACCCTGTACGTTGTGAGTTAAACCCTCTCTACATCAACGCTGTCGATGAGCAGCTTTAGTGGCGCTACTTTACTATCAGTACTGACAAGACATGTACATCAGCTATTACCCATCAGCACAGCCATAGGTGAGGATGGTTAGATGGCTGTTGCAGAGCCATGGTTTTTGTTGCAGTGATTCAACGTAATACGATGTGACAAATGCGTAACTAATAGCTACATCATTACATTTTATGGAAATTCTAATCTATCTCTTGTTTCATGTAACTATGGGTGAGGTGAACCAATTGTCTTGATATTTCGGTCAAGGGTAAAACAGTATGGTTCTAATGGCATCTTTATTTCATGAAGAATCTCAAGAGTACGTCATAAAAGTATAAACCCGAGACCTCTTGACACGTTCGTGTTTCAAAGACTTTAGCCTTTAATTGAAACCTAAAACCTCTTCGTTTATTTTCTTTTGATATGAATCCGGGGTAGGGATTTTATGGGAGCCCGTGGGGCCACCTTGTTTTAACGGCTTAGCCCAATCCCTGGAGCAGATGCGGTCGTAGCTTAAAGTATTCCCGTGGATTAGTGTGTGAATCAATTTTTCCAGGGATTGTATTGATTAGCTCTAAATGTTGCTTTTTGCTGCGACAGGCTCGATTAAAACAAAAATACCCAAATACCCCAATAAAATACGCTTAAGTCGTGTCAAACGACCAAACATATGGGTAGGTGACGTCATGGCAAACGATGGCTCATTTGCCGCGCTTAACATTTGTTACAGCACAGTTTCAATTACAGTAAATTCCACTAGTGTAACCCTGTACTGTGCTGGCCATATGGCGTTGTCAAAGGGTTTCGTTAAAGTTGTCCTAATAACGTCAAAGAACTCCTCATATTTGACAGTTTCTATCCTAAAGCTCCTAGGAATCCTACATATCCACATGTTCTTGCTTGATGAGAGATTACCGTTGTCATCGAGTTTACCAAAGAAACGATTTTGTTGTCATCCGTTGCTCTTACATCCCCCTAAGAAAGTCACCCCATCCTTTCTCCCAACCTTTCGCGATTCATTTGGCCACCGCTGTCGTATTTCTTACTTTGAATATGGCTGAAAGCTGGAAGGTGCAAAGCCTTTAAGACCTTCTCATGCCCGAAGGATAAGACGGACCATTACCCGGACGTGGAACGGGCACTCTGCTCAACATCTGACGGTCTTCATACACTTTCAGCATAATGGCCATCAATCTCTTCCTGACGGTTCCAATCCCTTAAGTATAGGAATCAAAAGAAACTTTTCTGTTGCGCAAAAATGTGTTTCTAAGATAAGGCAGGCTGAGTAACGAGGGAGCCCGTCTTTTAGACCGTCCTAACATTACCCTTCTTAGCACAGCACCATTACATCTCTTCGCACGGCCAAATGTGTGCTTATGATTTCAGCCGAAAGAAAGCCTCTTGGCATTTGGGGGAGCACATGAGACGATAGCGGAGAAAGATGACATTTCTTTGTCGCACATTTCGTTTTCTTTGTGATAAATTATACAAGCGGTACATGATGGTTTCCCATTCTCTCGTGGCTAAATAGAGTACGTCTGAGCACATGTGTTGTTTCTTCTATAGCACAACATGGATTTGGTGTTGAGGCAAACCACAGGATGCATGAGCACACTAATTTAGGCGTAGTGTCGTTCGTCTTTTTAGGGTGGGGATTTAGTCTAGCCTGGTTACCATGGTACCAGATTTATTTTAGCTGCCAAGTATCTTTCGTCCTCTCCGCAAATAGCCTTAGCCTCTACCAGGCTTCGGAAAGCGGCTGGAAAGAGTAGAAATTGGCCAAGTAGACAGATATACACGCCAAGGGATTGGTCCAGGAGAGAGTACAGTTTGCCGCGTCCGCCGAAGCCTGGTAGAGGCTAAAATAGTCTGGCTACCAGACCTATTTTAGCTGCCGAATCTCTTTATTCCTCTCCTATTTGCGGAGAAGACGAAAGAGACTCGACAGCTAAAATAGGTTTGGAAACCAGGCTAGATTTAGTCTACTTCCTACAAAACCTCATAAACGTTCAGTTCCTGTTTCCCTGGTTCACCTATTTAGCATGTACTGGTGTACAGCTAAACGTAGCATTCGCCATATATGTCTATCCTACTGAACAAACCTAGATATAACAGAGATTTTTTACCATAGGTGCCCGGTGTCACCATGGTGGATGGATCGCACGAAGTTGCGCAATGTCTAACCGCACGTTACGCAATGCGAAGCCAGGTCGGCCTCGAAATTAACATGTGAATGGTGGATGGCTCGCAAGAAGTTGCGCAATGTCTAACCGCACGTTACGCAATGCGAAGCCAGGCCAAGCAAAGGGAAGCAACACTGTCTATTTTTCAGGTCTTTCAATTCACTCTTTTTAGCATTGCTACAATTCGAGCAAGGTGAGCAAGTCAGTAATTGTGCACACCCATGCCACCAAACCAGCTATTCCCATTTTGGCGGCCTATGGCCAGCTTTTTTTAAAAAGCTTTCTTGTTTCGTTTCATTCCACGTGACAGGAAATCAAATCCAGGCACTGTGACATTTAGGTGTTCACCGTGTGTGCCGCACCCCTGCTGCTGTTTGAACATGTTTCATCCCGAAGTATATTGCTCCACGTTTTGGTAATCTTTCCTGAGCCGTAGCGTGGTAGCGCATCCCACCAATTACCTCACATTCGTCACACAATCTGCCCAGGAAAGATGGAGCAAATTGCCCTTGAAGTGTAAGGCACGTCACTAGCGGGAACATCCTTCAACTTCGTACAGCGCACGCACGATCAGATCCTAGCACTTCTAGATACGGAATAAATGCTTTGAATCCTAGGCTTTTCTGTGGAAATACAGTAGCTTCGATCGCCTACGGTTTTTTTTATACCAATATTTTATCACAAGACATGGTGGCGGCATACTCAAGTTCATTCAACTTATTCGGCATACTCAAGTTCATTCAACTTATTATAATGCCGCCACCAACGCAAAGGACAAACGCATGAACAGACAATAGACATACTCAATTTCACCTGAGTCAAGTCCTGAGGAAAGTCATGTAAAGTGCCTTTCCCAAGGGCACAAGGTCGGTGGCATGGCAGGATTCGAACTCGGGACCTCTTGGTTCCGAGTCGAGTACTCTGTCGTTGCGCCACACGACCCCACCCCATTCTGCATATTCATTTCCCACTGGCTTCCACAAAGCAACAGACATGACCCCACGACCCCACAAGGACTACGGTTCCTTACCTTGTATAGTCAGCGAGATACAGAAGAGAACACACCACTAACTTACACTGTTTTAGACTGAAGACTAGCCCTAATAACAGCGGTAACTACCAGAAATTGTACACTGGGTCTAATGTCATCCATTCTGATTTGGACTCAGTGATAACCCCCCCCCCTTAAAATGAATCCGCCTATAACGGCGCTTCTAGCAATGCTGCGTATTTGAACAAAATTAGAACGTACTACAAAGATATTAATGCGAGTGCAATATACATGAAGTAGTAATGTAAAAGCATCCAAACTTTTTATGCTGTTGTATATTTCTTTTTGACACACAGACAGTTCCCGCCTTTGGCAATTACACGATGCTCCACCAACACCTACTGATTTTATTAGATGCCAAAAATGATGTTCGTTTTACGGGATTCGTCTTCTATATTAACAATAGCAAACTCAGTAAGGTCGGCGCCTCCCTAACAATAAGTATCTACATTAAAGCAATACATCCAAACTGTAGTCAGTAGAAATTGCTTCTCGTAATGGGACACACGGTGAAAAGACGGCTTTGTAATTCCAACGCTACTCCTGCTTGTCAAAACGAACGCGGGTATAATGTACTTCACTTCTTTATCTGCACGTGAGGAATGACCAGGTGAAAATTAACGGCAGAGAAAACCTATACCGTGGACTATAAAGTTCTTCGGTAATTGGAACATAAATAACACGAAGCCTCCGTCCTAGTTTCAGAATGCGTTGGTCGACGTGAATGCGGTACAAGAAAAATAGTTGACATTTCCAAAAAAATTGGTTTCATTTGAAGTACTCTAGATCTGTGTCTTGTGTCTTGTGTCTTGGACTCGGAGTTAAGGAATTTAGGGAATTAGCTCACAATTGCATGGCGTACCAACAGATTTCTTGTGCGTCACGCAAAGGTGTTTTGCAGGCTACCATAGAAAAGCTGGCAAAGATTTAAAAAATGCCATTGATATCAATGGATGTTTACGGTAAGTCTAATTTGCATATACTTTTCTTACCTCTTCAGAACTGGAGCTGTCCAGGAAGGCGCACGACCCATGGACAGTAATGCGTAAGACTGCTCTGTCTTTTTTTAATTATTATACAAAACTTAAGACAATTTTTCTCACATTTGATATTACTTATTGATTTTGTGCATCGAATCGAATTCCCAAAACAGTGGTTAGAATATGAATGTTTTCATTTATAAGTTCCTTGCCTATAGCATAGGATTAAACACTCGTCCATGAATGAGATGTAGCATTGCCTTTGCGTGTAACAAGCTAACTTGATCGAATTTTAACCGTACACTGTTTATTCTCTGAAATGTGTTATTTCTTTTCCAGAACCGTTTAACATCGAAAGTCACTGCACCACAGCATCAGAAGCGCTGTTAGGATCAACCAATCAGAGGAGAAGAATTGTTTTCTTGAACCGGGCCGGCTACCTGGGATACAACCTCAGCCGGGGATTGGCTGAACAAGGTGACCACGTGACCATGGTTGGTGACGCAGACGACAGTTACCTGGCTGCCATAGTAAGAAGACACAGAAACGATTCAGAAAGAATCCCGGGAGGAAAATTTTCACATATCACAGGTAAACTGTGCGACCAAGGCTTCCTGAAGCATGTTTTCAGCTTGTACATACCGACCTACGTGCTGGTTTCACATGTGGACGAATGCGCAACACCGGGTCCAAATAAGGAGGTAGTTAGGAGACTAAGTTGTACAACTAACATACTGGAAGCTGCCAGAAACTTCCAAGGCATACGGGTCGTTACGTTGGGCATAGAGAGCACCCGCCAAGAGGATGATGCTATCTCCGGCGGACCTGTCAAAGAACCCAATACTGGCACTGTCCCTGGTGCTGAAGTATCAATGCTTACACGTGCTGTACATGAAGGCCAGGAAATGGCGTTCAATATCTACAGGAACGTCTATGACTTGACGGTTACAAGTGTAGCCTTGAAAGTGCTGAACGGCGATAAATACGGACTTTGTTCGCTTGGATATCAAAGCGGCAATTACCATCGTCAGTCGGAGTCCTGTGGAACAGCAAAAATGGGTAGTGAGAGTGCGGACAGTTCAAAAGACCTGAGTATTGAAGAAGATGTGAAGAGAGACGTGGTGGCTGAAACTGTTCCAAAGCTGGCGGCAATATTGAGGATAAGACACTTGTGCTTCAATTACAGGATACTTGTAGATTTCTCTGGAAGACGGCACAGACAAGGTGGAGGAAAAGTGGAATTAGCTCAAGGCGACGGCAACGGATACATTCGGAAGAAGAAAATTGCGATTCTCTCCAAAAACAGGATAAAATCACTACATGACGCGCCGAACGGCGTCGTACCTCATATGAACGTCGCCAAATCTGCTCATATCAGCCGAACAAGTCACGGTTGTTCAAATAAGTCTTCTGATGACGCCCTGCGGGGGTCTGTGCATGCAGAGGAAAGAGATACAAATAAGCTACAACTAGATAATGTCAGAAACGAGGTACAACAAACAGGAGACCAGAACGGGAAGAACGTCAACTGTGCAGACAGAAAAGTTAACCTGGTGCTATCCTGTCAGTTTGTGAACTTCAGAAACACCCGGAAGAAAAGCAGCAGGTTTGAGATTACGAAGATGTGGTACTGGGGACTGAAAGATCACGGTTTAAAAGCCGCTGTGCTTCACGGAGGCTTACAGGATTCGTACGTCAAAAGAGTATCTGACAGGAACATCACTTTTCATCGTGTCAACATGAACGAATTCACCAAAAGTGCCAAATTTTTCGCCTTCCTAGAGTACCTATCAGCGCATCCTGATGTCGGAAAAGTAATTCTGACGGACAATTCTGACGTACGGTTTCAAAGAAACCCGTTTGCTCTAATGGATTTGTTGGGCGATCGTTTGTATGTGGGAACAGACGTTGATGTATATCCTAATATGGCGTCCATGGCGTGGTTGACTAGACGCCTGGAAGAATGTTTTGGACATTCTTTCGCCCAGAGCAAGGAATTTCCCACCCTGACACAGATGCCTTATGTCTACAACGCGGGGGCTATAGGTGGCCCGCGCCATCTTGTGATGCTACTTCTGGAGAAATTGACCTTTGTCCTTGATGGGGTCAACCCCAAGGCCAAGAACATTTGCAACATGGCGGCCCTAAACTTGGTGTTGCACAAATATTTTGCTGATAAAGTTTTTACAGGATTTCCATGGAACAGTAGATATCTAAGGAGACAGAAGAATCCAAAGGGAGTTTATGTGATACACAAGTAGCTTGTTGTCGCATATCTGAAACTAGTTACAATCAATCAATGTCGAGGGAAAATATCATACCGTTTTAATCATAAATTACTTTTCATATACATAATACGCTGTCGTTTTTTCTTGATGGATCACGATTTTTATCAAGTACACGTCAAATAAATGTTATTGAACATGTTCCCTGAGCCCTCCAGTTATTTTACATCCGACTGCAATCGTTTTTATATATTATACACCACAATCTCATTGCAGAAATAACAAGTATATTTATAAAACGGTATTGCTAGCTTAAAATGGCCATTCTATATCAATAACAAGGCAAATGCAAACACATTGCGGCACGACTATATATCCAGGCGTATTGCTTTATTTTGATCTTCCAATCTGACATGATGCTTTTTATTTCTCTCGTACTGCTAGGCGATTTTATAGCTATCACTATAAACCTTAAAAGGAAAAGCTGCAAGAATTCCAAAGTCTGGATTCCTCATTAAAACCTGATATCGACCTGTATATATTTATATCTAAGATAGATCTCCAAACATCCAAAGACTTGCCCTGTATATTTGAATGTAAAATACTACTTGAAACGTTATATCAAGGTCAGTGGCTAAAAAAAGCTTAAAAGTACACGTTTCAAAGTACCATATTTTTTAAAGGTTTTGCAGAACTGCAATATACAGATTATTTACATCAAATAAATAACAACAAGAATATAATATCATCGTTTTCATACAGACATAATAGATCAAGGTGTATATAATTTTTTGAGAACTTTAAGCCGGTAAAGCAGCAGTGAATGTCAACAAAAACTGTGACCCGTTCATTGAGTGTGAAAAGTAATAGGCGTACTCGAATCGATCCCTGTACGAGTCAGATAATAACTTCTCTCCCAACAAAACGTTCGAGATGACCTGTAAGGTCACGCGCAACCCTCTTTTGCCTTCGTTTGTAGTTGGAGAAAATCAATAGAATCTCCGTCTATTGTGTGCCACAATTATCACAAATGAATAGCTGATTTGGACTGTATTCAGACAAAGGTAGGCAACAACTGGTAACGGTCTACCCATTACCTTAGATGATTGGCAGAATAAAAGAACAGCCCGTGGCTGTATGGATCTGGAGTCAGGCAATACACAAGGGCGATGCAACTGCGGTCACTGTACTGTGAAGACCTTCTCTGTATGGTAAGAATTTCGTCTTGATATTGTCCCGTTACATTACAGTAATAGAAAAGGTTACCTGGTCACTGAGAGTACGCTGAACAATTCTTTTTTTTTTAATAACAAGAATGATTAATTACACAAAAGCAAGTGGAATCCCCAATGTAGGTTGATAGACATTTCAAGCAATTTCTGAAGTCAATCTAGCTGCGAAAGTAGCTCGCCTGTCTTGATTGAACTGTGAAGGAAAAGGTATCATCTCAATGCAAGTTTGGAATGGTCCTCTAGGCGGATCACGAAAGAAAAACACTGAAAACAAAGTGATATGGTTTTGCCACCATAGAATAAAGCATTAGAAGATATTTCTCCTTCGTAACAGTTCTTCAATGACGATATTTTATAACCATGATAACTTTGTCTTGATGCATATGGCGCTGCAGCAAATGGCATGCCTTCACACTGTAGCTTGCAGTAACGCCATCTATCGATGGACATTAGTATTACAAGGCAATGGGCAGGTCAAAGTACGAAGCACCTGCCATGTAGTCGTCGATATGCTCGGTCACGATGCAAACACTTAAAAACAACTTCGACCGCCACTTTTTTTTCAACATGGGAGATGTTAAGGACGTTGTGTTCAGACTGGGGCTGTTCTGTGTGTTTGTTGTTGTGTGTACCTCGCACCCCACCAAGTACCCGGACGTGGACTTGGAAGTGTACCGAGCCAAGGGCACCCCTCCCCCTTTCCTGTCTTACCACATCCACTGCATGTTTGTAGCCTACAACAATGAGAGTATCGCCGCCGCCCTGAAGCTGATGGACAAGTTCATCCAACACTTCAACCTGACCCACGCCAAGCCGTGTGAGGGACTGTTCCACCAGGGCAGGCTGTGTGTGTTTGATGTTGACTACACTAACACTGGGCCCACTGATCCATTTGTGTCTGCAAACTGGGCAGTTTTCGTCCCCCTGGAATGGTATGCAAAAACTGTGCCGTGGGTGATGCAGAACCGAGGTGATCAGGACATACTGGTACATCCCAACTCCGGGGCGGAGCTCAGTGACCACACCCGCTGGAGTCTCTGGATGGGTGAAAAATGGCCAATCAACTCTGCTTCCTTTACCAACCAGACTGTGTTCTAGGGAAGCATTCTCCCTGAAGCCATTGCAATGGACAACAGTCACCACTGGCCAATAGGAAACTCACAATTAAAATAGAATTAGTCACAGCAATTATATATAAGATCTAATGACATCCTTGTGTCACTTGTAGTCTCTGCATCACAGAATAATTCTAATTTTAACCATGTAAAAGTAACATTTTAAACTTTAAAGTACAAGGGAAGCTTTACCATTGCTGTTAAATGGTATTAAGTTGATTTTAAATTTAAGTAATAATGCTTTTAAAGTTTAAATCATGAAATGTCCACAGCGGTTTTATTGCATTTTCATTGTAATACCATTATACATGTACTACAGAATTATTTCAACACTGAATTTTCAGAAAAAAAAACACAACTACAAAATTTAGTCCTTAAACTAGAGGGTTTAGTGAGCTCATACCTCCATAACATATTTAGAGCCTTTTCAAATTCATGCAAATGACTCTTTTTCAACTACATTTACATATATGGTGATCTTTACCTTTAACGTTGTCACAAATATGTAATTCCCATCATTTACCAGCAAGGACTTGTGGCCTTTTTGCATTAATCATGCAAATTAGGCCATTATTTACATGTTTGGTATCTGTTTAAGTTCCAATGGCCATCAATTATACATGTTGTATGTATTGAAGTCCTATCAAGGAAAACCCTGGAATAATACACAATATCCAAATTAACTATGCACATTTAGTCCTATTTTGCATAATCTGCAATTCATTGTGTACATCATCAGTCTATGAGCTTAACCCACCGAGTTGATGGTGTTAGCCTGCTGATGGTGTGAAGCTGCTGATGGTGTTAGCCTGCTGATGGTGTGAAGCTGCTGATAGTGTTAGCCTGCTGATGTTGTTAAGCTGCTGATGTTGTTAAGCTGCTGATGTTGTTAAGCTGCTGATGGTGTTAAGCTGCTGATGGTGTTAAGCTGCTGATGGTGTTATGCTGCTGATGGTGTTAAGCTGCTGATGGTGTTAGCCTGCTGATTGTGTGAAGCTGCTGATAGTGTTAGCCTGCTGATGTTGTTAAGCTGCTGATGGTGTTAGCCTGCTGATGGTGTTAAGATGCTGATGGTGTTAAGCTGCTGGTTGATGTTTGCAAAGAAGTTACTACGTAGGTTACAAACTCACCGTGTATTTTTGATGTTGCCCTTGAAATTGGCTTGTTTGCCTAATTAATTGTATGCTTTATGGCCTTGTGTTGTTACTATTTTGTATCTGTCTACTTCAATGTGTTTCTTTTTATTATTCTAATTCTCTAATCTTTATTTTTTCAATATGTTGAATATTAGTTTGTTTTAGATGAGATCGAAAAGTACCATATTTTACCTCAATTGCGGATGACAAAAAATAAAAAGGCCACCTTGGAGATTAGTTGTCTATATAACTGTACGGCTATAAATTAACTGTACAGACTTTACTTATGTTAAAAATATAGAATAATAAATGAACTAATTCTGTTTAATCACTCGACATAAGCCATCGACCTGTGAAATCAACATTCAAGACTGACAAGAAGTAGATACTGTGGCGAAAATGAACCATGTATTTCTGCACGGATTGTTTATTCGTTGTGTGGAATCATAGGAACGTTTAGAGAGAGGGTGAACTTTCGTGGGTAAATGCTAGGTGGCGCCACTCTACACATCACCTGCTATCCTGCATATTTGAAGTGAATGAGTATGAAACAAAAGGCCTCAACAGCTTTTAAATTAGTGAAACTATCTATGCTTGTGTAGAAAAAGAGGAAATGAAAGGAAAATTAAACAATTTCTACAACGTGAACGTTTTGAGAAATGTACTCATTGTTTGATCCATACAGTGCATGTGCATGTCAGATCTTCAACGACGGGACCCAGACAAAATACTGCCAGGTATCAGACTTTACTGTATCAGTTTCGTTTTATTGGATAACACAGAGATCATACAGCTGTCCTAACCGTGACTGAGGTTATACCCTCTCCCCAGCCATGATGTTGTAATTCCGATGTAGTGTACTTGTACTATTGTGGTGTACTTTAACTATTGTTAAGTATTTTAACTCCAGGAAGATTAGCAACATACTTGATTTTGTACCAATGTCTTGTGTGTCGCTAATGGAGTTTAAAAGCACATAAAGCACATAAAGCACATGGGCAGAAGTTTGCAGATTGACTATTTGAGCAAATGATAGTCAATAGAGCATGTGCTCAGATCTTTTACAACATTTTACAATCTATGCCTGGACATAATCTCGTTTCGACTAAATTTCCAGGCAATTTGTATATATTCTCACACGAAAACACGAAGGGACGAAGACCATTCGGGTCAAAGTGTAATTGTTTGTTTACAGATGCCACTGGTCCGTCCACGTCAGGTGTTCTTTCATCTGTAACAAGGTGGGGAAAATCTCACCTGGTCAAACTGGTGGCGTCATTTACGTTTTACCTTCTTAAACCACCAGTCAAATACTGTTCGAAAGCCTCCTATTTCTCCGAAAGTCTGCGTTTCTGAAAGTCGAATGAACTGTTTTAAGTTTCTTCATGAAAAAACAGAGACGGCTTTATCCTCCATCCGAATATACTCAGTTGGTTCACCACCTACTACTTTTAGGTCAGAGGTCAATCTCATCATTTCCGCGGAACATCCAACATGGCGCCATCCATTGACGATTTAGTGCAGCGGGTTTCTCTCTACAATCTTCGCCCGTTTCTCTTCCATTTCTACGTGGCGCCGTTTCTGGTCATCTACGCGGCTTGGCTGTACGTCTGGCTGGGAGTTTACGGCGTCGAGGAGTACTTCGAGGCCGGTCTGATCGCGCTAGCGATCATCGGCATCGTGCAGATTTTGGCGTGTCTGTTTTGCCACTGGTCCGTCCACGTCAGGTGTTCTTTCATCTGTAACAAGGTGGGGAAAATCTCACCTGCTTAAACTGGTGGCGTCATTTACGTTTTACCTTCTTGTTCATCTAGTGCGTTTTCGCTCAGAATACTAGAAGTGCGTAAGATGATCGTATGATGCTTATGTCAACATGTAACTTTTCGATCATGGGGGGGGGGGCAACACCATATGTCACAGGTTGGACCATTCCATATTTGTTTGGTAAAAAAAATATTGTACAGGATGCGAGATTTGAGCTCTGTATGTAAGAAAACAGAACAGGATCAAATATATACTGCAGTCATACTTGAATATGATTAATAATGACTTGTAATACCAGGTACAAATATGACAGTCTTGATGTGTTAAATTTAAGGTCCCTGTTAAGCTGAGATGATTTTCATGTCCCATACAGAATTAAGGGACTCCTATTGTAAATAACTATTACTACAAGGCATTGAAATATTAATAGATTGTTTCTGTGCCTAATTTGATTTTCAAACAGACTTGAAAACTTAGCTATCAGAACAAACACCTGTTGTCGTCAGGTTGTTTTAAAAAGTCCTTGATTTGTTGGGCGTAGGAGACTGCCATTTTGATTGTTTTTGCTACGTTTCTTCTTCCTCCTCTTCTCCAAACAGTGACCTCTAACCTGGTCAATGACCTGAACCAGACTGTCTGTTACCATGGTAACTGGTGTTGGGTTACATCATATTGCAATTTTATAGCAGGAGGGGTTTAGACTCCTGTCTGACCACATATATGAATGTGTTTGAGCAAGGAGGTTAACCTCCTTGGTTTGAGTAAGAATTAACAGAGCAGACCATATGCAAAGGTAAACATTATGCATTTGCTTTGCAAATGTTACCTTTCTAGTTTGCTGTTCATTTTCTGTCCACAGGCTTATGATCCCAGTAAGGCCGGGTGGGTAAAGGTTGTCCCCACTCCTAACAACGGATCAGCTGAACTGGTCAGACTGCACCATGACAAGGTAATTATGATAATAAAATCACATCTTGATCTTACCATTCTATTGGTCAGATTCAGGCAGACAAGTGGGTATAGTATCATTGCTTTCCTTTGTGTCCAATACAGTCATCACTTACTAGTACCCCCCTCCCCACCTGTACATTACTTATGCCCCCTTCCCCACTTTTATATTTACACTTACTCACTCACTATCCGGTTTAGCATCTGTTGTTCCCCATCTTCTGAGGGTTAGATGTACTTGCACACTGATGCTGAGGCTTGATGGCAGCCCGCTCTTTGCCTCTATCCTGTGGGTTGATGATTTAAGAAACATTGATCATGCCCCTCTCCCCAACTTCAACAACTACACACAAGAAAAAATTGCTTATGCCCCCCTCCCCATCTACGTTGTATACTACTATACTTAAGAAAACTACACATTTACAGTGGTTTAAAAGAGTCCTAACATGAGTTGCCACCTGTGTTTTTCAGGAAAAGACCTCGGGAGAAGAGCAGTTCTGGTTCAGCTTCCAGAAGATCAAGTACGTGTACGATGCGGAGGAGAAGAAGCAGTTCCGAGCGGTGGAGTTTCCTGTGGACCTGCCGATGAAAACGTACCAGGCCTGCCGCGGGTACCAGGAGGAGGCTGACATCAGCAGGGCCAGCGCCAAATTTGGCAAAAATGAGTACGAATTCAAATGCATTAAACTAGTAATGACCTTCAATTATATGGATGTATGATGATACCTCTCTTATATGTAGTATCAAAGCCTACTTTTGTCCATGTTTGAGAGCGTTACCGGTAAATCAGCATTATAAGGTTATTGCCAGATTTAGGAAATACATAGAGCATACAACACGGTGTATTCCGTATTGCCCGAGGTATTGGCCCGACCGCGAACCGACTCTTGGGAGGGCAGAGACCAAGGGTGATGCGGAATACACCGTGTTGTATGCTATTTATATCATACCCACCTTATAAAACACATCTTTCAAGGTGAAATGAGCGAAAATTTGGTGTCCCTAAACAAAAAAACTGCTACAACATTCATTCCAACGTCCGAATCCTGTATTCGAATTTTCAAAAGCGGCGCACACGGTGTGGTGAAACGCGTTCGAATCATTCTATATGGAAGTCCGGTTTATACACCCGGTCGTACAGGAGAATACAACACGGCCAGGAGCACTGTATCGCCGCCCGGGTATGGTAAAAATTTATGTATCTGTGCTCAATGAAGTTTTAATGTAGGTAAGCCTTTGAGTTTGACTGAATAATTGACTGTTATACTTAACTGTGTTTCCAAGAATGCAAATAACATTGTTCCACTTTCTGTCCCCAGAGTAGAGATGGTTGTTCCAGACTTTGCGGAGCTGTTCAAGGAGAGAGCCACAGCCCCCTTCTTTGTGTTCCAGGTCTTCTGTGTGGGACTGTGGTGTCTGGATGAGTACTGGTACTACAGGTAAGCAATCACTTAGCTTTTAAACCACATTTGACACCTGTACTGTAGTGTTAACAGGTGCCAAATGTGGTTTAAAAGCTAAGAAGTGGTTAAGAAGCCAAGTCAAGACATTAGGACCAAGTCGAAGAGAATTGTAAACATAAAGAAAGTGAAGAAATGATACAAGAAAAGAAATATTCAGTAGTTTGCAGTAAATAACAAACAAGTTGGTCATTACAAAACTACATGTAAATGTTACTCATGTAAGGGCAAGACATTAAAGAAAATGATTTGCTGATCTTATATAATGTTGAATAAAAGCATATGAAGTAGAGTAGGTTTATTCCTCAAGCTAACCGACATCTAGAACACCTCAATTGTCCGTCAGTAAGACATCTGAGCCGCATAGTTCCCATTTAGAACTTAAATTCAGCCTGTTTGTTTAAAAGCTCACATACAATACCATCTTTTTATACAGTGTGTTTTCCATAAAGCTAAGCAGTTTCATTCTGTTACCACTTCAGTATCTTCACCCTGTTCATGCTGGTGGCGTTTGAGGCGACCCTGGTGCAGCAGCAGATGAGAAACATGTCTGAGATCAGGAAGATGGGAAACAAACCTTTCCCTATCCAGGTCTACAGAAACCGCAAGTGGAGACCTATCAACAGTGATGAACTAGTGCCAGGGGACATCTGTTCTATAGGTAACCACAGTCATTCTTCAGTGTACGAAATACTTTTTTGAGCCAGGTTGCCCAGTGGCAACCTAGGATGAAAGCTAGGTTGCCCATCAAAATTCCAGGTTGCCCCAAATTTCAACTCTTCTACATTGTGATTAACTTTGTTAGAATACAATGTGCATTTTTTAAATTTACATTTCTGACACAGAGTTGTTTCCCCTTACCTGATGTGATGAGCTCTCCCATGGGAACTTCTCAATAAACAGTTCCCAATGGAAGAAAGTGGCATCCTTACCACAAAATTTAGGTAGTGCAACGACAGAGTTCTCAACTCGGAATCAAGAGGTCCCGGGTTCGAGTCCTGACATGTCACTGACCTTGTGCCCTTGGGAAAGGTCTTTACACGACTTTCCTCACTTGACTCAGGTGTAAATGAGTACTATGTGTTAGGTGTGCACGCTACCAGCATACTTGCTGCCTAGTGCACACTTTGTATTGTCATGTTACAATTTCTGAACAAAACAAAACAAAAAACAAAACAAAACTCCTGGGTGTAGAAATAGGTTGCACCAAGCAAAATATGGTTGCACGGTGCAACTGGGCAACCTAGTATTTTGCACACTGTTCTTTCAAACATTCATTCTCTCTTAAATTTTATTCCTCCTTTGGGAGAGCATAAAATCACATACTATATAAAATGATTGGCTATATGAAATACAGTCATACATGAAATTATAATATACTCAATTCTTACGAACGATTTAGCACATAAACAGCGATTGACTTCTGCAGTTACTCGGAAACCCTAGTGCTGCTGCAGTACATGGCACTCCAAGAAAACAGCTTGTTTTTAAACACCTGACTGTATAAAATGTATAAAAGAAAAAATGGTTTGAACTGCTATGTTTCCTTGCCCCATTTTACCATTAGCTCTTTGGTAATGCTTTGGAATCAAAATTGCTGCTGGGTCAATGTAACTTGGGAATCGTAAGCTAAGTAGCAATAAGGATTTAATGATGTAGTTTTGTTTTCATGTGTTCCTAGGACGTTCTCAACATGACAACCCTGTACCTTGTGACCTGTTACTGCTGAGAGGTCCGTGTATCGTGGATGAGGCAATGTTGACTGGGGAGTCTGTGCCACAGATGAAGGTATTACACCTTTATATCATACCCGGGCGGCGATACAGTGCTCCCCGCCGTGTTGTATTCTCCTGTACGACCGGGTGTATAAACCGGGCTTCCATAGAACGATTCGAACGCGTTTCGCCCCAACCGTGTGCGCCGCTTTCGAAAATTTGAATACAGGATTCGGACGTTGTAATGGATGTTGTAGCAGTTTTTTGTTTAGGGACACCAAATTTTCGCCCATTTCGCCTTGAAAGACGTGTTTTCTAAGGTGGGTATGATATAAATAGCATACAACACGGTGTATTCCGCATCATCCTTGGTCTCGGCCCGACCGCGAGCCGAAACCTCGGGCAATACGGAATACACCATGTTGTATGCTCTATATACCAACTAACTATGCATGGTACATGTAGAACCATGCTACTGAAGACATTATCATTTAATAATGTACTTATAACACACCCTGATGACTGTACCATACGATAGCCAAGTAACCAAGTATTGTTGATTGACAGGAGCCTGTGGAAAGCCTGGAGCCAGACTATGTTCTAGACCCTGAGGTAGATGGAAAATTGCACATCATCTTTGGTGGCACCAAGGTGGTCCAACACACCCCACCCGGCAAAACTGCAGCTGGGCTGAAAGGTGGGGTTCAAAATTCTTCTTTCGATGTCTGATACTGTTTCTTTTACTTAAATGACTGCTACATTCTCTTGAAAGAGTTCCTACTACTCAGCGTGTGAAATATTAGGTTGCCCAGTTGCCCTGTGCAACCATATTCTGCTTGGTGCAACCTATTTCTACACCCAGGTAGCTCAGTGCACTACCTAAATTTTGTGGTAAGGATGCCCCTTTCTTCCATTGTTAACTGTTTATTGAGAAGTTCCCATGGAAGAGCTTGTCACTTCAGGTAATTATAAGGGGAAACAACTCTGTGTCAGAAATGTATAGATTCACATTGCATTCTAACAAAGTTAATCATAATGTAGAAGAGTTTAAATTCGGGGCAACCGTGAATTTTGATGGGCAACCTAGCTTTCATTCTAGGTTGCCACTGGGCAACCTGGCTCAAAAAAGTATTTCGTACACTGCTACTGTACAGTTGTTTTATGTGAAATAGCATAGTCTGCTTGGTGCTATTGCTGTATGAATACTATACCCACCCACATGTAATGCGATTCATCCACAATGTAGGTGATTAAAGATGGTCACTGTTGATTTCATTTCCAGCTCCTGACAATGGCTGTATTGCTTATGTGCTGAGAACAGGGTTTAACACCTCCCAGGTAAGTAAAAAACCTTTCTTAATTCTACTTTGAATATGATGTTCTATGAGTTTTGGTCGTTTTAGATCCGGTACTAAGAAAAGTATATATTTTTAATTTGTCCAACAGGGTAAGCTGTTAAGAACCATCCTTTTCGGAGTAAAGCGAGTGACAGCCAACAACCTGGAGACTTTCTTCTTCATCCTGTTCCTACTGGTCTTCGCAATTGCTGCAGCTTCCTACGTGTGGATCAAAGGTCAGTTTTGAGTTATGTAGGATCAGCGTGCGAAATACTAGGTTGCCCAGTTGCACCGTGCAACCATATTTTGCTGGGTGCAACCTATTTCTACAGCAAGGTAGCTCAGTGCACTACCTAAATTTTGTGGTAAGGATGCCCCTTTCTTCCATTGGGAACTGTTTATTGAGAAGTTCCCAATGGAAGAGCTCATCACTTCAGGTAGGGGGGAACAACTCTGTGTCAGAAATGTATAAATGCACATTGCATTCTAACAAAGTTAATCACAATGTAGAATATAAAAGAGTTTTTGGGGCAACCTGGAATTTTGATGGGCGCGGGCAACCTAGCTTTCATCCTAGGTTGCCACTTGGCAACCTGGCTCAAAAAAGTATTTCGTACACTGAGGATTCTACATAAAATCAGTGTGTTGTAAACATTTTATGTCCTTTAAAGATAGGAACCCCATAAAAGGTATTGGACACCCTAACTAGAGAGCCCATGCTGAGGTCACCTGCAGTGGTAAAAGACAGTTGACAGTCCTTTTTGTTTTAGCTGTTAAAAACTCTAGCTTTGTAAAGCATCTATGCAGGTATTCCATTATGTGATTAGACGTAAGACAGATTAAGGGAACCAGTGGGTCTTTTCCTTTTCCTTACATGTTAAAGTTGTGTAAGACTCAGGCAACTTCTTTCCTCTCTGCCAGGTACTGAGGACCCCAAGAGGAACAGGTACAAGTTGTTCCTGGAGTGCACCTTGATCCTGACCTCAGTGGTTCCACCTGAACTGCCTATTGAACTGTCACTGGCCGTCAACACGTCTCTACTGGCACTCTCTAAACTATGTAAGTACTGGCACATGCTATATGCATTTTTATGTGTCGTCGTTCAGTGTCTGCTGCCATGTTGGTGATTCTATTTGCATTTCAGTGAATCATAGCTCAAGTGTTTTAGGACACTGGAAGATCTTTCGACCCTCTCAAATAGCCACTATTAAATGTCTACAGTTCAGAAGAATACTTAAAAACTTGTAGATAAAACACAAAAATTCTGTGTACACTTGAGCTACATTTTTGCCATTGAAATGCAACTAGGGGACACCAACATGGCAGTCAGCATCTGCCTGCTTCATTGATATGTAAGTGAGTGAAAATGGTTTATAGGGCCTCACAAATTAGATGTAAAGTATTGTATCTGAAGGTGCACTTCAATACTTTTAACCTTCTCCCTTCTGCCTAATAGAGAATTGGAAGCCAAACTGCTACTTCAGTATGCTAAAGCAAAGGTTAAAAAAACTGTACCCTACAGTGTACAAAATACTTTTTTGAGCCAGGTTGCCCAGTGGCAACCTAGGATGAAAGCTAGGTTGCCCATCAAAATTCCAGGTTGCCCCAAATTTAAACTCTTCTACATTATGATTAACTTTGTTAGAATGCAATGTGAATTTATACATTTCTGACACAGAGTTGTTTCCCCTTTCCTGAAGTGATGAGCTCTTCCATAGGAACTTCTCAATAAACAGTTCTCAATGGAAGAAAGGGGCATCCTTACCACAAAATTTAGGTAGTGCACTGGGCTACCTGGGTGTAGAAATAGGTTGTACCAAGCAAAATATGGTTGCACGGTGCAACTGGGCAACCTAGTATTTCACACCCTGTGTAAGTGAGAGAAAATGGTTTATAGGGCCTCACAAATTGGATGTAAAGTATTGTATCTAAAAGGTGCACTTCAATACTTTTAACCTTCTCCCTTCTGTCTAATAGAGAATTGGAAGCCAAACTGCTACTTCAGTATGCTAAAGCAAAGGTTAAAAAAACTGTACCCTACAGTGTACAAAATACTTTTTTTGAGCCAGGTTGCCCAGTGGCAACCTAGGATGAAAGCTAGGTTGCCCATCAAAATTCCAGGTTGCCCCAAATTTAAACTCTTCTACATTATGATTAACTTTGTTAGAATGCAATGTGAATTTATACATTTCTGACACAGTGTTGTTTCCCCTTTCCTGATTTGATGAGCTCTTCCATAGGAACTTCTCAATAAACAGTTCTCATGATCAATGGAAGAAAGGGCATCCTTACCACAAAATTTAGGTAGTGCACTGGGCTACCTGGGTGTAAAAATAGGTTGCACCAAGCAAAATATGGTTGCACGGTACAACTGGGCAACCTAGTATTCTGTACGCTGCCCTAGTAACCACACTACCACAAGTTTATCCTGAATGTTCCTTGTTGTTTTCAGATGTGTTCTGTACAGAGCCCTTCAGGATCCCATTTGCAGGGAAGGTTGACATCTGTTGTTTTGACAAGACTGGGACCCTGACGTCCGACAAGCTGACTGTGGAGGGGGTGGCAGGACTAGAGTAAGGAACCCTGTACTGTTTGCGTTCATTGGAGTGTAGGGTTCTCATGAGACAATCTCAAAAACATTCGACTTCTTGATAACTCCTTAGATACATGTTTGTACATATAGAATACAACACGGTGTATTCCGTATTGCCTGAGACCGAGGGCGATGCGGAATACACCGTGTTGTATTCTATTTATATCATACCCACCCTAGAAAACACATCTTTCAATGCCAAATAAGCGAAAATTTGGTGTCCCTAAACAAAAAAACTGCAACAACATCAATTCCAACGTCCGAATCCTGTATTCGAATTTTCGAAAGCGGTGCACACGGTTGGGGCGAAACGCGTTCGAATCGTTCTATGGAAGCCCGGTTTATACGCCGGTCGTACAGTGAAATACAACACGGCCGGGAGCACTGTATCGCTGCCCGGGTATGATATAAATGTATGTTCATCATTGCTTGTATGGACTGTGCCACATGTACTCCAGGCAAGAGGATGTGGTCCCAAATATGACTGAAACCATTCAGTGTTTGACAGCATGTTAAGATTAAAGAAGACAGTTATCTTATTTTTTATGGAGTAACATATGAAAGCTTGCACAGTAATTACACCTACTATTTTGAAATCCATAAAGGCTAGACGACATTTGCCATGGCAAAGGGGTTTATAATTTGTTTATTTTGTAAATATATGAGGTACAAGAACTCAGTTACATACACTCATAGACACTCTCTCCCTCCCTGTTCCCTATACAGAGGGAAGGAGAAGGTGTGTCCCATCTCGGAGGTTCCCCTGGAGACAGTCCAGGTCCTGGCCTCCTGTCACTCACACACACACACACTCACACACACACACACACACTCACTCACTCACTCTCCCACCCTGTTCCCTGTACAGAGGAAAGGAGAAGGTGTGTCCCATCTCGGAGGTTCCCCTGGAGACGGTCCAGGTGCTGGCCTCCTGTCACTCACACACACACACACTCACACACACACACACACTCACACACTTACTCACTCACCCTCCCACCCTGTTCCCTGTACAGAGGAAAGGAGAAGGTGTGTCCCATCTCGGAGGTTCCCCTGGAGACGGTCCAGGTGCTGGCCTCCTGTCACTCTGTGGTGCAGATGGAGGACGGGTTAGTGGGAGACCCCCTGGAGAAGGCCACCCTAACTGCAGTGGAATACAACCTCACCAAAGGTAGGTGTGGGTGGGGAAAAAGGAATAATTTTCTTTGTCAATGCAGGACTTTTGACGTACAGTTCTGAGTCGTAAACAGTAAGCTAAGCAATTAACCACATAACCTGTTTGATGCAGATCTGATATCATCGTGGTATGTTCTATGATAGTTGAATGACTAATTTGCAATATGGCATACAGAAAGCTTCCAATTGTCTGTAGAAAAAATTTATGTATGTCAGCATTAGATGGTGGTAATAAATTTGTTATTTATGTCATACCTGGGCCATGATAACATTTGATACACACAGGCCACGAACAGTTGTCACACAGGCTTCCAAATGTTCCACAGAATAATTTGAATGTGTCGAGTGATCCAACCCATGATCAGGCTAATACCTTAAGTGACACTCCATGTTGTATTCTATATTTATCTGTGAACACATCTCTGATCCTCCGTAGGTGATGCCGTGATCCCGCCGCGTGGAACCCCGGGGAAGGCGATGAAGATCATGCAGCGTTTCCACTTCTCCAGCGCGCTGAAGCGGATGTCGGTCATCACGTCCCAGGAGCAGCAGGGCTCGGTGGAGAACCTGTACATGGCCATGGTCAAGGGCGCGCCCGAGACGCTACGGGCCATGGTGAGAGCCTAATGGAGGATGTCTGTGGGGGGATGCTTGTAAAATACAGTCAAACCTGGTCTCAACAACCACTCAATGGACTGAGGAAAAGTGATTGCTAATGGCTGCGTCACATTGTCGACGAGCTTCGGCCGTATTTGTTGATCGCCGAAGGGTTGCCCAATTTTAGATCGACCGAGGATCGCGCATATTTTTGGCTTGAAAATCGTCCCCGTCACATGGAGCGAGGCTCGGGCGATCGCTTGCATGAGAATACATCTATGACCTCAAAAATCGGGCGACTAGTCGCTGATGTTTAGAATACTTTTCACTTGTCAGCGAGCTTTGGCCGACTTCTAAAAATCACCGGCAATCCCTAAAATCCGCGCGATGCTCGACGAAACATCGGGCGTACTACTGCCGTAAATGTCGTTTAGAGCTCGCCGACTCGTCGATTTTCGCGCAATGTGACGGCCCCTTAGGGAGGAGTGGTTGCTCCAGACAGGGTTGTTTGGATTAGTTTTAATGTGGACGGGACTGCTTGTGACTTGGTGCACCTGGTTTGACTCTACCATGATTGTGTAGACAGCACTCAGAGAGTGTAAATTTTTTTCTAAGCATAGTTTTTCAATATGATTTTCATGCTTGTAGTGGTAGGGGGATTACCTTTAAGTTAACAGTTATTTTTCCTTATAGAAAATATAGAAAAGTAGCAAACCTATGAAATGTTTTAAATATGAATTCGTATTGTGTTTTCTGCTGTCGTAGTTCCTTCTGTATCTGTATCAGTATAGCTGGTATAACCGCCCTTTGGCATAACACACCAGCTCCTTGTATGTCTACCAAAGTTCTATCTGGCTCTGTTTGTGTTGTTCTAGTATTCCAGTGTCCCAGACAATTATGATGAGGTACACCAGGAGATGTCCAGACAAGGCGCCCGTGTGCTGGCACTGGGGTACAAGAAACTGGGCACTATGGCCGCACAACAGGTAAGGAAAGGAGACAAAACACTGCCAGATACAGGCTTGTTCTGGTACATGATTTGAACCTGCCTTGATTATCATGACTCTGATAAGCACGTCGGCAGAACGTACTGCGCCTGCACAAAACCTGGATTTTCGCTGGATTTTTGGTCAACGTTGCATCAGAATTTTGCCTGTTGCAGACCATATCTTTTTCTACACAACATTTGAAAACTACAGATGGGATGTCATTCTTATATATGCGAATTCGACCTTATATGAGACTTTCTGCCGAAGTGCTATGCACATACATTACGGGTTTGGTGCAGGCGCAGTGCGTTCTGCTGACGTGCTACTCTGATATGAAGTGGAAAAGGACTTGAAATTTTCACCAGCTAAGCCAAGCCAAGTGACAACAGCTAACCAGGTGTTAATCTGGCTGATGATGATGTTTGTTTGTGTTTAGCTGCGTGACCTGACCAGAGATGATGTAGAGAAGGACCTACAGTTTGCAGGGTTTGTCATCATCTCCTGTCCTCTCAAGGCCGACTCCAAGGCTACAGTGAAGGAGATTATACATGCCTCCCACCATGTAAGTACACACATACCTCCCACCATGTAAGTACACACATACCTCCCACTATGTAAGTACACACATGCCTCCCACCATGTAAGTACACACATGCCTCCCACCATGTAAGTACACACATGCCTCCCACCATGTAAGTACACACATGCCTCCCACCATGTAAGTACACACATGCCTCCCACCATGTAAGTACACACATGCCTCCCACCATGTAAGTACACACATGCCTCCCACCATGTAAGTACACACATGCCTCCCACCATGTAAGTATACACATGCTTCCCACCATGTAAGTACACACATGCCTTCCACCATGTAAGTACACACATGCCTCCCACCATGTAAGTACACACATGCCTTCCACCATGTAAGTACACACATGCCTCCCACCATGTAAGTACACACATGCCTTCCACCATGTAAGTACACACATGCCTTCCACCATGTAAGTACACACATGCCTCCCACCATGTAAGTACACACATGCCTCCCACCATGTAAGTATACACATGCTTCCCACCATGTAAGTACACACATGCCTTCCACCATGTAAGTACACACATGCCTCCCACCATGTAAGTACACACATGCCTCCCACCATGTAATAAACAGGCATACATGTAGGTGTGTCCTTTGAACTAAAGTAAGGTCCAGTAGGTTCTATGTTTATGCTTGTATTTTCGTGTAGGTAAGGGCGGTGCTAGGGACATTTCTCTATATATTATAATGGTTAAAAATTGTTTTAAAATTCTTTTATTTAGAGCCAGAATTTTCCCAAATCTAATTACATATTCCTTCAGTTCTCACCTAACAAAAACTAACGCCAAGTTATTTTGATAACAAACCAGTAAACCAAGTAAAAATCATACCTCCTTTATCAGCATTACATATCATTGTAATACAAAATTGCCAACCTGTTCATTGTTCCAGTACAGTAATGAATGACCTGTTGTTTTCTCACCTGCCCAGGTGTGCATGATCACAGGTGATAACCCCCTGACAGCCTGCCATGTTGCCAGGGAGCTGCGCTTCACCAGGTGTTCCAAGACCCTCGTACTCACCCCACCTGTCGACCAAGGTGGGTCTAACAGTTACTACAATAACATGTAGTCCCAAGATCGTGCCATGTATACAGCATACAACACGGTGTATTCCGTATTGCCCGAGGTATCGGCCCGACCGCGATCCAACTCGCGGGAGGGCCGAGACTGAGGGTGATGCGGAATACACCGTGTTGTATGCTCTTTATATCACACCCACCTTAGAAAACATGTCTTTCAAGGCGAAATGAGCGAAAATTTGGTGTCCCTAAACAAAAAAAACTGCTACAACATCCATTCCAACGTCCGAATCCTGTATTCGAAAGCGGCGCACACGGTTGGGGCGAAATGCGTTCGAATCGTTCTATGGAAGCCCGGTTTATACACCCGTGTTGTACATACAACACGGCCGGGAGCACTGTATCGCCGCTCGGGTATGATATAAAAATGGCTATGTAGCTAACCAACATCTTTTACACCACAGTTGTCTCTCATTAGTAAGACATCTGGAGCTGCATAGTTCCCGTTTAGAACTTTTATTCAGCCTGTCACAACCAATTTCACCCTATGGTCTTCTTCAAGTGTACGGAGGCTAAATTGGCACTGCCGCACAAGTTCATGAAGTTCTCACTTCTATACATGTACCTTTCCAGTGCACATATACACTACAGGTTGTAATGCTCTGACCTACGATAAGGAAAAATCTCTACAACAGGTATGGCAATTTTGCCATGTTACATAGTTGATAGGTATTTCTGTAAACATGTTTTTAGTGAAAGTGTTATGTATCATCATCTTGCGATCTCCTAGATTCTGAGTGGCATTGGCTGTCTGTGGACGAAAAGGTCACCCTTCCCATGGTGCCACGGGAGGGGGCCAAGGAGCTGATTGGCAAATACGACCTTTGTCTTACAGGAGAGGTCAGTGGTCTGATATCTGTATCTGTATAGCCGGTATAACCGCCCTTCGGCGTAACACACCAGCTTTGCAGGCACGCGGCGCGGCGGCAGCTGGCTATATTACACCGAACAAGCTGTTACACCCAACCTTTGAACGTCTAACTCTAGACATTGTTTAAAGCTATCTAGTGACGATGCCCCTATCTACGATTGTTCTAGGAAAAAAAGAGTTTTTTAACACCTCAATCCTTGCTTGATGGCTCTGGTACTTGAAGGCATGACTATTTCTTGTTCTTTTCTGAGCTGGTATTAGGTACTTGGTAGTTGGTACATCCACCAGTTTATAAGTCATTTTGTATATGAAAGCCTAAATATTAACGTCCGTAAGAGATCACAGAATCAGTTTCTAGCAGTTGTATTTGGTCTGTCTCAAAATTCCTTGGTCATTGTTGGTGCTGATTTATACATGTACATTTTGTATTTCCCATTAATATTTCTCCTCTCCTAATACATGTATTTCAAATTCTGCTCATTGTTTATTGATTTCTGTACTGTTGTTGATGATATGTGTTTGACTTGTTTTTCAGGCCCTGACCCAGCTTAAAGCTGTGAATGAGAAGTTTTTCCAGAAGATTTTACCTCATGTCAAAGTGTTTGCAAGAGTTGCCCCCAAACAGAAGGTCAGTAGCATTTTTTATCATCCTTTACCCTGTAAAGAATGAACTTTTTGGCGACGTCTCAGGGAGGAGCCTAATGGTACAGTATTGTGTGCAATTCGCAAGAATTCTAGGAATCGTACAGGCATTTTGTCCACAGGAATGGAATGTCCACAGGCATGTGACCCACATCTATGCTCACATTCCTGGAAACCTTTGGGACTCTGCTTTGGGAAGACCTCTATCTCCCGGATGCCCTACTTTCTGTGACCTCGGGGCTCATTCACTATACACTTAGGGGAGGAGTGCACTGTATCTGTATAGGTACCAAGTCTTCCTCAAAATCATGAGATGATGGCAGGGCCGCAGTGCCATTGCAAACAATAACCCTAACAGCAACCACCGTCGCCATGGCAATGTATGTTTTCATTGCCAGTCTTGTTTGTAATGTTTACAATGAATCAGTAACACCCAAGGAGGTTGAACACTTATGTTTTGATGAGAAGTTAATTTTTGTATTTGTTCAATTTCATAGCACTTATTTTTATGTAATGACAAATGTTGTGTTGTTTTCAGGAGTATGTGATCACCACACTGAAGAGCTTAGGCTACACCACACTCATGTGTGGGGATGGGACGAACGACGTCGGGGCACTCAAACATGCACATGTTGGTAAGGGACAAAACAGTTCCTACAGAATCTGATGTAGTATGTAGTTTTGAAATGTTTTTATTCGTCTGCTTGTCTTATCTTTGATAACCTTTCTTTTTGAAATGTTTTTGTAAATTTGTTAAATCTACTACCCCAGGTGTGGCCCTCTTGTCTAACGCACCTGAGAGGATGCCAGAAAGAGCACGAAAGGAGGACAAAGAAAAGGTAGGCTGAAATTGTTGTGATTTTTCCAGTAATAACATCAAACTAAAATCACAGTGATGATTTTACAATGTTGAGTTTGCAACAAGTGACATGTGAAAATGAGAACTATACTTTTGGGGTGAATATGACCGTATACGTGAAAGTTTTCTTCCTTCATTGTGCAGGAACCAAAGGACAATAAACCACCAAACAACAAGCTGCACCACCCTCAGTCAGCACCTAGGGGGAGCAGCAGAGCTGCCAAGAACAGAGCTATAGCCAGAGGAGAAAACTTAGCAGGAAGCAAGGTACAGCTTATATGTGTTGTCTTACATTTTAGGACCTTCTAGTCTAGTACACATATGATGACAGTCCATACATTTTGTTTGTTTTATAAGAAATCCCACCGCCGACACCAATGTTATAAAGATGCAAGGCACAAAAATGTCTGCTCTCTGTTAAGAAGACTTGGGATGAAATCACTTCGTTCAAAAGTACAAAAGTATTGAATGATATTAATCGTCTGTCACTTGTTAAGTATGAAATCTTAGAATATTCAGTCCCAACACGTGTAATACTGTTCAAATTGTACTTTCCAAATGTCGTTAAAGTTTTTTTGTGTGTGATTTTTTTTCTTCTCCAGAGCGCTCAGATGCAGAAAAAGCTAGAACAGATGCTGAAGGAGATAGATGAACAGGAGGCTGCTGCAGTCGTCAAGTTAGGAGATGCCAGCATAGCCTCTCCCTTCACTTATAAACTGTCCAGTATACAATGTGGTAAGGGGCCTTTTGTTAAATTTGTGATATGTCTTTTAACATCTAGTATCAAGACACTGACCAGTCGACAACAATTCAAAAAGGCTATCCACCAGTTGTACATATTATTAAGTTAAGTTGTATATATTGAGTTAAGTCATGATTGTTTTGTTTAACTTGTATATAATCTGTGGTGATTATGTATGTCATGTTCTCTTAATGTCAGTACGTTTGTACGTTTTAAATGTTTGAGCCCTGGAAGATTAGTCATTGACTAAAGGGCATCGAAATAAAAGGAATAAACGAACGAACATCAACAGTCGTTTTTGCATATGATACAGCATGGATACATGTACAATATCATGTATATATTGACGATAAATTCTGGCTATGGCAGAAATATATCTGTGTGCGTGATACATGTTGTAATCAATTTTAAAAGACGTAGCTTATGTTATTTTTTTATACCTACAATGAACAATGAGCAGATGTTTTAAACAGGCCCAGCCCAAGCTTTTGTAAAATCTTCAAGACAATCAACCTGTCCTTGGTCTGCTTTAAATTTGTCTTGAAATTTACTACCGGGTACCGACTTCAATCTAAAAAATCCCCTTCTAAGACACAAGTGTTGTTGACCTTTATTTGTTGTTGTTGTTGTTGTTGTTCAGAATTGTAACATGACAATACAAAGGGTGCACTAGGCAGCAAGTATGCTGATAGCTAGCGTGCACACCTAACACAGAATACTCATTTACACCTGAATCAAGTGAGGAAAGTCATGTAAAGTGCCTTTCCCAAGGGCACAAGATCGGTGGCATGTCAGGACTCGAACCCGGGGCCTCTTGGTTCCGAGTTGAGTACTCTGTCGTTGCGCCACAGGACCCCACAATGAACCTACAATGAACAATGAGCAGATGTTTTAAACAGGCCCAGCCCAAGCTTATGTAAAATCTTCAAGACAATCAACCTGTCCTTTGTCTGCTTCAAATTTGTCTTGAAATTTACTACCGGGTACCAACTTCAATCTAAAAAATCCCCTTCTAAGACACAAGTGTTGTTGACCTTTTTTTTGATATATCGTTTATTAATTTATAATTATACATGTATAATTGATCTCCTATATCATATGTTCTTTATTTCCTGTCCAGTATGTCATATCATCAAGCAGGGTCGCTGTACACTGGTGACGACATTACAGATGTTTAAGATCCTGGCACTGAACGCGTTGATCCTAGCGTACAGTCAGAGCGTGCTGTATCTAGACGGGATCAAGTTCAGCGACGGACAGGCCACCTTACAGGGACTGCTCTTAGCAGGCTGCTTTCTCTTCATCTCAAGGTCAAAGGTACACAACACTACATGTATATTCTTTTAGTAGATTTCTTATTTACAGATGCCAATCTACAAAATCCTCCCAGTGCAATCCTGTGATATTACTGTAATTTAGGGATCCATTCTCTGGAGGCAATGTACGATTCTTCTGGGTGAATCAAGATGTTGCCAGCTGGAGTTAAGATGCTTTTATACAATTTTTAGATGGATTCCTTTCAAGTTGGATTTGAAACTTCTATGCCTTGATTGTTTAACAACAAAACCTCTTTGTAACCATTCATTATTCTATTCATATATAAAAGAGGAAAGGAGTCATTTGTATATTTCACCAACAGGATGATTGAAATGTTTCTTTGTAATCTTTCATAGACATTCTGATATTTTTCTGTCCCTCCTACAGCCTTTAAAGATCCTATCTAAGCAGCGCCCCCTACCAAACATCTTCAACCTGTACACCATCCTGACAGTGCTGTGCCAGTTTGCAGTTCACTTCTGTTGTCTGGTGTTCCTTAAACAGGAGGCACAGAGACTGCAGCCCAGGTACGACAGCAACAACAACACTTTAGTTATTCCACTTCAGAAACCTAGCACAGAATGGGAGTATCATCATAAATTTCACAACTGAGTTCTCCTACTTCATTTCAAATGTATAGTAAACTAGTTTACAAGTATTTTCATTACCTGTTTAATTCAACGTTGTTTTGTAACAGCATTATGTTATATTTATATTTTGTTTAGGGTAGGCCCTAGATAAGCCTTTTAGGTTTCAGGCCTCCCCTGCATGTTGGTTATTGTCACTATTTCATTGTTTTTTATGTTATTTCTTTATGTGCGAACAACAAATAAACAAATACTACAGGCGCTTTGTATAGATATTAGACATTTCCAAACACAAAGAAGCAATAGGTAATTCTTTTTTGTTTGGTACCTACCTACTCTTATATCTAATATAGTATATGTAAAGATGACAGAACAGCTTCAAGAATTACATATATTTTGACCAGTGAATCAAGTCTTAAATCTTACTGTTTTAACAAAAGTTGTCTCAAGCAATGTTCAACTTGTGTTCTACACAGGACAGAGGAGTATGTTGACCTTGAAAAGGACTTTGAGCCCAGCGTGTTGAACAGCACGGTGTACCTCATCAGTATGATGATGCAGGTCAACACGTTCGCTGTCAACTACAAGGTCAGTGGGACAGCTCACTAGCACTGTTTCTCCATCGTCCTACCTTAGTTACATCAAGCTTTTTTTCTACATGTTTTGTCGGAGTTTTGAAACCTTTTACATGATATAAACAACTTACAGGTGTTTAGTTTTTTGTTGTCAGAAATGTTACTCACTTTTGAAATGTTATGTTTTCTTTTGATCTTCTTGAGTAAATACTTTAATATGTGACAACTTCAACTTAACAGTGTTTTATTTGACTTGTCCTGACATTGTATTTCGTTGTTGTACAGGGCCATCCGTTCATGGAGTCGTTACGTGAGAACAAGGCTCTCCTGTACAGCCTGTTCTTCTCCATCATCTCACTAGCAGCCCTCACCATGGGGCTGGTGCCGGAAGTAGCACAGCAGTTTGAGATCGTAGACTTCCCAGATGAGGTAGGCAATACAATAAGACTCTTAAGTCTCATCTGCAATGCAGCACTCTTGCTGTCTACCAAGTATCTTCTAATATGTATGTGTTGTATCTGAATAGATTTTTTTTCAGTAATTTATCATGTACATGTAGAAAGAAACTGATGTTACACTATCAGTAATTGTTTCAGTACATGGTTCCTAAAGATATTGTCATCCTCTTTTATTCCTCATAAAAAATGAAGACTCTGAAGACAACACTTTTCATACTTAACCATGAGTAACACTGGATATTTTAAAGTACAGTAACATTGACATTGACGTATGCACTGTTGTGATACATAATTTCTTTTCTCCTCATCCATAGTACCGAATGCTGCTGCTCCAGGTCTTTGCTGCCAATTTTGTTGGGGCCTTCCTAATCGACAGAGTTCTGCAGTTTATACTGGGTTATGCCACGCTCAGATCCAATTGAGAAACAACAATCTACACATAACTGACAGCTACAACTGAACTGCTTCATGTCCTAGGTGTTACAGTAAACTGTTGCAGAATTAGACCTTCAGCAGCAGCTTAGCAATTTTGCCCTACTGCAAATACTTGCTTTTCAAATGCAATGGAACAGATTTCTTCTCATAGTCGTCTCAAGTGCTTGGGAAAAAATAGGCAAAAACAATTTTGTAGCACTTTAATGTCAATTGTTTTGTACCAATGAATGAATGAATTTTATGAAATTGATCTTTCTTGTGCAGTATGTAAAGAACAGTGAACAAAATAGCATTATGTTCTAACAAACATTAACACTTTATAGTGAATGGATAGTTTCATGAAGATGTAAATTTCCCACCAGTTGTTAGAAGACTTAGTGAAGATTGAAAGATTTTGTTCGAAAAAGGTGGACCTTGAATCGTAACTGTGTCTTACAGGCATGTATCATAATATGACAAGTGAGTTTCTGAAAAAAAGAAGATATTTAAGCATTGTTGCAGTGTAAAAGCAAAGATCCACTCCAGTCTGTGAATGTTAGACTATCTTCAATGTCATATTGCACTGCCATATTGCAACATAGAGTTTACAAATGTATATCTGAAAGCTGCTGTTGCCTTATTGATTGATGTACATGCATATCGATCATTGGTCTAAAAAAAGCTTAAGTTTAGCAAATCTAAAAGTCAACTGTTACAACCAAACCTCCAGTAGTTGACAAAAAAAACTGACTCAAATTGTCTGGAATATATGTAGGGTCTTAATAACAACACATCAGAAAGTAATTCTATGTGATGATCAAGATATGAAATCACCTTAGGTGAGCGACTGAAAAGATGATAGAATGAGCTGACATTCCAAGCAGAGTTGTATGACAAGCAGCCAGCAGTTGTACAGTATTTATACTTAGTTGTGTTAGCATCGGTAGTACCAGGGGCTTTTCTTGAAAGATGTGAAATTATTTCTTACAAACTTATTTCTCGCTGTAAGCCATGGAATATGAAATGAAATGAAGTAACAAAAGGTATTGTCTTGTCTGTTTTTCCTTCTTACTTCCCATTGATACAAACTTAAAGGCATTGGTGACTACATAGTGTTAACCCTTCCGGTTATTCATTTAGCGTATTAAATTTGATTAAACAGTATTGAATTTGGAGAGAGTCAACCTGTATGGTAGCTTAGATAGCATTCAGGGCAATCTACAACGCAATCTTCCTCAGATGACTCCCCAATCTTTCAGCTGCTGTATAATCAGCAGCAGGTCTTGTTTTTGACTGGGAAGTAGACCTTTCACGTACACGATCCGTTCGTACACAGCGAACGGAAAGTCAGCTCGGAAGTCTGCCTCCAACTGCTCCAGTGTGTACAGCTGCAGACCGACAGCTCCTGTTGGTAAACAAGATGACTGCATGATGACTGTGCAAGTTCATAAAGACTGTCATCTATTTCTCTATGCTGATTTTGTTTCAAGTTTCTGTCATAATTTCAGCATAATTTTGTTATCTTCTATTTATTTATTATTATTGTTAATATTAATTATTATTATTATTGTATTTTTATTTTATGTTGCTGGACTCCAGGAAGAATAGTATGGAATTTACCATACTAATGGAGATCTTAATAAACAAACAAACAAACAAACTGTCACTAGTTAGACTATGTACCATCTATAACAGCCCTCAAGGAACTTTGTATTACAACCCTATGCTGCACTTGTCACAGAAACTTCCGAATTGCCATAAACCATAGGAAGGAAAAAGTTTATTCATACCACCTACAAAAGGGATGCTCTTCGTCATCTGTCGCATTACAGCACGACCATCTTCAATCTGGTAAAATGCAATAAAAGTTGTGTTTTGCATATACAACACATGAAATACATTTTTGTGAAGAATACTCACTGTTCTCTCCCAAAGCCTTCTGTAGTTCTTGGTAATAATGTTCCAAGATGGCGTCCCGGTGGTTGTGGAAAATGTCCCAAGTTTGGTACATGAAGAGGATAACCAGGTCGAAGGTCGGCGGTCGGTATGAAACGAACCCCCAGTCCACAAGCTTTACGTCTATGGGTTTGCCATTTATAAAGCTTAATATCCTAGAGGAAACATCAGAACAGATGTCTGGGAAAAAAGTCAGGACTTTCTAGTATTATTACTGTTATGACTTGTGAGGTAGTACAGCACAGGAGTTCTGGGGGAGGGGCAAATAGTTACTCAACAGGATTCCCTGTAGGAACATTTACCCCGAAAAGTAGTAGTATAAAAATCCACTTACAAGTACAAATGTATTTCAATCTCCAAACATTCCACTACACTGACAAGCTACCTACATGTATGTCCACTTATCATGGAACCAAGATAATAAGAGCTAGACTCAGGAGTCTTCCATAGAACTGCTGAAAAAGGCAAACAATAACGTCACTGACCTTTGAACTATGCCCCAGGGATAGGAGCACCAAGGACACAAACCAGTTGATGTATTTGTCTCACAAGGATTGAAGCCCACAAAGTTTAGTTTGACGATTCTCTGTTTTATTTTTTTTTTCATGACATTGCTGAACCGGGATAGTGACATAGCTGAACTGGGATAGCAAGGTGGTCTGTACTTTTTTTATAGTACATATACAGTTTCAGTCAAGTTTTCTTCCTGGGACTTTGTTTTTCATCTGTTTCCATGTTGTTCCCTTGTTTTAAATTATAAAAGGCAAGGAAATAAATGTACATGACAAAGATAACCTCTGGTGCTGGTGAACGTTTTAATTCCTTGCCATCATTCAAGCTGTTAAATGTACATTTGTACTTCAAAAGAACCGAGCAAACCAAATCTTTGTACCAGTAGGTTTTAATCCAACAGTTTGGAAGCACAATTTTTCATTCTTGAATTCAACATTATTCACAATGTTTGTGGCTTTTTACATTACTAGCTAAACAACTGCATATCATATTTTGATATCATTTTGTATAGCGACCAATTAAACATTATCATAAATTTGACACCACAATGCGATATGCCAAATGCCTGTTGCCCTAGTTATAAAATTATATTACTACATCATCGTTCCACAAAAACACAATAAACATTTGCCTAGAGTTGTCAGCAAGTAAGCAGAACTACTGTGTATGGGCCATGACAATTTGACACACATCAAATGAAAATTGTTTACTCTCCCAACCTACATGTAAACAAATCCTATTCGAATACAGCCATGGAATGATGTAGGGGAGTATGCATGCTGGTGAAAATTTTCTTTATGTTTAATATTCTTTTGTATCATTTTTGCTATATATTTCTCTCTCATCTTCCTTATACATTTGTACTTTTTTTTTTACTCAGATTTGATTGCATATGTCTTTGCAAAATGCCTGGTCTTTAGCAAGATTACTTACCTATCCTCTTTGTCCCTAGCGACACATAGCCCCATTCTCCCACGGCAGAGTGCCACCCGCGACAATACGAATTGCCTTAGGAGCGACTCTGCCCTCCCAGCACAGAAAACCTCGTATTTGGGGCGGAGCTTATAACTTCTGTCAGCCAATCAGAGGAATACAGCACACGGCTCTCATAAGCTGGGCCGTAACCGCCGCCGGGAAGCAGACAGCTCCAAACTTGTTTATCTGGTACCACAGGTAAGATTGCTCGGATCTGTGAATAGAGGGCGGTCGCAGGATCGCTGAATACTGACCGAAAACACCTCAAATCTACAAACAAACAGGTTTTCTAAGCACGACATGATCAGGCTATGCCGGTAAACAGGCTGCCGATAAACACGCTTACATGTCGGCCATATTGAATGAGTTCCAAATAAGGAAATCTCATTCATATTTATATGTCGTTATAGGCTCCGCCCCAAATACGAGGTTTTCCGTGCTGGGAGGGCAGAGTCGCTCCTAAGGCAATTCGTATTGGCGTGGGTGGGACTCTGCCGTGGGAGAATGCATAGCCCATGAGCCATGACTTTATCCAGATACCAGCACTAATTAAGTCACAAACTTGTGTGGATTTTTAACAGCCACAAACCTTGATCTACATTATACCATAAATTTGGTAATAGTAATCACGAACTGGCAAATAGAACTGGCAAATTATTCACATTAGACACCAAGTGCATAACGTTACATGTAGCAACAAGTACATTGGTCTGTATGTCTGATACTGCATACTTTTCTTTTACTGTGCTACATACAACTAATCTCAGTGTTGCATCTTTGCACAAAGCCATGACTTTCTTTTTCTCAAGCTTATTTTTTTCTGAGGATACAAAAAAAGGTCAACTTCAAGTACTTTTTCCATAGACATAAAAAAATGAAAATGACTTGTATCTCTACATGCTTAATCATAACCATCAACATTCTTACTTTCTAGTGTAACTTTGGTGCCCTAGTGTGCCTCCTGTAGATTGGTACAAGTGGAGGTCTACTGAAAAACAGATATTCTTCTTATATTCACATTAATCATATTGTTGTATTTCATTGTAAACAATTCCATTGCATTGTAGATAGCCAGAGTGTATTGTAGGTACAGTGTTGTATCATCTCTGACTGGCATGACTTTTTCCTTTCCTGGTTGTTTAACTGACAGATCCAGAACAAATTTAGTAGTACTTGAACTGCAAGATCCTACTGTTCATGTCTATATCTCATCCCTTTGTTAAACATTATGGCAGGTCCCCCAGTCCACCCATGCCCCCCAGTCCACCCATGCCCCCCAGTCCACCACGTCCCAGTCCACCCATGCCCCCCATACCCCCCAGTCCACCCATGCCCCCCATACCCCCCAGTCCACCCATGCCCCCCTGTCCACCCATGCCCCCCATACCCCCCAGTCCGGCTTGCTGCTTGTCGCGTGACTCCGTCCAGGCCTTGGCGATCGTTCTCTTCATCTCGTCGTCGCCGTCTTCGTACATCTGCCTCATCATTGTCATTATGGAGTCTCCCGGGTCGCCAGAACTATTAAGCTTTGGAGTCCTGCAGAACAACAATAACAATACCTGAGTCTTTGCACCATCACTGTGGCATAAAACACACATGTACATTTCCTATATTTCCATTCATGCACATGTACATACCAACTTGCAGCATGTCGGCAGAACGTACTGCGCCTGCGCAAAACCTGGATTTTCGCTGGATTTTTGGTCAACGTTGCATCAGAATTTTGCCCGTTGCAGACCATATCTTTTTCTACACAACATTTGAAAACTACTGTACAGACGGGATGTCACCCTTATATACGCGAATTCAACCTTATATGAGACGTTCTGCCGAAGTGCTATGCATAATACATTACGGGTTTCGCGCAGGTGCAGTACGTTCTGCCGACGTGCTCCAACTTGCACTTTATTTAAGATGCACTGTGCACATTCAAGATACATGTATATAATCAGTTACCAGGCCCCAAGGTCTGTAATAGTGACCTCTAAATAATACAAGAAATCTAAGATTTCAAACCTTTATGAAGTATTTAGAGTTATTCAGAATTTCTTGTTTCATTCATTATTTATTCTATACCTTTTTTGTGCTATGTTCAATAGTTGTTGCCATACATTGTACCATGTACAACGGTCGTGCAAGAAAGTCCTCTCTTTATCAGAACTGAATGGTTACTCACTTCTTGTCCTTAGACTTCTTTTCCACGCTGGTGAGACATTCCCAGGTTTGTGTCTCCTTTTTTCTCAGGAGTAGAGTCACCATGTCCCTTTTTACCTGTAGGACCACAATATATGTGGACAATATGTCTTTTTCAATACAGATGTTACAACTTACAACATAGTCACATAAAAAAATATTGTGGATAAAATCTCCACACAAAAAATCTAAATTGGGTGCAACTTTTGAAATTGTCTAAAAGCTGTGAAAATGGTTACGCAGAATTTCTGGTGAGTTCTACAACAGGTAGAAACAAATTTCTAATTTTCTGAAAAGTCAACAGCCAAGTGAGCATTAAATAGCCTGGATGCCAGACTGATTTGAGGGCCCACACAGGCCAGCTCCTTAGCCCCTGAGGGTAAGTATATATCCCCAGGAAAATTTTGCCTCAGCCCCCTGAAGAAAACTCTGATTCAGTGCAAAATTATATAGGGATAATGTTGGCCCTGGAAGCTCTTAGGTTTGCAGGACACTGTCATAGGAGTAGTGAGGAGATCATGGCCGAGCTAGTGCTCTGGACTCCCAAGCATGGTAGGAGGAAGCCCGGCAGACCGGCTGCAACCTACATAGACTGCCTCAGGAGAGACACCGGCCTGGAGGAGGAGTACTTGAGCCAGGTGATGGAGGATAGAGACTGTTGGGCTGCCATTTTGACTCGAGGCCAGGGACATCAGGCCTCGGCATAAGTCAAGTAAGTCAAGTCTGGAGGCAAGGAGCTGGCCTGTGTAGGCTCTGGAAACCGCCTGGCTTCTGGACTATGGATCCTATTTATCTTGGGTTTACCTTATATGAAACAGATGTTATGGGAAGTAACAAGGTGTTGATGAGAAGGTTGTGGTTCTTTCCACCCAGATCTCTCACCAGGAAATCTACCATCCTGTCAGGAACAAAGGACACATTGTCAACTTTGTACATCACTACAGACACATATCTAACATCATTTCACTATAGTCTTGGACTCAAAATGAATAGTCCTGATTTGGCCATTACTTTCTATACAGGGTGTACACTGTCAGTAGTTCACATTTTGTTCATGAGTTTGTTCAGCTTCTACAAATTACATCAGCTAGAACATGTGCAGATATTTGAACCTTTTTGGTGACGCTAGACTAGAAGCACAATGTAGTACCTTCCTGTTGTACCCAGTCAAATATTAATAATAATTATAGGTCTTAAGTCAAATGATAAGCCTTACTTTTCTCCAAAGTTGACCTCAATGTTGTCCTTGGGAAGTGCCTGGACACCGTTTAGAGAGATGTAGATTTTCACAAACTTGTCGGACTGGTCCCAGCCTGGAAATACACAGGAATATGCATTAAAGATTGCACTGTTTCATTTATTAAATCCTTTTTCCAAGTATCTTTTTTTTTCTTCAAAATTTTATTCATTAAAGGCAACATTACATTACATACATACATGCATACCTAAATACAAAATTCACAGGATACAAAGTACATGTTTGTACATTCTGTTGTTTACAAGGTTGAAGTATAAAGTCATTTCTGATTTGAAATTACGGTATAGATCCATTGATGTATATTTCTCATTGTTTCTTCACCAGTTCTTAAATATTTTCTTCAATATTTTTTTCCAAGTATCTTACTCCTGATTGTAACCTACTTTGATTGATACCCTCAGCATATCTACAGTAATACTGAATGCTAGTAGCCTACTTAGCCGTGGCGACTCTTGATTCCGGGCCTATATTATAGCCCTGAGGGCTATAATATAGGCCCGGAATCGAGAGTCACCACGGCTATAGCCTACTGTACAGAACTGATTTAATACTGACACATTGTAGTATCATTTTAGTATTGCAATCTGCTACTGTTAAAGCAGGATAAACCCCCTGTGATTACTCTCCAAGTAGAGGTTGTTGGGGAAGATTGTGACCTTTCTATCATATGCCCCCGTTTTCTGTCGCTACTCCCCAGAAATATGATAGAAAGGTGAGCACCACCAACCTCTGCTTGGAGAGTAATGCTGTGTACCTAAACCCACGTTTAGGTTCAGGTCCGGATTCAAGTCCAGAGATTTAGGTTCAGTTCCGGACTTGTAAGTCCGGACCTAACCACACGGTATATACAAAATTGCATGTTGGCAACCTTGCAATGTTGTCTGGGCGAAACTGTGGCCACATAACATGGCCGATGGCCGATGGCAATGTTTTCTTCATTTTGCAGCACAGATTTTGCGATCTATCAAAGGTTTTATGTGGTTTGGAACGAAAAGGGGTATGTGACAACCAAGTCTGGAACTGGTTCCCGCAATTCAGTTTTTTTTTACTTGAACCTAAACGTTTTTACAAGTCCGGAACTGAGTCCAGCGAACCGGTACACAGCACTATTGGAATGTACTTCTGATTCCACTCACCATACGAGGTGATTTTAGTCTTGTGCATTGTAGCCTGCCCTGGTGGCGGCGGCGCCCTGCGCTTTACGGATGGTTTTGCATCGTCCGGCGAGGATTCTTGTTCTTCCACGCCGTTCTGAGCAGACGGCACAGCGGCCTCGCTGTCTGTAATCTCCGTCTGTATTCTCCCCTTCTCTAACGTCAGGGCTTTCTTCACCCTCTCTCTTGTTGCCTGTTCCAGTAGTCTCTCTATCTCCTGTAGGTCTGCTTGCAACTGGGAAAATGGAGTAACGTTATGTTTTTTTAATAAGTTTGACTCTATAAATTCCTTGCAAAGGGATGGAAAGAACGATAGGCTCTTTGTTAGTCTGGCATAGTTGTTAAAAATTCTTGAAGTTGATCATCATAATCATCATCAAACTTTTGACCTATCAACGGATGTCAGTATATGATCAGTATAATTTGATTAAGACAGTAAGCAAAACAAGCCCAGCTAGAGTCGCCATATGACTAGATCATTAATCTCCAAGCAGATTTGGGGGCAAGGGGACTTTATACTGGCCAGTCCTGTATCTATTGGCCGCCTGTATCCAACGTGGGGCGAACGTTAGATACAGGCGGCCAATAGATACAGGACTGGCCAATATAAAGTCCCCTTGCCCCCGAATCTGCTTGGAGATTATACATCATGACCCTGACACAAATCGGTATTAAAAGTCGTTTCACTTTCATGTTAGGGGGAGGGGGGCGATGTTTCTATACTGTTCTGGGCTGATAGTTTGATAGTCAGATAAAAAATACACTCTTTGACAATCTCACAATCATAAAGATGGCGTTTCAACAATCGTGTTTTGTCGACACGTCCCCAAAGCTTTGTTCGCACATGGCCCACCACATGTACCGATCTGGGCCAAGGGTGTTCAGTGATGCGAGAGAAAGTTTCAATTGTTTACAAAACCGCTTCTTCCGTTTTTTCCACAGATTCCAGGCTAAAGCAACAAACAAAGCACAAAAAGCGTCTGTATTGAATAAAAGCTTACCTCCTCGAGACCAGCCATGTTTTAGAAAGCCTGCAAACTTACAACCTTTGTTCCTGAAATTCCTTGTAGTAGCGTATTCGAACCATGCACGGTATTTTCTGGAAACCGGAAGTGAAGCGGTACGCGTGCGTCCTTTACGGTCTACAGCTGCATGGCGGGAAAAGGGTTTTAAATTTGGCGGGAAACTTTAGATTGTCATCAAAACGTGCTCGTTCGATGGGCTCAATTTTTGTGTGAGGACCAATCAAATGGGTTAGAGAAAATGCACTTATGCTAATGAGCGGGAAGATGTAAAGAGCTTAAATACACAGATCTATACGCGATTTGCCTTCGGGAAGTACATGTACATGTACGTGGTAATCATTCAGCCTACTCTGGGTATAGATCTCATCTTAACAATTGGATACTGTTTTTTGCCACCGTAGGATCTGCTTGGAGATTAGTAAGCGGGGGGGTTGGTTTGGAGAAATAATCATATCTATCCCACATATATATTACTTGTGCGGCAACCGCTAAATCTCCAAGCAGATCCTACGGTAGCAAGACAGTATTAAATGGCCAGAGGAGTATTCATTGGCCACCGTAGGATCTGCTTGGAGATAAGCAACTGCAGACCAAAAGTATGCTGCCCTGAAGTTTTACCAAGGAGCTTTTAAACCTCTTTGCTTTAATATTTAGAGGGAATGTGGCCATTAACCGTTATTTGCAAGTAAACAATAAACAAAGAAAAATAAACAGATGGCGTCTATAGTGTTTTGTAAAAAAAAAAACCACATAATGTGTTTTATTTTGCGTGAGTGAAGAAATTCTACAGTACATGCTCATCAATGCATTTGGTTTAATACATACATGTACATACACAGAAGTTGAGGTTTGAATAACATTATGTTCACGTTTTCCTCTATTTTACCACAAACACATTTCCGTTTTGTCAACTTGACTACTTCATCTTCACATAGCTTTCCGTTACTGTGTTTGCTCCTTAATTGTCTCATATGAAAATATCATGAAAATAACTCTTGTTGAAGAATTCCTCTATCTTTATTCCCTTTTCTACAGTCTAAACTATATCAGAACTGTTAACAGCAATTTTGCATTAAAGTCTGGGTGAAGAAAGTATTACAGGAAATAAAAGAGATAGAAAACAGGTTGTTATACAAATAATACATCAAATGCTTACGTGTACATCAAAGAGTAATACCGGGTACTACCAGAACTTCCTGTTACCATGCACAGAACTTATTCTCTGAACTTATCAAACACAGTTCATTACATTATTTACATGTTTATCTTCACCAAACCTAGAAGTAGTCTCACGGTAAAAACAAGGGATCGTCGAGAATAATTGTGTTCTTGTTATGTCTATCACTAAACCGTGTTCTTGTTTTGTGTACCACTAAACCGTCTTCTTGTTTTGTGTAGCACTAAACCGTCTTCTTGTTTTGTGTAGCACTAAACCGTTTTCTTGTTTTGTGTACCACTAAACCGTTTTCTTGTTTTGTGTACCACTAAACTGTGTTCTTGTTTTGTGTACCACTAAACTGTGTTCTTGTTTTGTGTACCACTAAACCGTTTTCTTGTTTTGTGTAGCACTAAACCGTTTTCTTGTTTTGTGTACCACTAAACCGTTTTCTTGTTTTGTGTACCACTAAACTGTGTTCTTGTTTTGTGTACCACTAAACTGTGTTCTTGTTTTGTGTACCACCAAACCGTGTTCTTGTTTTGTGTACCACTAAACCGTCTTCTTGTTTTGTGTACTACTAAACCGTGCCAGTCTGAATTATTAACACCAGTGCTGACTTGCTCAATTAATACACATGATGAAGATGATAAGATTACGGCGATTCTATCGTAAGACCCGTTTCATGAAGGTGTTGACAAGCTGGAAGAAGGCGTGTTCCTGAGACGATCCGAAGGCCATCCTGGGCGTGGCACCTCGCTGGAACTGTTGGGGGCTGGGCAGGGTTGAGGCTCCAGGGGAGGGGGGCGCACCACGCTTGATGTAACGCTGCAGACTCAGCAAAAATGTACCCTGTTGGAAAAAATGCAGTGTTAGAGACAGCATTTATTTATATTCCATTCCATACCATAGGTATGGATGAAATGTATTGTTTTTAATTCATATTTCTTCCTCTTCTCTTGCCATTTCATTAAATGGATTCAACTTCTTCATTTTAGGGCTTGAACTTCAATTGAAGCTCTAGTTTCTAGCTCTCTGATTCAACATTCAACTAATACTTAGGCATTCAGTACAACGTATGTGCATCTCATAGATACCCAAAACAAAATTATGATACATAATCATTTCCTCAAATTGATGAAAATGCTACAGCAGATAGCACCATAGCAAGATTTCTAGTTTTCCCAATGCCTAAAGATTATGAATTTTTGAGAAAGAGTCAATGTTTCATCCTAGATGTTCTCACCAGTTCTGTGCTGAGCTCCCTCTTCATAAGCTGCTTGTCTCGGACAGGTATCCCAGGTTCCCTCAGGTAGCGGGCAGCCTGTGACATCAGCAGCAGTAAGGAGTTCTCCAGGATGTACAGGACAACCGGTCTGAAAAGGAACAACACATGTCATATTCTTCATACATACATTTATTAAGGATTAAGGAACACCAACAATATGTCTGTTAAAACAATTGGGTCATCTTTCCTGATTTTAAAAATAAAAGTTGCTCAAACTATTTGGACACTTTTCTATTACAAAATAAGGTACACATACTTTTGTTTGGCACTACAACTCCTGATGATGAATGAATGAATGTCTTTATTTCAGGTATTTCACCCATAGAAAACAATGGTACAAACATAGAAACACAAACTATACATACAGCATCTTATATACATTTTTTTAAAGAGTTTCTGTGCTGACAATCTGACCTCAGCAGACATTGTATTATGCTATTGTTGATGTTGTTTAGTCTACTAATAAAGGAGTAGCATAACTTTCTGCGCCTCACATCAAAAGTGTCAGTAGTTTCGTGAACAAACATAGTACTTGCACTGCACCATCTTGGAAACTTAAGAAGTATCCGAAAGCAATTATTATATGCCACCCGACATTTGACAAGCACAAGCATAACGATTATGTGACAAGTTCACCACTTACTTCTGTACAGGAGCAGGTCCCCCTGGAGATTTGACAGGTGAGGTCACCCTGCTGGGCTCCACCTTCACCAGCAGTCTCAGGCCCAGGTTCACACAGGCCAGCAGTGTGCCCAGGGAGGGGGGCGAGTCCTGGTCCACCGTGGGGCTCCCGAACGCCAGGGCAAACATCAGTGGGTACTCACTTACATCCATCGCCTGGAGTAAACATACAGGGCCATGATAGTGTAATAACGTAGTGTAATAACGTAACGGAATACATTTGAATATGTGCTGTATTTTGCAGGTTCTAGTCCCTCCTTCGAACAGGGCTGGTCACCTGTTCGATCACGTGCGAGCGCACGTGTTTGCATCATGTTCGAACAGGTGATCTATACCTGTTCGAAGGAAGGGACTCTAGAACCGACCGGTTGTAAGTTAAATAAAGTCAGTTGAGTTTGAGCTTTCATCGGAGTAAGACTCATATTTGTTTCAATAGGACAACTTCACTTGGAACGATTTGAAGTAAATGTAGGGGTAATTATTTTTAAGTTGATGTATATGGCAGTATGTTAAGTTGTGTGTTATGTTGTTTCTTTATTGTTGTCAGTGTATCTATGCTTTGTATACTTACCTGTGTGTCGTGTCACGTTCTGTGTATCTTTAGTGAAGGACCACAGGAAGAATAGCTACTGTATACATGTATATGTAAGCTAAGTGTGGATCTGAATAAACTCAAATGGATATGCCACTGTTCAAATGATGAAACAGGAGTTTCTTTTAACACTCAAGTTAAGTCTGTAATTACATGTACTTGGTAAATAAGTACCTTTTGTATGTTTTCATTTTGTGTAACTTTGTGTTTTTTTACCATGTAGTTTGTATGTTTTTATTTTGCATAGTTTGTATTCTAACCCTGTAAGATTAGCCCTAAGACTAACGGGTATCAGAATAAAGAGAATAAATAGAGAGAAGTTGAAACTTGTCGAAGATTCTTATGTTAGCCAATGAGATACCTGCTTGGTTGTATGACTGACGTTGTCGTAGCCAATGAGAGATGTGAGATAGTATGACTGACAAATCAAGATTTTCATAGTTGCCAATCAGAGATGTGTTGGTCAGTATGATTGACAGAACTGACCTGGTCCAATAGGATCTCACACAGGTTGGGAGTCAGATGTCTCAGCATGGACAAGGAGTTACCCAGAATCCTCAGCAATCTGAAAAGAGAGATGAGGCATACATTTAGGTGCACATAATACAAAATGTACCTGACCAAATAGATGCATACAGTTACAGTGACAGAACCTTTACATGATCTATGTAAATGAAGATGACAGCTAAATTAAGGTGCCTTTCTTTTGCAAGGATTGTTAGTAGTCCAGACTATGCATGATGTACAAAACGACTAATAAACTGTTGGATGTACCAACTACCAAGTACCTAATACCAGCTCAGAGAAGAACAAGAAATAGTCATGCCTTCAAGTACCAGAATTATCAACCAAGGATTAAGGTGTTCAAAAACTCATTTTTTCCTAGAACTATCATAGAGTGGAACTCGCTGCCACCAAGCACAGTAGGGGCATCGTCACTAGATAGTTTTAAACACTGTTTAAAGTTAGACGTTCAAAGGTTAGATGTAACATGTCGTTCGGTGTAATGTAGCCAGCTGCCGCCACGCAGCGTGCCTGTGAAGCTGGTGTGTTACGCCGAAGAGCGGTTATACCAGCTACAAAATGTATACAGATACAGATAAGCCAATGTCCTAATGATTTCAAGGAAAGACTGTCAATTTTACTGACTCTTACATGACATGTGCACATCGTGAGGACAACCCACCTTGCCTGGACCTGGAGAAGCTCCTGGCTTGGTTTGTCCACATCATCTGAAGAAGAGGAATGTCGGAGGGTGCGTGTCACCGAGGTCTGTCTCTGGGGGGTGCCTCTGGGCTGCTTTGTGTTGGACTGTACCATGTGGTCCAACAAACGGGGGCGGGACAGCAGGGCTGCACACGTGTGGACAAGATGGCACACAGACTCCTGCGAAAAAGCAACAGAATTTATCATCCATTGCTAAAACATTCATGTTATACACTAAGGCCACACCGACTTAATTTTATGGATGACATCCGCGCGCGCATTGATTTTCGCCTGTTCTCCAAAAAAAAAAAAAAAAAAAATCATGTCTTTCGAGGCTTCACGGAACTCCGGAACTCGGCTGGAACTCAGTACAGACTGCCGACTCATCAATGCCGCAAAAGGGTGGCTTATCGTAAAACGAAGGAGGAAGCTGTGAAGGAGGATGAGACCTGAACAAGACTATCTACTGTACCCCCTGCAAATAAAAACTTGTTTGTTTGATGCAGTCACTGTGTCCTGTGCTTCGATTCACAATACCGGCTTTGTATTCTTGTGGTTAAGCAGCATTTTTTTTTTTGCCGGATTTTTTTTTTTTCGCCCTCTCGCATTAGTTTTGTGGTCCCCAGAGGATGTCATCCATAAAATTAAATCAGTGTGGCCTAAGTCTTGAAAACATCATCCAATGAAATTGAAACCCAGTCATACTACAATTTCTGCAAAAAGGAAGACCACATCCTTGACTGCAACTGGGAAAATATGTTTTATTGAGGTCATTTTAGTTGACAAATGTGGCTATTGCAACTAAGCTAAAAGATGCTGTACACTATACACAACGCACCAGACACAATACACAATATCAGCACAATACACACTATCAGCCAATCATCATACAGTATCTCTGACCTTCATAGCCTGGTGTAGCTGTGGCAGGTGGAACTGCCACTCTCGGCTGTGATGAACCAGTTGGAACAGGAACAAACTGGTTTTCTCCACCTCCAGTAGGCAGGCTGGCAACAGGTTGGACCGTACTGCATACAGACACTGCGGGGATGGTCAACAATAAACATCACAACTTCACAACAGATACAAAAGGTAGTGGATGCTACCTGAAATGTCTGACCGTTTCCAAATCATATCCAGTTGCTTGAGTAACTGTTTTTTTGGCGTTTCACAACTGACAGTGTCTAAAATATCATCATTACAACATTTTCAGGACATCTCTTACTGAATATACTAGTAGTTATCCAAGGCCCTTCGATAATACTACTAATAGCGCTTCAGTACAGAACACAATAGGAACAGCAAGCATCGTCTTGTTCATAGAAGCAAGTATATATACTACTTGACAATTACCTGCAACATTCTGTCCTGATGAACCCCAACAAAATCTAAGGCATCCGACAGAAAGTCATGCTTCAGCGTGCCCAGTAGTAATGCCTCCAGGTCTAGTGCCATCCTGTACACCCCTGTCCAGGTTGGTGCATCCAGGGATTTCTCACTACCGTTCAAGGATGAGAGGACTGTACCACTGAGGTCCTGGGGGGACTGGTATGTGGTAGACAGTGGGATACACAGGTGCTGTGTCACTCCACTGCCAGCTAGGACAAAGGCAGCCTGGAAAAACATGGAAAGGCATAGACATGCCTGTTAATCTTTACGATCTAACATGAGCATTGAGAATGAAAAATTACATTATACTCTACAGAAAAGGTTAATGCCATGACATGGAATTTTATATTCTGTTTCTATCAGTATCACTATCAGTGAAATTTTTTCTAGTGAGCAAAACATTTTTAGGTAACGAAACTGAAACAAAAGCCTTGGACAGTGTAAGTAAAAATGATGAAGCTCATTACCTTGGGTTCCTTTGCAGTGGTAAGGAAGAGCTGCATTGCTGTCTCCACAAATGCCAGGTTCCTTCTGCTATTCAGACATGTCTCCACTGTAGCCAGGAGGGCCTGTAGGAGGCAGTGTCTCCTCATGGCTTCTAACCACACTTCTGGCACAGAACACAGGGCTTCTAGTACACACACAGACTGGTTCTCCAACTGGAACAGAAAGTTTTGTTTCGTTTTGTTCAGAAATTGTAACATGACAATACAAAGTGTGCACTAGGCAGCAAGTATGCTGGTAGCGTGCACACCTAACACATGATACTCATTTACACCTGAGTCAAGTGAAGAAAGTCGTGTGAAGTGCCTTTCCCAGGGGCACAAGGTCGGTGGCATGTCGGGACTCGAACCCGGGACCTCTTGGTTACAGTAGATCATGAGTTAACTTATTGATTCATCAATCAACTAGTGTCTCCTCATGGCTTCAAACTGCATATTTTGGTGTACTGCCTGCACACACATTCACAAATACACACAATACATGCAGTACAAACAAACATATAAATACACATACACATTAAGATGGCACTAGTAAGGTAACATGCTAACAACTTACAGAGTAGGAATCTTTCTTGGCCGTCATCACTGCTGTATCACCATTGGCTGTGTCACTGCTCTCCCCCTGTCCATTGGTGCCTGATGTTTTTCCAGCTTCTGTAGGTTGTGGTGGTTTGTAGATGGTGGCCTCCTGCACCACGGTACACACTACAGATAGCAGTCTGGACACCAGTTCTGGATCTAGAAGGAACATCACACCACAAAATGTTGTAGTACCGGTATTTTCTTTGAATATCTTAAATTTATGTACATGTATCAGTATTTTCTTTGAATATCTTAAATTTATGAAGTAGTATTTTCTTATAATACATGTATCTTAAATTCATGTAGTAGTATTTTCTATGAATATGTTAAATTTATGATAGGTTCATTCATTATGAACAGTACATTGATTCATCATTATAAAAAACACAAGAGTCAATAATGTTGCTTTCTTCAAACATATGGTAGAAAGCTTAACACAATGACAATCAGATCTGACAAGTCTCCATAGTCAAAAATAAGGTAAATGTAAAATGTATTTAGTACCTTCAGTAATACTGTCCTCCCCCTTCACTTTCAGTAATGTGAGGATAGCAGAGAAGAGTGGAGTTTTGATCTTTTCCAGTGGCTGGGAATTCCCTACCACATCCTCCAGGATGGGTACCAGCTTCTCCAACTGGCTGAGAGGCTGCAGGCTTCTGCAAGCAACAAACCAATAAAATTGAGCATAAAGTAGAGTGGATTCATTCCTCAAGCTAACCAACATCTTGCAAACCACAGTCATCCCTCAGTAAGACATCTGGAGCTGCATAGCTCCTGTTAAGAACTTTCATACAGCCTGTCAAACCAATTTTTAAACCAATAAAATGGAGTCATGTTTGGCTTCCTTTTAATTCTATCTTGCCAAAAATTAGACGACACATGGACTGATTTTTTTTCAAAAGTGGAACTCACCCCTTCCAGTGCGGCAGTAGGGCAACGTACAGACCAGTCAGCATCGTGGCTGCCTTCACAGTCAGCACAGAGTCAAGATGGGACACCTGGAAAAGTACCCTGTCAGTATTGCACTGCACAAAGTCTATCTTATTGATGACACATTGCTTTGGACTGATTCTCCCCAATAAGAGTCTCACTTCTTTTAGAAATGGATAACTACATGTATATACAGTGTTCGAAATACTTTTTTGAACCAGGTAGCACAGTGTGCACCTTTGAGTTCAGCGGTACATATTTTCAGATTGCGTGGTGTGCTACCTGAGTCAGGGAGCTACTAGCGCACAAGAAAATGAGGTAACCGTTGCAATTGCTAGTGTGCTAGTGGGTATTTCGAACACTGATATATCAAAATGTCTACACTCAGGAAACAAGTTGACACCCTTGAAAAAAGCCGAACACATATCAGAGTATGTTGAAGGCTTACTACTGAGCCCATTTGGAATTTTTTTTACTCTTCTAATACTTGACAAACCATCATAAACTCATAAGGCTACCCAAGATACACTGTCCTGCCCACAACATCCAACAAGTAACCCACCAGTGTTGTAATCCCTGTGAGGATGTTCTGGACGATCTTGACCTTGATGTTTTTGTCAGCCAGGTGCATGGTTGTCTCCTGGCTAGCTGCCACCAGCAGTACCACCCTGCAGGCCGACAGGAACACCAGGTACGGGTTCTCCCTCAGGTGGGCGGGGTCTACTGGTCCCTCCTCCTCACACAGGTGTTCTACCAGGCTGGTCAGGTACTGATATGGCAAAAGAGAAAATCTTAGTCAAGAAAACCTAAGAACATTACAATGCAGTCACATGGGTACCATACTAGGGCATCGAACTCAAGGACAATCCGCCTTTTGTATAGAATGTCTAGGGTTTGGAACGAAATGAAGAAGTAATGATTTTAAGCTGATGTAAATACCTTATGTTAAGTTGTGTGTCATGTCGTTATGCTAGTGTTGTCAATGTATCTATGTTTTGTATGTTTTCCTGTGTGTTGTGGTGTGTGTTGGAACGGACCACAGGAAGAATAGCTGCAGTACATGTACATGTACATGTAAATTGTAAGCTAAATGTGGATCCTAATAAAGTCAAAGTCAAAGTCAAAACCTATGTCATACATGTATGTTTGCTTGACTGTTTGTTGCATTTTATGCTATGAGAGCTGGAGCAAGAGGCATCACAGCTACAAGACCTGTTCTACTGTAGAACTAAATTAAATGTAGAGTAGAACTTCTTACTATCTTACAAATTAGGAGCTTTCTCTTCAAATAACACCAGGTCCTGTACTTTGAAATATGCATGTTTTAAACATGACAAGTTTCTTGCTATTGTTCTTCTTGCTATTGTACTTCCTGTGTAACATACCTCTGACCAATGGATGAATCTTTTCTTTTCAGCAAAGTCTTTCAAGCACTTCTTCAACTCCTTGTCTGGAGAGGAGCTAAGAGAAGGAAGGTAAATATAATCATGATAAAGTAAAAGATTCTGTCCAAATACAATCTATTCCGTCATTTATTCAATTGTTCATACAAATGTCCATTCATCTCTTGTTTCCTTTCATAACTTTATTACTCTTCGTAAAATCATTCCTCATCAAACGTGTGTTGAAACATTCATTACATTTTTCTAACTTTGTAGATTTTTAAAATCATATCTAAATGACTTTTATTAATAAGCAGACAGCCATAAGAGCTCATACCTCCCTATACTGTGCACCTCCATTGCCATGATGTTCATAACATGTGCACATGTCTTCAGCTGCCCTGTCACCACCTGTGGGTTAGTGTGGATGGCAGGCAGGTCCTTCTGTAGGGGCAGCAGCAGGCTTTCCCAGAACTTCTCTCTGATATAAAATCATACAAACAGAACAAAGAGTACATCTCAATAAGTTTGCTTTCAGTATCAGTATCTGTATAGCCAGTATAACCACCCCTTGGCGTAACACCCCAGCTTCACAGGCACGTGGCATGGTGGCAAACGGCTAAATTATATCGAATGACGTAGTAGTTGTACAGATAAATTCTCCCCCCGAGTAAAGTGATTTAAGGCTACAAATGAGACATTGCTATATGGAAAGTAGTTGCAATGTTAGACAAAAGGGTTTGTTTCATCATCCCAAAGGGAGACAGGAAATTTCACAATACATCCTCCGTATTTTTGAATGTTAATGCTGATTTGCTGAAGTGTCTGAATACAAAATCAAAAGAGTAAATCACTAAAATTTTCTCTACAATTTTGTATGATTGTCAGCAAGTTCCTTCAGTTTCAGTTCAGTTTATTTGTTTCACCAGTAATTACAACTCAGGCCTTTTTGGCCTGCTTTTCAGGTAATCCTGGTTACACATAAGATACATACAACAAATACACAGTACATAAACAATTATTAAAAAATACAATTATATACTCAGTGTCAACTGAATCAAGTCCTGTTCTTAATGACCTGTTTAAAAGTCCTTACCTCCCCCTGAGTACAGACAGAGCCCCATCTCTCCTGTCCTGCCACAGGGCGTGTAGGAAGGCCACGGCAGCACAGTGCAGGTCAGGGGGACACAGGTACGTCCCCTGCTTCTTAGCCTCTATCATGTCTACAGCTGCCTGCAGACAGCTGTTCTTTCCTACAGTAAACTCCTGTAGAACATATAGTATAGTATACATGTATAGAAGTGAGTGAAGATCTACAGACAGGGAATTTTGCTTCTGCCTTTTTTAAAGGACGGGATGTTAAGCCATGGTCCACTGTTCATTGTGCTTGTGAAAGAGACCTAGGGGAATTTCCCTGGTACAATGAACCTGTAAATACTGTACATAGCGTCTGTCTTCTCTGTTATGACCAGTGGGCGATTAGCTCATCAGTGAGCTAAAACTGGTTAGAGATCATCTTTCAAAAAGAGACTGAAGGCACAAATTCCATTCAGTTGACCATAGTAAATCAACAACTCAGAGAAAGGAACATACATGTATGTTCAAGAAAGAGGTCAGAAGTTCTTTTTCCACTGTAGTCTGTCATCAAAATATTGTTCACGTCTATACAGAAGAAAACTTGGTAACCTTGACTCCTTCCTTCCCCTCCTTGGTCTGCAGGTTCAAGAACAGTTCTGTCAGCCCCGGCTGTGTCTCCACGGCAACAGTCAGCCATTCCAGTATTACCACTTTCAGTCGCAGGTCCTGGAAACAGAGTAGGTTACAGAAACTGAAGCTGAGTAATGGAGAGTCATAGACGGTAAGAGTTATGTACACACATGTATACACCAACAATGTACTACATTATGTAGCATTACATTTGCAATGGCCTTCATCATGATTACTGCAAGAAATAATGTGGTAAAGCACTACTTCAATTGAAAAGCTACATATAATATATTAATGCACACACAAAGGGACCTTACAAACAATTGATGATGTTCAGAATTATAGAGAAGATAAAACATAGAAACTTACTTCAGTTTTGGCCTGCAGACGTGTGAGGTACATGTCCCTGATGGGGATAGCCTGGTCCCCCAGACAGGCATGGACAGACATAGGAGCAACCTGCAACAGGCACATCATGGGATATGGTCAGTGCTGCAACAACTCTGAGACATACATGTATTATGTACACTCTTACATAGTATTGGAAAGAGTTTATTTAAGCTGTTACAGATCTACTTTAAATTATCATTTGCATTACCTTACATTGCTTGTAATAACCTCCAGTATACAGTATAAAACAGTATGCATAAGATACTGCTTTACATTTAGAAAGGTCCATAAGATAGGGACACGTACTCATTTCCATACTGGCCATTATGAAAATTGGCATTCTATGAGCATAATAAAGTAGATATTCTTTGTCATGGTACAAAATGTACATGCCTGTGAGAGCCTTTTGAGCATGAGCGTGGCGAGTCGTGTGAGCCTGACGTCGTGGCGATGGTACACGTACTGTGCGATGACAGACACCAGGTGTTTCCCCTGCTGGGCTCCACCGGCGTGGTACGTCAGGGCCTGCTCCAGCGGGGAGGTGGTCTCACCGTCAGCTGGCTTCAGCAGGAGCAGGCGGTTCACTACGGAGAACGCCAGCTTTACCATCTGGATCAGGTCTTGTCCTGGACCTTCAAAGGCACTGGGAGTAGGTAACCATAACTTTATATTAAAGCATGCCACCTAGCAAGTCATTAAAGGACTGCACCATGCAATGCTGCCAAAGATGACAACTTTGTCTTGTTTTCATGATGTTTTTTACCAACCACATTGGACAGTTACTGAGTTAGGAGTCAATGTTTTTTCAGTGTGCTCTATTGGACTTAAATACATAAATAAGAGGAGTCAGTAGTAGTAGTTGTATCCAATATTTGATTAACGTGTCAAAAATCATCACTACACAAAAGATATGATCTGAGGTAAATGCACTGTAAGAGATAGGTTATACCTGGCCTGTCGTTTGACAACATTGTTGATGTTCTCCACCCCTGTGGCCAGGATCTCCAACACACTGTGTCCTGCCTCCGTGTACAACAGGCCGTTTACACACACATCTCTCAGGGTCAGCCTAGAAACGGAATCAATGAGATCAGACATGGTCTATATGGAAAGCATTGTTTCTGATGAATCCATTAAAAAATTCTAGGTGGTAATCACTGGAAACAACTTATACACACCCCCTTCCTTTGTATTGAGTCCCGTAAGCTTTCACTTTTGGAAATTTCTCTGGCTCTTAAAATTACCTTGTCAGCACATCTCAATCTCAATCTCAATGAAAAGATACAATACCTGGTGTCCTTGCTGTCATGGTCCATCGTCTCTTCCTTTCCTTCTGACACAAACAGGATCCAGTGGAAGATCTCAAGACATCTTCTCCCTAGGAGAAAGTAATGATGGGTATCAACAAAACAACCTACTACATGTACATGTACAATGTTGATAAGACATCTACAATGTCAACAAAACTGACAACTGAAATGTAGTGTCCATTTCAACTCAGCTACAATGATGTTCTTAAATGTATATGATGCATATCAATCAACTCTATTAGTAAGTTTCACATGTAAGTTGTCTGTTTTATTGGAATGTTTGTTACTTACCAATCTCCTGTCTGTCTTTAAGGTTTGAGTAGTTCCACTTGTAGAAGGAGGCAAACACTTCCTTCAGTACAAACACTATGGCTGGGATGATTCCCTCTTGGAACTGTAGACCCTGGAAAAGAAATGTTGAAAGCCCCACATTTCAACTTTTTCAGTTTTACATACAGTTTGAAAAAGCAATTTGACATACTTCTCTGTCTATAGTTATCATAATGTTATAATCATCTTTATTTCTGTCATAGAATACACTGTGACAGGTGACTTTTGAAATTTGTAAAAGATTCTCAATACTAGATGGTCTACATTCAGTTAAGACAAGGGAGTTGTCATAGCTTCACCTTAGCCAGTGCCAGCAGCAGCTTCAGGGTAGCTATGGTAACAGGGTAGTACCCAGATGGACGTTCTAATGACATCAGCAGGTTGCCATAGTTACCAGCAAACATTCCGCTACCACTGTGAAAACGATGCTAAGGTTAACACTGAGGTGATTATATATTTGCCGTAACAATCTGAAGATCAGAAATTTAGTCTAACATTTATTTTAGTCTATAAAACTGGGAAGAGACAATCATGCTTTTACTGGACACAGTGTTTACAGTCTATAGAGATGGCAAAGTATCAATTTTGTAACATCTCTGTGCCCATACCTGAGAGCCCTGTTAACATCCATGTGGGAGGAGCCTGCAAATGGTAGGAACCCAGTCTGCTGTAGATCCAGCCATACCTGAACAATAGAGAAAACTTTCATTATGACAAGTTCAAAAACATGTGCATGCAAGCATGAAAGGATGAGGACTGAGGACATTTTCATGTTGTACAACATTATGCGATCTGATCTGATCTAACTTCCAGATTTTTCTGGATCTCCCTTTATCAAATTACACTAGCACTGTGCCTTAAGAGGCAAATAACTGACTTTAGCAAATTTGCAAGTTCAAGAAAAGGTAACTTTAAGGTTTAAAAGAAATATATTTTTGTTAGAGTGCCCTACCTTATCAGGTTTATACTGTGCTAGTGTTGCCAGGCACTGGACACAGGAAGCAACAACATCAATGGGAGGATTTGGGGCAGCACCAAGTCTGAAAAAAAACCCACACAGATTGTTTAAAAAGCATGAAGGCTCCAACTCTTGACTGTTGCCAAAACATACTATTATCAACATGTACATGTAATGCTCTCATATACAAATGTAAACACCATCCTTACCAGTCAAAAGAAGCAAAATGAAAAACATTCTGGAATCTTACCAAAATAAGCTTGCAATTAGTGATATTTTTCTTATACATCTAAATGAAAACCCCTAAGACTTGAAAACATTATTCACATATTGAAAATTCATTTCTCACCTCTGTATGATGGGATACAGTTTAGCTGTGACTGGTTGCAGAGTTTCTGCCAGTGACTGATCAAAGGACAGCATTTTGTTCAGCAGTTCTGCCACCTCAGTCACTCGTACTGCCAGCTGTTTGGAGGCAGCATCTGGACAGGGGAAAGGAATATAAGAAGTATTTCAAACTTGAAGTGGAGCAGAGAATGGGAATTACCTTTAACTTATAGAATGTTAGACTTCAGACTTAATTTAATGAATATGAACTTAAAACTTTTTGGTATAAACACTTGTGCAAGTAACTAGATTATATAAATCCATTTTAAATACACATTGTGCATTTTGTGCTACTCTTGAATTAAAATCAAGGCTTGCATGGTAACTTAGGAAAGTACAAAATTGCTATCATGGCACTCTCTTGTAAATATTAACTTCTCTTATCAGTATGCTAATGTATGCAACAACCTGCGTCTTTTATCAAAGCATAACCTTTATAAAAAGGACGTATGGTGTAAGTATAAAGTCTTGACTCTTGAGGTGTCATGCTGAGGAGTAAAACTCCCCCCCACACACACACACAACAGATGGAATATGTACATGTAAGACATATGACACATGTACAGGAACCAACAACACAATGTCCTGTTTTCAATCTTAATGTGTAACCATATTCTAAGTTAGTCTAATGGCAAATATCCTAGCTTAATTTTTCATGTGCAATTAAGAATTTAAATTGACTATTGTAATGCAATGGTGATTTGTGTAGCAAATGTAAGTCAGCTTCTGGCATGCATGCTGCATGTTGGCACAAATATGCATATACTATTATATATAGTATTACACAAGGACACCTTTAGTTAGTCCTGAATGCTTCCTAGAGTTACATTGTTTACTTTATACCATGCATTCATTGGACTTCCTAATAAAACAGATCAATACAATGTTGTGAGGAAGCAAAACACAAATAGATGTATTTTGTCAATTCTTTGACACATACAAAGATTCATATTGAAAGTCTAGACAAATTGTTTTTGCAGAAGCTAGCTGCAGGTAGAAGGGGAATAACCTGGGGAATCCCCATGTACCTTGCACAAAGCACCTGAACAAAGCACCTAGGGCGTGTACAAATAGTGCTGTGTGCAAAAACAGGGACCAGACGCCATCTTTTGAGGAAGACTTTGTGTAAAGGTAACCACATCCTCCACTTTCCTAGCATCTTTTCTGAATTACTCAGGGCTCAAAATAGTGGGTGAACATGCACTTTTTTGCATCCGAAATCAGTGCTGATGTGCACCTAATTTTCTACTGTGGGTGCACCTGGATATTTGTGTAGGGTTAGTATTGATGTAAGTACTAACCCTACACAAAGATACTAATATTGCACAGTAGTACACATGCATATTATTGACATTATACTGTCAGAAATATACTATAACTTTGCTATTACATCTTTGAAATTTTTTAAGTTAAAGGTATGGAATTTGGAATCATCGCAATTTTTCAAACTCAAAACTGTGCTGGCACTGTGCTTGCTGACATTCAGTGCCTTGCACTCAGGACTTCCAGATTCCTCTCTCTGGACAAAAGTGCTGATACTCTGCTTAATGTTATGTTGGGCACCCAAAGTTTTTTCTGTGCACCCCAACCCGTTTCATCATTCTGGAACGAACCTGCTGTTTTATATTTTGGGACAATCCTAGCCTATCAAGGTACAAAGATGATGTAAGCTATTACAAGCTTCACTTCAGCCTTTAGCGACTCATGAACTTACCATACTTTGTACAATCAGTCATACAGGTTTCTCCAAAATGCCAGTTCATTGTGGCCCGCAGTCTGAACAAGATCTTCTGTCCACACAACAGGTAATGTTGTAACAAGACTCTGATTATGCTTCCGTGCATGTTTTCTACATGTACAATGTCATGTACATGTAAATTTGGCTCCATATCATCAGGAGAACTACTAGTAATTCAAATTAGTTTTGTTAAAACAAATAATGCATATTTTATGTTATTGCTTGTTTTAATTTGATAACTTAGTTTGCCACACAAGATTATGATGACAATTCCACTGATGGTGACAATATTGAAAGCCAAGAACAGATTTGACAACATTGCATGAAGATATAGGAAGAATTTGAAGAAAAAATATTTTGTAGTATTTTGTACCTCAACTTTCTATCTGATGATTCATTGCTCAGCCTCCATTAAACTCAAACATTTTCAACTCAGGGTGATGGATCTCCAACACCCTCTGTGATGGACCAGATCAAATTCATGCATGGGAACATGAGTCAGCTACTACAGAAACTAGAAGCTCAAGTCAACAGCCTTCAGCAAGAAAACAGCATGCTAGCAGCCAAAGTGCAGAGTATGGAGAATACATTGTATCATAGGCAACAAAATATCAACAACCTTCTGCAAGATAAGGAAATGCTGGAGCACACAATAAATGATAGTCACCAAACCATCATCAGCCTTCAGCAAGAGAAGGGCACACTAGTAGCCAAAGTACAGAGTATGGATGCCAAAGTGAAGGACCTGGAGCAAACACTATATGATAGGCAACAAAGCATTAACAGTCTTCACCAAGAAAAGGGCATTTTGGATGATAAAGTATGTTGGATGGAGAGTGAACTTTATGTCAGGCAACAGAACATCAATTGTCTTCTGCAAAAACAGGGTGAGCTAGATGCCAAAGTAAAGGACCTGGAGCAAACACTTTGTGATAGGCAACAAAGCATCAACAGTCTCCAGCAAGAAAAGGGCACACTAGCAGACGAGGCGGCAATGCTGAGAAATGCATGTTACACTGGGCAGCAAAACATCAACAGTCTTCAGCAAGAAAAGGGCACACTAGCAGCCAAAGTGCAGAGTATGGATGCCAAAGTGAAGCACTTGGAGCAAACACTGTGTAATAACCAACAAAGCATGAACAGTCTCCAGCATGAAAAGGGCACACTAGCAGCCAAAGTGCAGAGTATGGATGCCAAAGTGAAGGACCTGGAGCAAACACTATATGATAGGCAACAAAGCATTAACAGTCTTCACCAAGAAAAGGGCATTTTGGATGATAAAGTATGTTGGATGGAGAGTGAACTTTATGTCAGGCAACAGAACATCAATTGTCTTCTGCAAAAACAGGGTGAGCTAGATGCCAAAGTAAAGGACCTGGAGCAAACACTTTGTGATAGGCAACAAAGCATCAACAGTCTCCAGCAAGAAAAGGGCACACTAGCAGACGAGGCGGCAATGCTGAGAAATGCATGTTACACTGGGCAGCAAAACATCAACAGTCTTCAGCAAGAAAAGGGCACACTAGCAGCCAAAGTGCAGAGTATGGATGCCAAAGTGAAGGACCTGGAGCAAACACTATATGATAGGCAACAAAGCATGAACAGTCTTCACCAAGAAAAGGGCATTTTGGATGATAAAGTATGTTGGATGGAGAGTGAACTTTATGTCAGGCAACAGAACATCAATTGTCTTCTGCAAAAACAGGGTGAGCTAGATGCCAAAGTGAAGCACTTGGAGCAAACACTGTGTAATAACCAACAAAGCATGAACAGTCTCCAGCAAGAAAAGGGCACACTAGCAGCCAAAGTGCAGAGTATGGATGCCAAAGTGAAGCACTTGGAGCAAACACTGTGTAATAACCAACAAAGCATCAACAGTCTCCAGCATGAAAAGGGCACACTAGCAGCCAAAGTGCAGAGTATGGATGCCAAAGTGAAGCACTTGGAGCAAACACTGTGTAATAACCAACAAAGCATGAACAGTCTCCAGCAAGAAAAGGGCACACTAGCAGCCAAAGTGCAGAGTATGGATGCCAAAGTGAAGCACTTGGAGCAAACACTGTGTAATAACCAACAAAGCATGAACAGTCTCCAGCAAGAAAAGGGCATTTTGGATAATAAAGTATGGAGTTTGGAGAATACACTTCACATCAGGCAACAGGACATCAACAGTCTTGTGCAACAACGGGGTGAGCTAGATGCCAAAGTGAAGCACTTGGAGCAAACACTGTGTAATAACCAACAAAGCATGAACAGTCTCCAGCAAGAAAAGGGCACACTAGAAGCAAAAGTGCAGGAACTAGAGGATATGAAACTGATGCACACCCAGCAGATTCATGGCTTAATGATGTCCTGTCAGGCTCTACACAGTACTCTGTGCTCATCTCCTTATCCAATAAGATACAGGTGAATTAAAGCATGCTAAAATTGAATTTGGCAGTTAGGTATTTGTGTTTGATTTTCACCTCAAGGCATAGTTTCAAATTTACAAATAAATTCTCTTTGCTATAGTACTATATAGCAGTGACCTGAACTGTGTCTAAATATGACCATATCTAACGTCACGACTAGAGTCAAGTCTTGTAAAGTTGACATTGTCCTTAGGCTAGTTCTGTAGCCTTTTGCAATTGCTATGTCAATAACTTGAATAAGGACTAGTTGCATTACATCTTTTATGTCAGTCAGCAGGTTCTTGACTGTGATTAGCTAAAGTTAATGTGACTTGAGCCATGTACATAAAGTCATATAAAAACTTGGGCCATTTCAATATTACATAATGTCTAAATACCTGACAGGAATCTTGACTTAAGTCAAGACCCAAAGTTAGTCACAACTAAATTAAATGGACAAAGTCAGAGACAACTTATGGCCAGAGACAATTACTAGCATCGTTCCAAACAGTTCAGTTATCATGCTGATATAAACAATGGTGACATCATACAAATTGTTCCACCTTTGGACGGCAGCAGTTGATTATGATTAAGTGCTATCTAACTAACACCTTGTCATGTTCATTTTGTTTCCATGAATGAAAAGAGCTGAGCCTGGGAAAAATGGCTGTGCCCTGATCATCAACAACACTCATTTCACAACATCAGTGATGAGGGAAAGAACTGGTGCAGAAAGAGACCATCGTAAGTTTGTGAAATCATGTACATTTGTAACATCAGGACTAAAAAGATCCACCTACAATATGAAATTTGCAGACAAATTTCAAAACATGCAGGTATAAGACGTAGTGACATGTATAGTAATTTTGTAGATTAAAATCAATAAGGTCAGTCAGCATTATAAATAAAAAATCAACCAACTGCTCACATTACCTGATAAAAGCTCAGTACTGATGAAACCTACATTATACATGTATAATAAAATGACAAAAAATTTCCTCTTTAGAAAAACTGGAGGAAGCTTTCAAAAGCCTACCAATCAACACTGAAGTGAAGACCCACCAGAACCTTGATCTGCCCATGATGCTACGAGTACTCCAAGAAGAGGCCAACAGAGACCACACAGATGAAGACTTCTTCATTTGCTGCATAATGTCACATGGGACACAGGGCAAGGTGTTTGCCACTGATGGTTTTGGTGTTGACATTCTTGATATTCTTTCCCTGTTTAATGGGAAGGGATGCCCCTCTCTTGCGGGTAAACCCAAGTTGTTCTTTATCAGTGCATGTCAGGGGGATAAGGATCAGACTTCAGAAAGAGAAGGTACTTATTCTGATGCATCACCCTCACCCATTCTAGCATACCTCTCAACAGAGGCTGATTTCTTTCTTGCTCTAGCCACAGTGCCTGGGTATGTGTCATACAGGAGGGAGGATGGGGCTGACTTTGTGAATATTCTGGCAAATGTGTTGAAGGAAGATGGAAAATACCAAGACCTGATGAGTATGATGGCTACAGTCAGTAGGGAGATGAACAAAAAGTTCAAGTACAGTCCTTTCTGCTGCACGACACTCAGGCACAAGCTGTTCTTCAAGCCCTATTCAGTGACACACATCATTAGGGACCTTCCCTCGACCTTGCCCCCAACCACTGAGACTCCAAACCATAGGTTGCCCCAGTATAGGCCACAACCATCTATCCTATCAGACCCATAATGCCAGAGACAGAACCAATCCCTTCTCCTATACCCTAATCTGTTGGAGGGAGGATAATTTCCCACTCCCAAGGTTGGCACCCTAGCCCGAGTTATAGGCATGCTTTTGACTGGTGACAGTACATGTATATCGTAGCATGACGCTTTGCCACCAGTGATGACTGTCTTTAGACACACGGGCGGAACCACCTGAAGGGTAGCAGAACCAGGGTGGAGGTGGGCATGTGTCAGTTCATGTAAAAACCAACACAATACTGCCAGGATTAGTATGCCTCACACTATTGGTCTGGCATCCAGGCTAATAAGCATCTTTTGATTTACAAATACATGTATGGTTAACACATGACTGACTCATAATAAAGAACCGAGCCCCTGAAAGTTTTTGGACCTACTGTACTCCCAACCCCCATAATTTGAACTGAAGACTGATTCCCAACCATATCTCTATCCTATAAACATCACTGAAATTCATATTGGAGTCAAAATTAGCTTCAAGACAGTACATGGTTGGCTATGTGTATGCCTTAGCAAGGATTGTCAGTTCAGCCCTTTCATGTTTGTTCATGTATATTGTTCTAGACACAAAGCAGACTTTGAAGGAATTGTAGAAATTTGCTGATTAGTGTTGTCAGAGAAGCCAAAGAAGGATGGCCATCTTACACACAATATTGAGGTCACAAATAGAACAACATGACCTGAAATGATTTTGAAGTCACCAAGTGTCAACATGCTACAATGGTGGCCAATGTCATCAGAAAAAACACATCAGAAAACTTACCAAATCCCCCAGCTGAGTACTGTAGAAAGTTGTCAAGTTCACACGAGCACAGCGTCCAGCCATTGAAGTTGTACTCCCACCGAACAACAGGGGGGCCTGACAGGACAACAACATCTGCATCTGTTTCTGTACAGCCGGTATAACTGCCCTTCGGCATAACACACCAGCTAACATGTCAGGTATCTGTTACTGTCAGTCAATCTACTGGTGAAAACAGGGGTGCCATTCACAACTGCAACTAGTTCTAAGACAGTAAATGAAAACTAAAATCCCAATGTTTGAACTTCGATAGAAAACTGCTTTAAAATTCCTTGAATTTACCTTGTGCGTTGATGATCTCCCCTTGTGTGCCAGCTGGGATGACAAGACCTGCACCTATGTACAAATGTACAACAATGGGACAATGCTGCAAATAAGTGACTTTTTTATACTGCATGTATCAAGGAAAAGCCTGCTTGAAATTGTTAAAGAACAGATGAAATACAAACTTTAAGACAAATATCCTGTCTACTCACTTGTCCTGTAGATAGCTTTGTGCCTCAGCAGTGTCCAAACTGTCCCACTGGCAGACCCCTGGATGTCACCAGGTTTATTCTCCTCTAGCAGCTCGGTATATCCTGGCAGGCAGCTCATAAACTCATATACCTGAACAGAAAGACATATTAGGGCGATGTAAAATGTATATATACATTGTAATGATTAAAATGTCTGTCCAAAGAGACACCATCTACTGTACAATGTACCAGGTATATAATTCGTCAGATTCTCAGTAAAGCCTTCAGATATTAGATAAACTAGCGTGAGCTGTATCACAACAGGTCTGATCCTGTCCTAAGCCTTCTCCTGGATGTCCTACAAGTGTACACGTACTATCAAAAGTGTGTTGACACTTGAAGATAGTTAAAGAAGACAACGCTTCAATCTTAAGTTGTGTTTCAATGGGTATCAAAATAAACGAATGAACGAATGAAAGGATTCTGGGTCTGTCTCCTTGCTCAAATTGTTCCCAAGTTTTCCACTATACTGACCCTGTCTGTAGTCTCCCTATCAACTGCCAGGGCAGTCAGTAGTTTCAGCAGGGGAGAAAACTCCAGGGGAAACCTGCTACAGGCAGACTGAAGTAACACACCCAGCCCTGACGTCTGGTCCTGTACAAAATGAACAATAAAATCAGATTCATCGCTCAGTGTATGACAGAATCATCATCTTAGAAAACCTACTACATGTAGTAGCCATTTCTGTAACCTGCAAAATCTGCTTTTTTCAATGATAGAGAACATTCAACAATGACGTTGTTTATCAAATGTTTTTGTTCTTGAGTTTACAACAGATAGTTTGCTAACAACTACTGTTGAATTGCAATCAATACATCTGTGATATGATGATGATATTTCAAATCAGAATTTCAATATATATATCATCAATATATATATCTTCACTAGCAAGTTAGAACCTAACCAACTTACGGATTCCCAGAAGAGTCTACAGAGCTGTTTCTGCTCCAGGACGGGGGTTACCACAGAGATGAGGTCATGGATCCCACCCAGGGTGTCCTCATGGAACATGGATAGCACGGTGGACAGCAGGCCTCGCACAATCAGCCTCGCTACACCAGCTAACACCTGCAGGAGATGTCAATCAATCAATCAGTTAATCAGTCAGCCAATCACTGACCAATGACAACAGTTAGAAGATTTTTGCTTGTCATAGTAGTCAAAATTCGATGCCAATCACTTACATGTAGTTAAGCTGGTAGAAAATGGCTGACATTCTGTTTTCAATAACATGTATAAGTTCTACCAAGTATGCTATGATTGAGATCTAACTTACCGGTAATAATTATTCACATTTAACTACATACACATAATCATGTTGCATATATATGTACAGTGAAACCTGTCTATAGTGGTCACTCAAGGGACTGGCCAAATGTGACCACTATGGGCAGGTGACCACTATAGAGAAAAGGCCGGTTAGTTCAACCTGAGTAAAAAAGTGACACATGCTTTCAGTACCCACAGGGATGTCTTTATTCTCAAACATATGAAAACATTCATTGCACATGCAAGCCCCTTTTAGATGTACATGTATATAGTTCAATTGTGTTCTTTTGCTTTAGTTGTGGGCTTGAAAAAAAAAATACATAGCAATGAGTGTGACATTAATAATAATAAATCAAAGATGCACGTGATATGCTCAGTTGGTCTCTCTCGGCTTGGCTTCGAGACGAAGATCATGAAGGAACTTTTCATGCTCAGTTGGACTATAAAACCATTCCCACTAAAACATACAAAATCCAATCATGCAAACAGATTCTTTTGTATCTAGATGCCGTTCATTTAGTTAACAAAATAATTGCTCTTCAGATGTCACTGGTTGTTCGTTTGTGGTCGTTTTTGAACATGAAAATGTAGCGACAACTTTCCTTTGTTTACAGCGCGCTAGCGGCTTGGGTTTTCCCGCGTCGGTTGTCTGTCTCTGCCATTATGCCAATGTGGTAGTCAGCAGAAAATTTGCTCCTTTTAGGCTTATATCTTTTATGAAAAACCAATTGTAGTCTTATATTTACAACTTGAAAGTCAATAGTAATCTATTATGACGGTTTTAATAGCGTATTCACGCTATTTGATGCTATAAAATAAAAGAAAATTAGATACATTTACCTCCGTAACAGTGGTCTTCCGATGACCCCAATTGACCTTTTCTTCCACCATACCAGCGCCATTTTGAAATTTTCGAAACTCATTTTCTCAGCCCAAATTTCTTGAATTATACCCAGGAAAAACGGGAATTGGGCATATATTTATGCGTTATAAGGAATTGTAAAACCAAATATGGATATTTCTTAGTTTTTTGGTAAAGAAAATTGCTGTAATCTTCGCCGATCCACCGAATGCATGAAAGCACCATGCGCCACGCACGGCAGTGGCGTTTTGGGAAAAGTCGGAAACGCAGAAATCAAAGGTGACCGTAGACACTTCGTGTCAAAATGAAGGTTTCTTTATTTCAAATACATATGGAGTCTAAATTCAGTTCACATTTTAATAATGCAGCGGTGAAAATTATCACAATATAACGCCCGGAAGTGGGGTGGCGTTACGGCCGTGGTGCTGAGCGGGTTACGTACGGCCAGCCCACAGCGGCCGGCCGCGACCGCAATCGGCAGTGTTGATATGCCGGCGGGACCGGAATGGGGTGACCGCTGGCTGCGTTGGACAGGTGACCGCTATAGCACAATTCTTAATGCTTAGGTCAATGGGAAAAATTCAAGGGACCGACAAAATGTGACCGCAATGGCCAGGTGACCTCTATACAAAGGTGACCGCTAGTACAGGTTTGACTGTAGTTATAACTGACTTCATCTGATCTCCCCCACTTACCGTTTGCCCAGAGAATGGTTCAGTGTTCAGCAAACCAGACAGATATTGGAAGACCCCAATATTCAGGGCTGCTGAACCCAGTTTCCTGGTTGTAGGACTGGTATCGTCTGGTAGGGCCACAAACCGAAGTGCAGCCCACCCCAACAGAACTGGCGCATGGTGAGGGTTGTCCCCCCAGCCAGTGATGAGACGGTCCAAGGCCTGGAAAAGTAGAGAATTAGTAAAAAGAATAAAGCAGAAGAAATTAAACAACTGGTAGAAGGTTTGTAGAAGGTTGGTTGATACCCTTAGCAATGTTTTGTATTCAGTTTTCTAACTATAAGTCTGAAAAGTCTTCAATATTTTTTTGGACAGATGATGTGAAACTCTCATGCAATTTGAATAACAAATGAATAGCCTCTCACATGAGAGCTACACATGTGTGTATCTTCATTCTTCTGTTTATAATCTGCTTTTTAGAGAAGAATCTCAGTGGTCTCTGTACCTTGAATGTGTCCTGGTCCTGAGGAATGGGGTGATTAGGTACTGCAGAGGCAGGTGTCTCTTGTAGATACTCCAGGTCCAGCCCTTCTATCAGAATCAAGGAACTCAGGAAACTACAAAAACAAGGTAAAAATTAGAATCAAAGCCAGTCATGTGTATGATACAAAGCAGCAAATTATTATATTTCAGCCATACCATGGTATGGATGAAATATATTGTGTTCTCTCATGTTTCTTCTTCTTCTTAATCTTCTTCTCCTTCTCCTTCTCCTGACATTTCGTTAAATGGATTCAACTCTGTCATTTTTCAGCCAAATGACCTGAAATTTGGCATGGAGGTAGAGTAACCAAATACCCCCAGACGTTTTTTTCATTTTTTTGATACAGGCCTTGAAAATTGTTTTATTTGGGGTTTTTTGATCATTTTCAGGCAATAAATGTACATTTTGGGCTCTGGAGCCCTGGTACTACATCCGAATGATGCGAAATTTGGTATGAGGATACCTTGGACACGTGCCCACAGAAAGTCATTCACGTTTTTGACATACACCGCTTTAAAACTGTGTAAAATAGGGCATTTTGCTATTTTTGGACAAAAAATATACATTTTTGGCTCCTGTGCCCTAATACTGAAACCAAATGACTTGGAATTTGGTATGGGGGATCCTTGAACACATGCCCACAGAACATCTTTCACGCTTTTGACATACACCACTTTGAAATTATGTAAAACAGGACTTTTTGGCTATTTTTGGACAAAAAATGTACATTTTTGGCTCCTGTGTCCGAATGATAAAACCAAATGATCTGAATTTTGGTATGGAGGTGCCTTGGGCACATGCTCACAGACCATAAATCACGCTTTTATCATATGCTACTTTAAAATTATAAAAATGGGACTTTTTTGCTATTTTCAGACAAAAAATGTATATTTTTGGCTCCTGTGCCCTGATATTAAATCAGAATGACCAGAAATTTTGTATACGGATACCTTGGACATATGCCCAAAGAACATCATTCACACTTTTGACATACACCACTTGAAAATTGTGTAAAATAGGGCATTTTTGCTATTTTCAGACAAAAAATGTACATTTTTGGCTCATGTGCCCTGATATTAAAATCAAATAACCTCGGATTTACTATGGGGGTACCTTGGACACATGCCCACAGAACATTGTTCAAAAGTTTACTATACACCATTTTAAAATTATGTAAAATGGTACTTTTTTGCTATTTTCAGACAAAAAATGTACATTTTTGGCTCCTATGACCTGATATTAAAACCAAATAATCTGATATTTGGTACGGGGGATCCTTGGACACATGCAAACAGAATGCTATTCACCTTGCTTGCATACACAGCTTTCAAATTGTGTAAAATGGGACTTAAACATGTGAAGGAAATGGCTGAAATATGCTGTATTTGCTCCGGAGCAAATGTCGGCCTTTCTAGTTCTAGTTGAATCATATTCATACATTTCCTAACAAAATTACATGTTTCATTTGCACATGTCTACCTTATATACAACAGAAATGTAATTTTGTGAGGATCAGGACTAATTCTTGCATCATACACTGTCATACATGTATGTAGGTACCCAACAGACAGTTCCAGTTATTCAAGTATTTTCACTTACCCTAGTCTTGTGATAAACACCTCTGCTCCTGGACTGAAGTGGTGTTTGTTGGTCTGTCTGCAGCCAAAACCCTGGGACTACAGAGGCACAGTCAATCAGAATGACTTGGTGTGGGGCATTTATTGATTCTGTTGTGATTTATGTTGTTTATGTTGTGACATCATTCCATTGTTCTAATACTATATAGTATTTAAATATAATCTTGTTTTGTGACAAAACCATCATGAAAGAATATCGCTAGGCTTATAATTATATTTCAGCCATACCATAGGTATGGATGAAATATATTGTATTCCCTCATGTTTCTTCTCCTTCTTCTCCTTCTCCTGTCATTTCTTTAAATGGATTCAACTCTGTCATTTTTCAGCCAAATGACCTGAAATTTGGCATAACGGTAGAGTGACCAAACACCTCTAGACGTTTTTTTCATTTTTTTGATACAGGCTTTGAAAAATGTTTTATTTGGTTTTTTTGGTCATTTTCAGACAATAAATGTACATTTTGGGATCTGGAGCCCTGGTACTACATCCTAATGACGCGAAATTTGGTATGGGGATACATTGGACACATGCTCACAGAAAGTCATTTACGCTTTTGACCTACACCACTTTGAAATTGTGTAAAATAGGGCTTTTTTGCTATTTTTGGACAAAAAATGTACATTTTTGGTTCCTGTGTCCTAATATTAAAACCAAATGACTTGGAATTTGGCATGGGGGATTCTTGGACACATGCTCACAGAACGCCATTAACGCTTTTGACATACACCACTTTGAAATTATGTAAAATAGGGCTTTTTGGCTATTTTTGGACAAAAAATGTACATTTTTGGCTCCTGTGTCCGAATAATAAAACCAAATGATCTGAAATTTGGTATGGAGGTTCCTTGGATACATGCTCACAGACCATATATCACACTTTTATCATATGCTACTTTAAAATTATAAAAATTGGACTTTTTTGCTATTTTCAGACAAAAAATGTACATTTTTGGCTCCTGTGTCCTGATAGTAAAACCAAATGACCTGGAATTTGGTATGGGGGATCATTGGGCACACGCCCAAAGAATGTTATTCACACTGTTGGCATGCACCACTTAAAATTGTGTAAAATGGGACTTTTTTGCTAGCCTATTTTCAGACAAAAAATGTATATTTTTGGCTCATGTGCCCTGCTATTAAATCCGAATGACCAGAAATTTGGCATACGGATACTTTGGACATATGCCCAAAGAACATCATTCACACTTTTGACAAACACCACTTGAAAATTGCGTAAAATAGGGCATTTTTGCTATTTTCAGCCAAAAAGTGTACATTGTACTGTGCCTTAATAATTTAAAAACCAAATAACCTGGGATTTGCTATAGGGGTACCTTGGACACATGCCCACAAAACATTGTTCAAAAGTTTACCATACACCATTTTAAAATTATGTGAAGTAGTACTTTTTTGCTATTTTCAGACAAAAAATGTACATTTTTGGCTCCTATGACAGAGCTATGACAGAATGCTATTCACATTGCTGGCATACACAGCTTTCAATTTGTGTCAAATGGGACTTAAACATGGTAAGGAAATGGCTGAAATATGCTGTATTTGCTCCGGAGCAACTGTCGGCCTTTCTAGTTTCTTACACTTGTTAATGCTTACCTTAAAGAGCCTTGCAAACTCCAGCAGTCTGGTGGGGTGCATCTCATACTCCTTGTAGTACAGGAATACAGTCTCCAGTAGTTCACACTGCAAACATATATGTGTATTGGTTAACAGTACACAAGGGGACAAAAAGGGTCTACATGCACATAATACAGAAAGATAGAACTAGCACAACTCACACATTTAGTATTCTTAACCATTTCAGCAGTTTAATGATTATGTTAACATACATGTCCATCTTCACGTACAAAAAATGGAAGACTTTGCATCTACATCACAAAACCCACCTGTTCTCTTAGACATTGAAGTGCCCACTTGGCAACTTGCCTTTCATCCTGAAAAGAGAAGGTCAAAACGTCACACATATTATACAAGCATTCAAAACCTTACATCAACTGACAGTAACTTTACTTAATAATGGTGATGCATGTTTTACTTGTGCAAAAAAAAAGGCTTTGCACAGTTTTAAAATGTTATGTTTAAGGCACTCCATAGAGTACTCTATGACTCAACATGGCCTACTGTGAACTAATACGTCTTCCAAAAGTTAAAGGGGAGACAATAGCACTTAAATTGAATTAAAGAAGAGTCTAACTAAAGTAATAAAGAAACAATGTGGCTACCATTGCATTTCCATGAGTTTCGGCTGATGGTGCCTCTCTGGAAAACACCTGTTTGTACTGTTCTATAACCTGTCGTGGAATAAAAAGGAATTATAAACCTACAAAGATTAAAGCACATAGAAAATCTTTCCAGAATAACATTATCCTCACTTTAAGGATTAGCAACTGTTCCATACCTTGTTGATCAGTTGGTCCCCAAACATTTGAAGGCAGTCGTCATACTTCTCCTGCAAAAAGATTAATGACCAACTTTACATGACAATAATCAAAGTCTTATAATAATTAAGTTGCATACAATCTCAAAATTAACAATTGGGAAATGTTAGATCGGATTCCCGTACAATTCTACTTTTCAATACAATAAATGAGAATAGACTCCAAATTGCCAACACATTTGACCGACCAATATGTTGTAAACATATACGAAGATGTTATTACTTTATATGGGTGTTTGTCATCTGCACTGTAACTCAGCAGGTGTTTGATACTCTGCAGAATGTAGATCCTGTCTTCATAGTAGAAGTCAGCCAGTCTACCAAGTAGAGTCTGTGCATAACGCTCATCTGACAACTTAGTCTGCAACAGGAAAAACAGCAAATAGCAAATGCAGTTGGCAATATACATTTGCATTGGTTACATATGCCACAACATGAAAAAATATGGTACAAAATTGTGTTACCAGGAAGATGATGTTCTACATAAAAAGAAAACAGAGCATAAATGCAATGGTGAAGCTTACTTGTAACAGAAGGTACCCAAAAGGATAACAGCCCTACCTCCCACTCATCCAATGATTCCCTGAAGTCTTGTGCCAGGTACAGTTCTATCAATGAGTTGGTCTGGAGCTCATCAAGGCCCTAGAAAGTGAAAATGGAATGAATGTTATACTAGTATACTAACACAATCTTATGTTTTGTAATGGTTTATTGATAATCTATTAAATCAACATGTAAGAAGATCTGCACTGTTGTAAGAGATAAAACAACCTGTCCCACATACACTATGTTAACTTACTTAGTAAAGAAATTAAGAATCTATCAAGTTAGTAGCAAAACCAACAACAAGTGATCTTGACAGAAAAGTACCTACCAAAAACTTGCTGGTTCTGATGGTGAAGTCTTTTACTTCTTTCTTCACATCTTTCTTGTCTTTCAAGGACTTAGCTGAGGCATCACTGCAGTTGCATTTGGTAAGACATTGGTAATTAGTTTCCTCCATGCACTTAACCGTTAACGTTTCTGGTTGAGACAATTTACATTTAACAAATAAATGAAACAACAGGCTAAGTTGGTTCTATTTCATGCTTTGTTTAATAAGTAATAACTGTGAGGTACATGTATATAGCAATTGATCAACAAAATATATCTTTTAAAACATGGACATACAAAATCACAGAAATCTTATAAAAAATAACTAGAAGTTAGTGGAACTAGAAGGTCTGAGGTATTCTATGATTACCTGGTACTCTTTATATGATGTCACAATAGGGCTATTCATGACTTCAATTCTTACCTTGGAGGTTTGTAAAAGAGAAGTCCATTCAACAGTCTCAGTTTGTTTTTCTGCAGCTCAGCCCCTATCTGGTCCTATTAGGAAGGTAATTGGGTATCTATTACATTGTAAAGATGCCTCATTTGCATTTGAAAGCATTGTACGAATACTTAGATTTTCTTCCAGATTCTGAATGATTTCCATGGGTAGGGTTTATGTTTTAGCCTTTTCAGTTGAAAATTGCTGCTTTTTGATACTAAGTACATTTCACCTGTTCCTTTACATAGAATTAGATTAACAAAGACAGAATGCAGTTCTGCACTGTTCAGTGTCAACTGAAAAGTTACCAGGAACTAGATAAGCTGAACACAAGAAAAAGTGAAAGGTATTGTGGCATACATTATTCTAATCAGATTTTTCAGGGCATTCTAAGTATACTTTTTGTTATCCTATATGTATTGCTACATCAACAAGTAAATTCGTTACTATAAACTAACCTCCTTGCTGTATAAACCATAAACCATATAATTTGTGTATCATACCTGGCTGCGTAGGAAAGACTGCCCAGTAATGATCTGCCAAAGTTCACGGCCAGACCTAAGGACAAGAGTGAGACCTTAGGCTTAGGACTATTGTTAACAGCAACCATTATACACCCAAAATGCTATTAATCCGTTCATAACTATTTGAGTTACCCTGCTCGTAACACAAACGTTAGATATAAAACATTTCTAATCATGATCTCATTTGTCAACTCGAAACCAAACTGCCCGAACACGTGAACTCGGTGGTTTAATCGAAATTACTCGGCATAGAAGCTATCCACAAACCCCAAACTTACACATCACCTTAAGTACATATATTTCTACCAAATCTGACCAACTTAACTGCTAAAAGATATTTTCCAGCTTCTAAATCAGCGGGAAAACGCATGATTTTACCAACTCACCCGACTAAGGCCGCCATTTTGAGTTTACCGCTATGGACTATTCTAAATACAAATGTAGGGAGAGTGCGTTCATATTTTGACTATATATACAAAATAAAATCAAACAACTCACCAAATATATCAATTTAACCATACTAAGCTATATCAATCTTATAGTTATATAAAGTATTACCAACTTAAGCACTAATCAATAAATTTCAGTTCCACTAGTAAATATTTGTCAACCTAGAATTTGCAGTGGACTGGTCCATTAATGGCATCCCTCAGTATGGCTTTACCTCTGACCTGAAGCTGGTATGGCGGCGGGAATGTGAGTATAGGATCAGAGATTTAAATTTTCACGATAAATATAGCTTTCCGTGCAATACTCTTCCACAGGTTCCGTAGAAAGTGTTATTTTCTATCTATTACGATGTATACGGAACTCGCGACGGTCCCAAATGCGGGTGTAAGAGTTGTATTCGTTGTTGTTGTCCGCCCCCCACCCTTCCCGGGCGGTGTTCTGCATGCTTGATCAACTCCAAGCCCATGGCGGCCCAGCCTACAGCGTGTGTTTTGTTTTTATTTCCTGTTTACCTCCTAATTTGTGCCATACGTACATGAGAATATGAACCACCACAGTTACGAAAACATCGAAGGAAAATGTGATGATTAGTTTTGTCAACTCTTGGGTGTGTTTGTTTGTTATTTATTTGTTTATTTACTTGGCACCAGTATGGGTTACATGTTATGATTATATATATATATACTTTGCAGAACACAACGTTGTTTCGCATTTCAAATTTGAAGAAGAGTGTTTTGTCATTGCTAGGAACATTCTTGTAGCAGTAACATTAAAATCATTACATTTGTAAGTCACTACATACAAATGCAATCAATTTTATATGGTACAGGATAGTCATGATAATTTCTACATGTCATATATCAATGCATAGTTTCTGATAAGATATTAACATTTTCCTAAGGCATAAATATGTGTCTACAATTCACAAACAGTATTTCTGAATTTCTCTGATTATGGGTTTACTTGGTTACAACGATATTGTACAGACAGGTGGAGGGATACACCTGTCTCGGGATATTAAATAATAGCCTTGCTATATAAAAGGGGCTATCAAGTTATTGAAATAATACATACTTATTGCAAACATCTAACATAGTCTATAATTCAATGTTACATGAATGCATGCTCAAAATAAATATTCTTGGATCTATACTATAGTCATGCTTTGGTTCAGTGTGGGTATACCTACAAGTTGGGATCTAATATTCTAATAAAATTGCATTTGAATGTTGTTTGGAAGAATTCATTAGTCATAGCATGAAGGAAAGAAGTTTGTTGCAGATACTGTGAATAACAATGTTCATGGTTGTTTTCATCTGTATATATTTTTTGGTTCAGGCAAGACATGTGCAACTGAAAGAACAGGAAGTAGAGTCCCTTTAAATATTCATAACATCCTCTTATTTGTGCCATATCTTGTCAACACATGCTTTGCCTTGAACTGCAATTTTTGATTACACAATGTTATTTTTACTTTGAAAATAGAAATTAAAAAGACTGATTTCCTTGTACTTGTTTTATTCCAGAATTTCAACATTTTTCCTCAAGCTCAAGTTCCATGTGTTCAAGTGCTACCAAATATAGAGTATGAGGCCCAAATCTACCCACAGCCCCAACAAGGCAGGGACTCGGGGCAGCAAGAACTCTCCTGCCAAGGGCAGCAATTCCCAGGGACGGATTCTGCGATCGCGTACGGTTAGCGGGGAAGTTAGCCCCAGCTCTTCTAACAATGGCTCACCGCGGTTACGAAGGACGTCCACGGCCTCATCCGCAAGCGTGGACGAGCAGAGCACGAGACAATCAAATGTGCGACAAACTGCTGCTAATAGCAAGAACGCCAGCCCGAAACCCAGGACGAGTCCAAGAACGAGAAACGAGAGCGGGAAGGCTGCTCAGTCGCCAAAATGTACACGGACTAGAGAGGAGGTGTCTCCCGTCCAGGCGGCCTCGCCCAACCCAAAACGTGTCAGAAGAAACTTGAACGAAAGCTTCGACGCAGACTCTAAAGCAGAGACCACAACACAGGAAGCTAAGAATAGTGTTGACGGGAAGGTAGAGAATGGTATGAATGGTTCCTCAGGTTCTGTCAAACCTTCTGACTCAAGTGAATCAGCAGCAGCTGCAGGCACCTGCAGCAGCTGTGGGAAAACACCGGTGTGCGGAAACCACATAACCTGTAGCACCAAAAACACAGAGGATGAATCTGTACAAGCTTCTGTATCATCAGGTTCAGAACAGACAAAACACTCATGTAAATGTAGAACACAGACTAGCTCAGGCACTAGCCAATGCAAACACAAGGACACATCATCAGGCAGCTCAGAACTGAACTCATCTTTGAGAAACAGTGACCAGAGAGAAGTAGTAGTACAGGACCAAGAGAAGCCTCCTACTTCAGGAGGGGAGAGTGAGTCTAAAGAGGAAGGAGTGGATGATTCCTTTCCCACTGTTGACTATAGGAAATTGGACAATGAGGACTATTCACAACCATTCTACTTTGAGTCAGACCATGTAGCACTTAAAGACAACAAAGAGTAAGTATATAGTGCATCCTGATCATCTTGAATAGTTTGCCACAGACTTTCCATCAAAACTATGGTAAGGTTGAAACTGAAACTTATCAAAATTGTTGTATCAGGTAAAGGGGGAGGGGGGCACTAATCGTTGTTACATGCATGTAAGATAATAGACCTAACCACTGATAGCTTTAGAATTCAGTTACTGCCTTTGCTTAAAGTCAGTTGATATTTTCTCAAAGTAAGGCAAAATATTCATTGTCCACACAGATTTCTTGTAAAAAATGACATGCATTATAACCAGGAACCAGGAAGACAGCAGGTAACACATGTTGCAGTACTTTCTATTCCTGCTAGAGGTCTCTTCTCCATAACCATAGTATGCTTCTGTGCTCCCAGGTACCACCTCATGTTGAAGACACTGGTCATGCTGGAGGCACAACGTTCCCAGGCCGTTCAGGATATTGACAGACTGGCTGTAAAGGAGGAGGAGGCCCTGAAAGATCCTGTTGACTTTGTTGAGAAACTTCAGTGCAATGTAAGCAATAGGTAGCCTGGCTACCATCCTACTTGTACAACGGGGCTCCCATACTCGCTCCCTCCCTAGAAAATATTTTGCTAGCAAGGGAGCCCCAGTATACAAATAGGATGGCACCCAGGCTAATCAATGGGTCTTTCATAACATAATCTTTTACCCATATCTACATACACCTGTTGGAAGAAGAAAGAGAGGCAAATACACTGTAGACCAGTTTCTGTTTTAGCAAAGTCAAATATACATGTATACTAATGAAAGACTCAGGACCCTTTTACAGATCAAAACCTTTCGGCTGCTTTGCACACCTACATTTCATCAACAAACCGCTTCTAATTTCAAAGTCCTTCCACCTATTTCTACATGTAAGGTAACTATACAATTACTATATTCAGTTGACCTCTGGCCTCCCAGCTATGTTAGTTAAATGTTAATGTATTAGCTATAATTAGTATCTTTATAATTATTGTTCTTTCCTGTTGTGTACAATCATGTATATTTGTTGTGGAACCCGATATCAGCTATAGCTGCCAGGGTATCCACGGTATTGCGTTGTATGCAATTTTAATAAATACAGACTATTTTATTACAAAGCTTGCAAACACAAATGTAGGGAGTTTTGACATGCTTTTGTTTCACAGAGCTAAGTTGTACATGTACTGTCTCCATTTTTCCAGGCTGTTTCTCTGCCAAGGCCTCAGAATGTGTTGAACCTGCCATCGATCCAGTGGGAGAACTATGCAGGCTGGGTGGGGAAGGTGGACCCCAGTCTCTTCATGCCAGCCAAGAGACATCTCACACGCACCAAGAGGCAGCCTGAAGGTTTGTAGCATAGTGGGGCAGTCACTCACTAATTTAGTGACATTCACAGTATTATACTTAGTGTTATGGAACGGTTTCTAGCAAGCTTTACAGAGTGAGTAAGAGAGAGAGAGTAATTTCCAAGCAGATGTTTAGTTTGGGTTCACATTTTCACTCTTCTTCTTTAGTTTATATTTATACATGTATACAGCATACTTTTCATTGATCACCTCACCAATCATCTGAAGACAGTGAGTCAACCCTAAAGGAGGGAAAAGACCTACCATCTTAGGACATTAGACAATTGGTCTATTCCCTACATGGTGAAATTGCCAATTCACTTTTTATTCTGGAGATACATCTTTAAACGCAAACACTAGTACAACATGTATATAATTACAAGTGGAAAGCTCCATGTTCCATCTGTTGGCTATTCTGTTACCATTACTACATGTGATATTATTCTGTGTAACCATAGCAACCATCACGTCATCAGACAGTGCGTCCAACTACGGGGAGGGCAGCTCTCAGCAGGGCACCAGTCGAGTGGAGGACGGCCCACAGCTCGTCAGGGGGCGGCTCAGAGGCCCCTCCAAACCTGCCACCTTCAACCTGCTGTGGACCACAGAAGAACAGGTACAGCTACAGGAGTTAGAAAGTATCAAGACAGATTCTGTAGATTTTAGTAGATTTGATCAACATGGACTTTATTCTCAGACTGGTGGCTCGTCCATGTATATTTTTTTCTTCTTCTGGAGACACGGACATATCATAAAAGAACATGTGATAGAAAAATACATGTACATAAAAGAAAGTCACAGTAAAGTTTTTCTACTCTTGCAACCAAAAATGTACAGAAAACCGCCACCAACACAATTCTCGAGTTGTTTCTGCAGTAGGCTTGTCATAAGAGCCACCTTCAAAGTTCTGAAGGTAAACAGAATTTCCAATGGCCTTTGTTCCTTTGCCAGAGGAAGCTGGAGTACCTGCTGGAAGTGTTCCCACCTGAGGAGATCGAGGCTCGCAGGTGGCAGAAGATCGCAGAGGCCCTGGGCAACAGGACGGCCAAACAGGTGAGAGAAATAAACAAATAACTCACTTTTCAGCAATTCTCCTGCAGTCTCTTAGTGTCACTGACGAAAGGTAGTGGATGCTACCTGAAACGTCTGACCGTTTCCAAAATCATATCCAGTTGCTTGAGTAACTGTTTTTTGGCGTATCTTATCACCTGGATGTCTAACCTTCACCGACGAAATAACTCACTTGTTAAAAAAAAACAAGCATGAGAGACAACTCATTTGGACACCATGTCAAGATCTCTGCACTGACCAGCCCTTGGATGCATGTAACAATGTACCATTCATTGCTCTGGTTGAAAATTAAGCATATACAGATTTTTGCTTCCTTCTGAATGTGTGTTATATGTTTTTGTTGCAGGTTGCCAGTCGTGTACAGAAATATTTCATCAAGCTGGCCAAGGCAGGTCTCCCCATACCAGGCAGGATGCCCGCCAACAATCACACCTTTAGTAAAAAGTTACCATTCATGGTAGGTGGCAATGTGTGTCATATACATGTACATGTACACAATCAAAACAACTGTCCTCCATCAGCATGTAATGTAACAGTGATCTTATGAAGAGATGTACAGTCGATTTGTATTGCTAAGTTGTTTTAATAGATTACACGTATTCTGGATTTTGCAAGGATTCATAAAGCGTAGTGCATTTGATCAGAACAATGTGTCTACCCATTTTATGTTTCTTCCTCAATATGTTTATTCACTCAGTTGTCAAGTTTTTTGTACCAGAAGCACAAGCAGCAGGTTAGTACATGTACCATGCATCAAACATGAAGTCATCAGGAAAAATTTCAAGGTTTTCTAATGTTTTTTCCACCAGAAATATCGTAGACACGACATGTTCCGTCAGGCCCTGTGTCAGCCCTCGACCTTCATGACATCACACCTGCCTCCTGTCTACATGTCCGACAACGACGACGACAGCACCAGCCAATCAACCAGCCAGCTGGACTGGGAACAGGAGACAGACGATGTGTCTGTAAGTTGTGAATTTTTAACGTACAAAAAAAGCAAGGTTTTCTCATACTTGATCTTTCTTTATTCATGACACCAAAAAGCAAACCTTGCAGCAGGGATGAGAAACAACCCTGAATTGGAAGAGTTTGCGTACAGAAAATAGAAATTACAATAGACAAGACAGGCAATACAACATGTATGTACAATCCCTCATATACAATATAATGCATAAATTTTGTACCAAGCAAATAACCTTTATACAGATGAGGTTTAGGAAAGATAAAGGTACTGATATAACAGTTCTTTGTTGTATAGGGCCCTATGGCCCTATGGAGAAAGGACTGCTGTAGCCGCTTCGTCCTTGCCCTGGGAACACTCACGGCCTGGCTGTTCCATGCCAATGTTATAGGAAACCAGCTTTGACTCAGAGCAACCGTCATTGACTATACTGTACATTCTCTCTATTTGATTCAGTGTTTGAATCACCCTAGTTTGCTATGTTGAAAATCATTGAACCTCTAGCCTGATTATTTCAGTCTACAAAATGCAGGTTGCTTAATTTTTCGTCTGCAATGTTGAAAATGTCTCTTCAAAATGTAGACTGCAGACGGGTATTCCGAACACTGTTCCCTTTTGAATGTTATCATCCAATGTCAGTCAAATTTCACTCAAATCTTCACTTCTATACAGAAGAGGCAAAGAAAGAGATACTAGTATAATTACAACTTGTAACACAGGTGTAAATGAAGAAGGTCCCATACTCTTTACAGAGCGTAGGGTATTAGTGCCCATCTCCATTTCTGTAGCCTTCAGGCCTTTGGGTGACACACAGTTGTGTGTCGCACTACAGCAGGGGGCTAGTCCGCTGGCAGTGCTGTGTACCATTTTTAAAGTCTTTGGTATGACCCGGCCGGGGTTTGAACTCTCGACCTCCCGGTTACAAAGCGAGCACTCTACCAATTGAGCTATTGCACCGGTCAAGTTATTGCACCGGTCAAGTAAGGACCTTATATGAAATGTAAACTCTACTTTCCTCTACCAGGATGATGAGAGTGTGCCAGTAGAGCTGAGACAGACGGAGGACTATCGGGAACTCATGAGGCTCAAACGTCTCAAGATGGTCAAGGAACGGAGAAGGAAGCAGGTAATCTTTATAGAAACTCCTTCAGGGTGGATTGGAAAGAAAGCTGTAGAGTTTGTTCTTGAGAATCTTTGGTCATATTTACCTTTGCTGAACATGTAGTTATTCCCTGTAGCGTGCGTAGTCCAGTGGTTAGCGACCCTGCCTCTGGACTAAGATGTTGGGAGTTCGAGTCCCGGCTGTTGTCGCTCACCCGACATGCACGCTACTGGAAAGGGCCTTAGGACGGGACGTTAAGCCGTGGTCCACTGTTCATTGTGCTTGTCGAAAAGAGCTAGGGGAATTTCCCGGTACAATGAACCTGTAAATACTGTACATAGCGTCTGTCTTCTCTGTTACGACCAGTGGAAGATTAGCTCTTTAATGAGCTAAACTGGATCGAGATCACTTTCCTTTCCTTTCTTTTCCTTACAGGAAGAGTCCATGGGAATAACACAGCATGTAGGATATAGGGTAAGACTCTGGTCTTTCTGTGGCTGGAATTTCTCAGCCTTTATAGCAACATTATCCGCAATTTGCATGTCAAAAAACTCCCAATGATTTTTGACATCAGTAAAGTGTTACTGTAAGTCCAAAGTGAAGTGTTTATTTTGTTTGTATTCTTTGTTTTCAAATGTTGATTTTGGAATGTTGTTGTGTCCCTGCTAGTGTGATCGCTGTGAGTCGGACCCTATCATGGGAGTGAGGTGGCACTGTCTGGACTGTCCACCTGACAGGGCTGTGGACTTCTGTCAGGACTGTGTGGACTGGTAGGCTTCTCTCCTTCAACTTTGTTACAATGATCAACATAGACTACTTAAGCATCAGATATCAGAGTCATTTCAGTATGATGCAAAGTGACCTTGTACTGTCAAGGAGCTGTAGAATTCTTGTAAGACAAAGTTGAAAATTTACCTCTAAGTAGATCTTCTGGGGTTCAATCGTGATAGTTTCCACTTGGAAGGCGTAGTTCTTGGAGCCCAGTAAGGAACCCTGTCGATTTTGTTCCAGAAGATCAGCTTGGAGAGAAGAAAATTGTCTCTAATGTGCCAATGAGTTTCATGCTCCTTTTTGTGTAAGAAATAATTTTGTTCGGTACAACATACATGTATGACTGCTTTTCAACAAGGTCGAGGGTGAGGGCGGGGTCACGGATTACAAAACAAACAAAAAGGTACTAGTATAATGAAATAAATAGTGAATCATCAGTCCATTATCAGTCCAAGTGCCTTATCATATTCCTAAAAGAGTATTGTTGAATGTGTTTACCAACTGTTTCTTGTCTTGCAGTGACCATGAGACAGAAGTGCACAAGTCACACCACCGGTTGGAGCCCATCTCTCACATGTCTGAACACACGTACATGGACATGGACTATACACGCTTCTCTGTCAAGACTGGAGACTACAACTACCTCGACCCAAACTACTTTCCCTCCACCTCCTGACCTGACCACCCCTATTTGAACAATGTACAGTTCCACAATCCCAGATTTCATTGGTGGTGATAGCTGCACTTTGGGATGTTCCATTTTACGACAGGGCTGGCAGGAGTCTTCTCTTGCTGTTCAGATTCACCCAGCTACCTTATCTATTTCCTGTATAAACTACTCACAACGTAGCCCTTTGTATTACTGTAACACCACAACATGGTGTTGGCAGGGTGGAAGACTTTGCTTGGTTCCCCTTCATGTTAGCTTGTCCAACTTGTTATGGTGTCTAAGTTATCAGCAGGTAACCTATCAACTTATGCTAACTTGTTGGGGAATCAGTCAACAGTTTCACTGTGGAATTATGGATCCTTTTTCTCTATCCAACATCTATATTTGAAAAGAATGTATCTAACCAACACAAAATGTAGTATATAAGATAGTGGTGCCATGTCATGTCATTTTTACTGTTATTTCTGAAATATGTTTCTCCAAAGTGAATACAGTAGTGCAATTAATGCCCCTTTAAAAAGTTTAAGGTCAAACAATGTCAGGTACTTGTATTAGCTGTCTCCTGATTAATTGTGTTGAAAAATGAAGTACTAGTAGCCTGATTGCGTTATTTCCTTTGTACAGTTCTGAATTTTTTTACAGAGTCTGTAAAAATTTCTGGAGTACTTTGAAGGGCCATACCCTCATTATAACAAGGGATTAGAAAACTCTAAATATCTGATTTGAGTCAAACTGTTAACTAAATGTTTCTCTTCAATACATACATATTTGACAAGTGTGAGTTAAGTGTTGTGTTGCTTCGTATGATATATGTCACTTGTTTTCCTCTGTTTGTGGTAAGTCGATTATTATTAATTCAACCCAAAGTACAAACTAGAAGAATCGGGCATAGGCCAACTATTTCCTCAGATGTATTTGATAATTGCTGTTGGTCGTTTCATGAAGTTGACTTGTGATAATTCCTTTTGTATTAGACAATGCAGGTGTTTCAAATGTCTGTGTTATGCTAATGTGAGATCTGTCCATTGAAAATTCCATTCTGTCTCTTCTCC